>OU342738.1:293678090-293990479 GCA_910589765.1 Avena atlantica | reverse complement strand
TCATCCTAGTATGGGATATTCTGTGGAAGCTAAATGTGTCGAGT
The DNA here is from genome assembly GCA_910589765.1 of Avena atlantica. Taxonomy (NCBI): domain Eukaryota; kingdom Viridiplantae; phylum Streptophyta; class Magnoliopsida; order Poales; family Poaceae; genus Avena; species Avena atlantica. Next base: position 293,990,435 of record OU342738.1, on the reverse strand, counting down.
AAAGTTAAAATATTTCTATTGTGAACTCTTCATGGTCAATATTTCTATGGTGAACTCTGTTGGAATCTGAGGCATATTTGATGTTGGGCTTTTGGCCCATAAGAACTATAAATTCTGAAATTCTCTTTGGCCGATTATTATGGCAGCTCATATGTGTGCTAGTGGAGCCAAATTTTAGTCCAACATTGCTAGTGAAAGGAGAGTTGGACCACCTTATATAGTAGAGTTTTGCACCACTTACTAAGGTGTGAGAAGAAGAGAAGGCCTCGCGCACTCCTCCTCCGACGCCCGCCTCGCCACGCCACGCGCGCGCGAGGAAGGGGGGATCTCGCCGAGCCGAGATTTATTGTGTTGTTAATCAACCATCCGTTTCCACATCGTGGGTTGCTGCCGACTCGGTCGTGGGATGTTGCCCACGTCCTATCCGACCCACACTATATAAGCAGGCAGACGCGAACCCTAGCCGTCACCAGCAATCAGATTGCATCTACCTACCTCCGCATCGCCGTTCCACCTCTCTATGCTGCCCTCTGCTACTCCATCCCGCCGGCTGCGTGCACGGCCTTCCGGGAGAGCAGGCCTCTGAAACCCGTCTCTCTGATCATGCACCGGGAGAGAGGCGATAAGGTTTTTGGGGAGCGTCTAGGCGCGACTGCTCAAGTTCTTCTCCGTCCTCTACGTCCGGCTTCCTCGACTCCATCGTCATGTCTCACGAAGCTGCCAAGCAGGCTGTTGTTGTTGGCGCCGGTGGCGGATCCACTTCCGTTGCGCCATTGGTCATATCATCGACAAATTCCTATGATGATTACTAGTATTGCAGTCTGCGTAGATGTGATAGATTTTCACTTGCCTGTAGGTGCATGTCTACTATGCGTATGCTAGTTAATCTTGAAAATTGTTCTATTATGGTTTATACTTGAATTAAATCAATGCGAAAAACTGCTAATTATTTCAACAAACTCTTTATGGTACGGTGCCAGGGATGGCGATCTTAGCATCCAGGCACACAAAAGTCCGAGCAGAATGTCCTTCTGTAAAATAGATGCAGAAGATATAAAGCATCTCTTGTTTACGATGTGTGTGTGTGAAGACAAAGGAGGTGTGGGAGCAACTTGGCCTACGTGAGATAATTGACCATGCATTGGTAGTCGATCACTCTAGCTTTGTGGTACTTGAATATGTTATGTGGTGTCCAAAGGTGAAAGATCCAGTAGTTTTGATCGACTAGGCTTACAAGAGCTAATTGCTTCGTTCAAAAAAAAATACAAGAGCTAATTGCAACAAGTTGTTGGTACATTTGGTGGAGGCGACGGGAGATGGTAAAGGGGGGGCCAGTGTTCCTACCCCTACCAGTTCAGTGCTTGGCATCAATTTTTTGGCAGCGAATTTTGGTGTAGCTCAACAGAATGCTACTACTCCCTCCGTTTGGGATTATAAGTCCCGCGCGGATAACTAGGTTGGCAATTTGAACAACAAAATATAAATAATATAGCATAAAAATTATACCATTAAAAACTTTAAAGATTATATTTTCTAATGATATAACTTTTGTGATATATAAGTTATATTTTATTGGTCAAATTAACAACCTAAGTATGCGCGTAGAACATATAATTCCGAACAGAGGGAGTACTAGGAAAGAAGTCGTATGGACCAAACCGAGCTATGGTGCTCGGAAGCTTAACATTGACGCATCCTATCATGTGGATGGATCTGGTGTTGTGGGTGCAGTCTTACGAGGTCATAGAGGTGATGCTATGGCAAATGCACTCTCGCCAATGTGTTTTGTTGAATCTGTCAACGGCTATAAGCAAGTACTTTCTCTGTTTGAAATTATAGGTCCGACACGTATATCTAGATCGTTAATTTGACTAATAAAATATAAATTATATAGTATAAAAACCATTAGAAATATAGCATCTAAAGTTTTTAATGTATAATTTTTGTGTTATTTTATTTATATCTTGTTGGTCAAATTGACAACCTAATTAACCGTGCGTGACGTATAATCCTAACCGGAGAAAGTATATGAGTCCAGGGAAATTTTAGTCTAGGATGGTGACCCTCTGCGTTTATTTTACCATATGTAATTTGAGATGTAACTATTTTATAAAATCAATAAAGCGCCACAAGGCATTCCTTCAAGAAAAACAAAGATACCGTTTTAACTAGTCGTGAATCTGAAGGTAGATCTTCAAGTCATTACAACAGCCTTCATCGGGAACAGTTGAATAAATCACAATTATTGACGTTTTTTTAATATGGGCTAATGAAATTTGAAACATGTTTTTTTTTTTTTGCAAAGATTGAAACATGCTTGAAAAAATACTACTGAGACAACATGGACAGAGCATAAAGCTGGAGCCAAACTATATGTCACAATCATTGTACTGCTTGTTAGTTGCGGAATAGTTAAATCATCATGGCAGTGGGAGAAACATCAATGACTAAGTTGCCAGGCACTACATGTAACCGAACCATAGTCACGAAAGGACGAAACATTGGCACTATCATTATATTTGGCAGTAGATAGAAAAGACTCAGGAAGCACGTAAATATATAACTGGATCTAACATACAGAGAGATGGCTGAACATAAATCATAGCAGAGCATTAGCAAGCTTGCATTTTGATATACTAAATGGTAGAATCATCATAAGTAACTAACTAAACAGATGATGTGTGGATAAACCAATTCATTCTATTACATGGGCGTTGAACTGCATCTATTTTGACCGATGACAATGCGTGTTGCACGCCAGGATCAAGATAGCAAGGCAAGTAAGATAGCAAGGCAAGTAGCATCCCTTCAGAATTGTCGCGACGAGCACAAATCATGAAGAAAAAAAAGGAGTAAAATCCATCAATGGTATCTAAATTTGGCGTTCTTTTTTAATACGGTCATCGACCTTAGAAATACGTGATTTACGGTCATTAAATACGGTGGTTATTACATTACAGTCACTGGGTTTTTGTATAACGACGTATTTTTTCTACGTGGCGAGCTTTGACCGGTCTATAGATATGATTTTTTTATAAAAAGCCCCTTGACCAAATTATTTGCCACATGCCCCTCGGCCCACCAGCCTTTTTGCAAACATCATGTTCACAATTTAATCAGAAAAAGAGGTCCACATGTCATCATGATTAGCAACTAACATAGAGGATTACCCCACTTAGGGGTGGGCCGTGGGCGTTTGGTTCCCATGTTCTCTTGGTAATCAGCAAGAATTCACACAAGGTCACAGGACATATTGAGAAAATGGCAACAAAATTGAACAGTGCACTTTCAAGCTAGACAAGAACAGATCAAAGCTCATGGTAATCAATATTGAACGGATCAATAACGAACAGTAGCATCTTGCAGGCTAGGAGTAGCAGCAGCCTTCGGTGCGGTTGTTCTTCTGATCCAGGATACGGCGAGATGGGGACGGTGCCGCCGCCGCGTCGCCTGCTGGCTGCTGGTGCTTGTCGCCAACGGCTGTACGCCGCCGCTCACGGGCATCGACGTCGACTGCTCCTGGCCCCCAGGCCGCAGATGCAGAGGAAGGTGGAGGTTGCTGGAGCCGGGCGCGCGCCGACGAGGCAAGAGGGAGTTGCCACACGACGTGGGAGCTGCAGGTCAAAGCCATCACAGTGGTGTGGCCGTTCCCTCCCTCCCTAGTTCCTCTGCAGCGGTGGCCATCGGCGTCCCGCAACGCCCGCGGCGGCGGAGGGATGGGATGGAGCGATGGTGGGATTCTCTTGCATTTTTTCGAATTGGCCCTGCTATTTTTCATTATTTGAAAATAACCTCTAATTAGTGCTAAAGGGGCTAAATTACTTATTTCTAAGATCGGTGACTGTATCGAAAAGAGGTGCCAAGTTCAAGTACCGCTGATGGATTTTACTCAAAAAAAAGGGCAACTGCGTCTGACAATAAGAATCAGAAACTTCTAATTTGACAGACCCAACTGTGTGCAGCACACCAAGTTGGAGGATGATACTAAGAAGAAACAGCAGGGCCAGCAACGGGCAGAGCAAAACTGCTTGGTCTCAGTCAATGGACTATTGTGTTGGCGAGACTAATTTCCTCTGTAAAAGTTGGATCATGATCTAATGCAGTGTATACAAAAATCACAAGGAGGTGGAAAAGCGAAGACTAATCTGTCAGGCACCCAGAAATCATCACATCTAGACTAGAGTTGTACTACTTGTTAGTTGGGCACAGTGGAGTTCCCTCTGTAATAATCGAACCAACATCTACTGCATACTAGACGAAAATGACATGGAAATGGGACAAACATCATATAGGCTGTTTGGCACAACACATCTAGAGGTCCTATACTAAACCATAGTACTGGAGCAAAGGAACATTTTGATTATCGCCATATTTGGCAGTAGATAGCAAAGACTGGTATAGCATGCAAACATAACTGGATCTAACATTCAGAGAAACGACTAACATAAATCACAGGAGAGAAAATTAGCAAAAGCTTGCATATATTGATATACTCAATGGCAGACTGAATAACTAAAGAGAACACGAAGTGTGAATAAACCAATTCATTCTATTACATCGTGCAAGCTGCCAGCAACTCTCCATAAAGCCGATTGGCGAATCCTACTAGACCATACAATAGTTATTAAGCGCATGTATACCAAAAGTTGGGATGAACTAAGACTTAGTGACTACAAATTTCAATGTCCACTCCACTATGCTCACCTCTCAATTGAATGACAAGACTCCTCGCAGGGAGAAACTTAATCAGCCTTCACAGATGAAAAGAGATAGTGGATGAAGCAGAACGAGGAAATGAACCCAACCGTTCCAGTAGCCAGCATAATGGCAATAACCATGAAGAGCGAGTAGCCGAGGTAGAGGGTCGCCGACACTGGTCCGCTCAGGCTCTTGAGGTCAAAAACAAGGTAGTTGATCGAGTAGAGGAAAATGTAGATGGCCACGGATCCAGATGAGAAGAACGATTTCCACCACCACTTCCAGTCCTCGACGCAGAGGTGCATGTAGGTCAGAACCAGGGAAACCTCAGCGCAGACAATAACCAGGAGCAACATCACGATGAAGAGGAACCCGAAGACATAGTAGACACGCCCCATCCATATGCTTGACATGATGAAGAAGAGCTCGATGAAAAGGGTGCCGAAGGGCAGGGTGCCGGCACCAAGAACCAGCAGCCAGGATGGGTACTTCTGAGCAGGGATTTCACGAGGGATCTGGTTTGTGCGGACAGGGTACTCAATGTGTGATGCCTTGGCCCCGAGGAACCCGCCAACAAGTGTAAGCGGCACAGAGATGCAGAACCAGAGCAGAATCAACACAACAAACAGTGAGAATGGGATGGCGCCGGTGCTCTGGCTTCCCCACAACAGGAAGTTCAGCGTGGTGAGGATCAGGAACGCGATACCAGGGAAGAAGCAGGCTGTCCTCCACGAAACACCCACCCAGCCAGAGTGATCTCCACACCTGATCGTCTTCCACACGCGAACACTGGCGTATCCTGCCAGGATCCCGAGAACCAGGTAAAAGAAGAGCATGCCTGTGATCAGAGTACCCCGGGAGGCCGGTGACATGAACCCCAGTGCAGCAAACAGGATGGTGACCACCGCCATTCCAAGGATCTGAACACCGTCCCCAACCATCATGCAGAGCAGCATTGGGTTGCTCGGGGCACGGAAGACATCACTGACCACAAGCTTCCACCCAGACAGTTCCTCGTTCATCTGAGCCTGCGCCTCGCTGTCAAGCTCCTCGTACCTCGTCAGATCACGCCTCACGGTCCTCAACAATATGACAAAGACGATACCAGCCAGGAAAGCGATGACCATGAGCGAGTTGAGGATGGAGAACCAGTGCACCTTGGCTCCCTCCATCTTGAGGTAGGCGTCCCACCTGGAGGGCCACTTGATGTCGCTCTCGACGAAGGACACCTCGTAGGTGTAGACGATGGGCTCGTTCTCCTTGATGCTCATGGAGACGGTGGTGGGGTCGCACTTGATCCTGCTGGGGTACTTGCCGTACATCTTGAGGGACTTGACGTCGTCCGGGTTGTGCTTGATGCTGCAGGGCACGACCTCGAACCCGACGACCATCCAGCCAGAGGAGGATGAGGAGGCGCCGTCCTTGCCGGTGGGGATGCCGTCGGAGGCGTCGCCGGTGCCCATGACGCGCGCGACGTTGGGGTCCTCGTACTTGTGCACGAGGACGGTGAACTGGAGGTGGTTGAAGACGTAGTAGTCGGCGGCGACGCGGATGCCGACGGGGTAGCCGGTCCAGCGGAGGAAGTAGTCGTCCTTCCTGGTGTAGCGGATGGCGGGGAGGTTGTCGAGGATGAGGTTGACCTGGTACATCTCGTCGATGCGCTTCTTCATGAGGGCGAAGGCGCCCGGGGAGAGCGGGTCGGAGCGGCAGAGCAGGACGTCGGTCTCGTTGGCGTGCATCCGGAAGCGGTAGGGGGAGGTCTCGATGCGGTCGCCCATGAGGAGCTCGCCCAGGTTCTCGGCGCTGTCCTTGACCCCCTCGGGCGGGGTGCAGAAGGGGAGGCTGTAGTAGCTGAAGGGGATCTCGGTGTCGATGGAGGTGAGCGAGTTCACCTTGACGTTGAGGATCTCCCCCGGGTTGTACTTGTGCGGGTAGCTCCCCGGGAGGTAGAAGGCGTCGGTGGAGGGCGGGGAGGAGAGGAGGACCGCCGCAGCCGCGGCGAGCGCGAGGAGGAGGCGCAGTGCGCGGAGGCGGGGGGCCATGGCCGCCGGATCTGGATCGCGGTCGGCGGCTTTGACCCTGGGGCGCGTCGGATCTGGCAATGGGAGTGGAGGATGTGGCGGTGGTGCTCCGGCGCCGGAGTGGGGTGTCGGTGGAGGCGCGGGGCAGATCTGGGGGGCGGCGGGCGAGAAATGAAGGAGGCGAGGACTGGGCTCGACTCACGCGAGGCGAGGGGGTTTGGGGGCTTGGTGGGGGGTATGGTTTATACGGCGTGACCGTGACGCAGTGCTCTGCTTCGGGAGAGAACGTGCAGGATTTTGGGGCGTGTCGGTGCTGCTCCTCCTCGAGGTTTTTTTCCCCACTTCTTGTCTGACGACTCGGGGTTCTGGCTTCAGAAGATTCGGTCCCGTTTCCAATCCAGACGCTCGGTTATTATTACAGTAACAAATGATGAAAGATTAGACGCACCGATGAATAATACTGGAGTACCATTACCTAAAAAACGGATTTGCTAGTTCTCAGGTGCACGAGAACTTCTTAAGTCTCAGTCGTCTCTTTCACTGTTCGATTTACCTTATGATTCGTGTAAAATAGAAGTTACACATGAGTTGCAACCTGGATGTAACTGAGAATTTAATGAGTTGTAACTAGGTTGCAACTGAGAATTAGTATAAATCTTATGAGTTGCAACTAGGTTGTAACTGAGAATTAGCATAAATATTAGGATGACATTAGTGACTTAGACATAAGAAGTTCTCAGGCGCCTGAGATCTAGGCACTCCTAAAAAAAATACTACTGGAGTACCATTGTCACAACCAAAGCCAGCTAGCAACATTGGATCTAGGGTTCCCATATGTTGTTGGTCAAGAATCGGGTAACCTCGGCTCACATCTCGCCAAACCAAAGGCAAAGAGAAACAACTCGCAATCGGAAACCTGTACCGTTGAAATATTTGACACTTGCTCTTTTCGAAGAAATTCTTAGATCTCGTTTTAATCAAGGTAACATACACAAATCTTATATACTAGTGGTAAACGATAAACCCATCACCGATGTCGTCGGACAACCTCAAATAGGACAATATCATTCGAAGCGAGAAGTGATCATGCTATGTGCCACTTTGTTCGTATCCCTAGTGAAATTGTAAATAGCGCGGCTTCCCGTGGAGTTTTGGAGAAAGAAAAAAAACAAACTTTAGACTAATGATGATCTATGAGGTTGTTGCTCTTCTAACAATTTTCACGTCTGTCCTGAACGCTTGTCCTTGCAAATTGAATGCTCTTCTAATGTTCTCTCAAAATAGCCGAGTAGGGAGCATATGTAAATATGCAATGCAAGCTGGCTTCGATTTGATCCTTCCACACTTCACCGTTGTTGGGAGCATCCTCTTAAGCCCGTCCTTGCACATCAAGTTGGGCAGTGATGCCTTCTCTCTTTTCCAACAATGCTGGGTGGTTTTAAATTGCCAACTCGAAAATTTGCTTTCGTCAGTGCCCACGACACCTTTCAAGAATATAGACATCAAGAAAGTATCCATTGATGATATCAAGAAATCTATCACAATCAATTTTTTCCTACAAGTCATAGAGCTAAGTGAGGAGGTAAGTGCCATTGATTTAAACCCTGAAGATGAAGACAAGTAGACCTGGACGTGGGACTCAGAAGGATCTTTCAACACCAAGTCTGTCTACGAAGCTCAATTCAAAGACAAAATTAGTTGTGATGCAGCGAAGGCGATCTTGAGTGCTTGGGCTCATCTGCATTGCAAGATAGATCTATGACTCATCATACGCAGACGTTTATGAAATGCTGACCGCCTGGACAAACATGGTCTACCATATAATGAGGAGTGTGCCATGTGTGACACAACACGTTAAAGTATCCATCACCTTTTTCTGGTTGTGCGATCGCAAATATCATATGGAGCAACATCTTAAACTTGGTTGCTATCCACAAAGTCGTTTCCTAGATGGACATGTCGTTAAAGGATTGGTGGAGTCAAGGCAGAGCACATCTTGATAGGACTGGCGACGCTAAACTGGATTTCATCATTATTTTGGTCTCCTGGTCGATTTGGTGCGAAAGAAACGCCCGAGTTTTTGAAAAAACTTTCAAGCCAACAAAATATCCTAATTGAGCATATCAAAGCTGAAGCGAAACAGTGGGCATTCGCAAGTGCTGGTCGGCTATCCCTACCATGATGGCTGTATTTTTCTTTCTTCTTTTGTTCGGTCACTGTTGGTTTGTAGAAAGTTAGTGGACTTTCTCTTTTATGATGGAACTGGTCGAGTTAGGCCCTGTGGTGGTCGTTTTCTATAAACTTTAGCCACTTCAGTAGTTTTTCCTCTTCTAATTTAATACATGCAATGCTCTTGCATGGTTAAAAAAAGGGACATCATAAATCTAGGTGTGTGTCTATCCCACATTCTGTGTTTCCCGCAGGAGGGGCACCGTTTTTCATGGAAATCTCCAATTTATAAGGTGGAAGAACTTCTCTTGTCAACATGGTATGTTCCCGATTATAGTTGATTCAGATTGTGCGTAGCCCGTGTCGGCAATCCAAGGTACTTCACATGATCATCCTGTATTTTCGCATACCATTCATGAGATCAAGAGATTAGCTAATACTCATATAGTTTGCAGCTTTGTACAAGTAGACCGAGGACAAATTAGGGTTAGCCATTGTCTTGCCAATTGGGCAAGAATAGAACATAGAACTGTTTTTTTTGTTATGCTCGGGTCCTGGAGTCTTTCTTCAGAGCTCGAATTCTAGCAACTTGAAACCCCTAGTGCTTAATAATGATCTGGTTTTACTTGCAAAAACATGGGGCTGAGGACTTTTACGGTACCCCGAAATTAACAAGCACCGTCCATTTCTATTATCCAATGGCTTGTGTGGTCTGGTACTCTACAGTTGGCACATGGAGTACGTACTCAAAAGCTCAGCCAAAACTGACGGAGTACCTCCACTAAAAGGGTATCTCGGTGTTTTGGGTTTCAGATCATTGGGCAAAAGTTTTCACCATCGACATGGGCATCACAAATCAGACCAGGGACAAAACTCAATCGGGTAATGCGAGGAGGATCCGGCCGGGACGAGGCGTCACGCGGCTTTGGTGATTACCTGAATAACGTATAGTTATACTACGCCCGTATCCGGCCGGGGTCCGGCCATGGCTGCCGTTTCGGGTAAGCCATGGACAGCTACATCTACTATGAATTGTGCTTCGGCCATGGCTGCCGTTTCGGGGGAGGCTATGGACATCTACATCTGCTAATGAATTGTGCTAATGTTTAAGTTCTCTCCGAATCAATCGATGAACCAAAAAGGACCAAGAATTCATAAGTTATTATCTCAGCCAGTAACAAGCAAATATTAGGCAAAAAGAAACATCTCAATACCTCATAATAACTCATGAGTACATTACAATACACGTATCAGAAGTTCAGAACAGATGATAACGCTGACGGCGTGAGATGATGGATCAGTCGTCGCAGTGACGAGCTGGACTGTGCTGATTCCCATGGATTACACAGATGTTGCAGTCAGAGCGCCGGTAGGCAGCGCGGCGCGTAGCATGCAGTCGCTCTGGTCCACCATGCCGGAGACTAGCCGCTCCGGGCAGGTCATGGACACCCGATGGTGGCACAATCGGGGACCAGCGTTAATAGCGGCGCGAGGAAAAAATTCCCGATCAAGATTCTAAAAACTCTCGGGTCTGTTGGGATGACAGAACAAAAAGTCTAAATTGCCCTCTATCATCGACGGACAGATTTAACTGGTACTCCGGCGTATGTTTAAGGAGTACCAGGGTATTGTAAAAGTCTTTCTTAGATTTGTCAAAATTTGAATGAATCTATATACTAAATAGTGTATAGATTCATCTAAATTTTGATAAATCTAAGAAATCTATTTTGGGAGGGGGGGGAGGGGGGTGGGAGGAGTAGTACTCTTCAATTTTCTTGCTGGTGTCATTTTTTCTCTTTAGTTAGGTTTATTATGTGTTGTGGGATTCTCAAACAAATGGCCTCGTCCAGGGAGCGCAGACAAGCCTCACCAGTCAAGCATTCCCTTCCCTGTTTTCATCATCATCAGATCTAAAACGTCACTTTCTAGTGGAGACCCATGCGAACACGTCTGCTGTCGCCGCCACGGAGTCATGGTCGTTGGGTGTACCTGATTATTATTATTATCGCCTGCTACAAATTATGGCGTTTTTTCAACCAAACCCATTTGGCTTTCTCTCCAACGACCACGAGAGCCCGGTGGTTCCGTCCCGGTATTCTGTCAAGACTCAAGACAGCGATCTCGACCGTCGTTTCGTTTCGAAGCGACAGCGAGATCTCGATCGATCGGTGTGGTAGGAGCTGCTGGTGGCGGCGATGATCCGAGTCTGCACGGGAAAAAAAGACGATCAGGCTGAGGGGTGCAGAGAACGCCACCAACTGCAGGTCTGCAGGTCGATCGGGGTTCGTTTTCGGAGTTGTTGCTCTGCTCTACTGTTGACGCGATCGACACACCTGACCCGTCCGGCCTGCTCTGCTCTGCTTCGCTATTTCTGTTGCCGGTTGCCGGTTGCCTTACTGGATTTGGAGGAGTGGAGAGAGCCTCCCAATTTGGTAACAAGTTGGGCTTTGAATTTTGGCCCATCATTCACTATCGATAATAACTAGCAAGTGTGTCATTTTTTCTCTTCTCAATTCTCATGTTGTGTTTCAAATTTCGGACTTCAATTTTTTGTACGACTTATATTTACGTTGTGTCAATGCTCGAACTTTCTTTTGGGAATTTTGGGAACTTTTAAAGTTGTCAAACCGAAGCTAGGTACACCTGGTCCTTGGTTGCTTCGCTGCACCGCATACGCTACCCACTTGTGTAGCATCTTCCGGCGCTCCCCCGAAAAATTATACCTCTAAATATAAGAGCATCCCCACTCGTTGGACGTTCTCATGCCGAAATCCGGACGTATTTTGGTCCGGATGAAACTAATTTTCGGTCTGAAAACGCCGAGTTTTCCACTCGCGTTTTCAGGCGAGTTTTCGCGTTTGCCTAAAATTTAATTCTTTTGGCAAATTTTAGACGAATATAGATGGTTTTGGGCAAATATGGGCGAATATAAGCGGTTTTGAGCGAATATGGGTGAAATTTGGGCGAATATGGACGAACTTTAGACGAATATGGGGAACTTTCGGCGAAAATGGTCGATATGGACGAACTTTGGGCGAATATGGGAGAATGGACGAACTTTGGGCAAAATGGTCGATATGGACGAACTTTGGGCGAATATAGACGGTTTTGGACGAATATAAGCGGTTTTGGGCGAACTTTGGGCGAAAATGGTCGATATGGACGAATTTTGGGTGAATATAGACGGTTTTGGGCGAATATAAGCGGTTTTGGGCGAACTTTGGGCGAAAATGGTCGATATGGACAAACTTTGGGCGAATATAGACGGTTTTGGGCGAATATAAGCGGTTTTGGACGAACTTTGGGCGAAAATGGTCGATATGGACGAACTTTGGGAGAACTTTGGTCGAATACGGGTGAAAATGGTCGATATGCACGAACTTTGGCGAAAATGGTCGATATGGACGAACTTTGGGCGAATATGGGAGAATACGGGCGAACTTTGGGCGAAAATGGTCGATATGGACGAACTTTGGGCGAAAATGGTCGATATGGACGAACTTTGGGCGAATATGGGAGAATACGGGCAAACTTTGGGCGAAAATGGTCGATATGGACGAACTTTGGACGAAAATGGTCGATATGGACGAACTTTGGGCGAATATGGGAAAATACGGGCAAACTTTGGGCGAAAATGGTCGATATGGACGAACTTTGGACGAAAATGATCGATATGGACGAACTTTGGGCGAATATGGGAGAATACGGGCAAACTTTGGGCGAAAATGGTCGATATGGACGAACTTTGGGTGAACTTTGGTCGAATATGGGCGAATATGGGTCAACTTTGGGTGAATATGGGCGAACTTTGGGCAAACTTTGGATAAATATGGGTGAATATATGCTGACTGGGCGGGTCCACTCGTCGGCTGTTTTTTTCACCGAATTCGCTTCGTCTGGCGTTCCCATGGTGTTCCCAGGATACTGGGAATGACCTGAGAAGTCCGAACCAAAGTTGGCCCAAATTCGAACGAGAAGAGGTTCCTGGAAACGTGACTGGACGAAATTTTGGTGTCCGGACCAAAAGTTTGCCCTGGGATCGGTGTTTTGTGAATGTAAGTGGAGATGCTCTGAGAAATCTCCTGTGAGGATTCTTACCCTAAATTTCTTGCAATTTAGTTGACCATTGTATTGCACTATCTTAAGAAGAAAAGTATATTATATGTGTTGGCCCCATGTCTCCTAGAGATGGCGGAAAATAAAAGGATGCCGAGCAAGCCCTCGCTATAAAGGGAGAAGGTGGCTAGAATCCGAGACGGCTATTAGCTAGGGATCACATGGAGAGCTCTAAAGGTGGATCGTTTTTTTTTTTTGCAACCACAAAATTTCATTGATAGAAAAACAAGTTACAATAACCCACGTGGAAACTGAAAAATAGACCAGGAGAAAAACGACTGTCCTGAAAACATTGCGGACGTACACCTAATGGATAGAAAAATACAAAACTATCCCTAGGGTTTCCTGCACTCGCCGAAGCTAGCGGCCCCCGCCACCATCCAACGCCGCCTAAACGTACGCTGAAAGAGACGACGAGCCTCCACCATTGCCAGATCCAAGAAAGCACCATCACCAACGAGGCTTTGTGAGTAGATGAACATGCCTGCTGCAAGCAGGGAGGCACAGGTCGCTGTGGCACGTCGACCGGGGGACGTCCCCATGCTGTCTTGGACCAAGATCCACCTGAAGGGAATATGCCTGAGAGGCAATAATAAAGCGGTTATTATCGTATTCCTTATTTATGATAAATGTTTATTTTACATGCTATAATTGTATTAATACGGAAACGTTAATACATGTGTGTTTAATAAACAAAAAGGAAGTTCCTAGTTATGCCTATCTCATAAAGTAGCTCATTGATTAACAAGATGATCAAGGTTTCCTGATCATGGACATTGGATGTTGTTAATAACGGGATCACAGCATTAGTGTAATGGTGTGATGAACATTCATCCGAAGTATTGCATTACGATCAAAGTCATTGAGTTTATATTGCTATAACAACTTAGGAAGTGATCCTAATCCTTAGACCATGAGATCATGTCAATCACTAACACCGGAAGAGTTTCTTGATAATATCAAACGTCACACTGTAACAGGGTGATTATAAAGATGGATTCAGAACTAATAAAGTGTTATGTTGAGGCTCATGGATCGAGAGTGGAATTTGTTCATCCCGATGACGGATAGATATACTCTGGGCCCTCTCAGTGATATCACATTGATTAGCTTGCAAGCAAGTGATTTGATCACTAGAATGTTATATCACGGGAACGAGAAAAGAGTACATGTCAGTAACGAAATCAAACTAGGTATGGAGATACCGATGATCGAATCTCGGACATGTAATATATCGCGAAACAAAAGGATTAAGATACTAGCGTAAAAGGTTCCGACGATCACAAGAAAGTCATCGTTGAATGTGTGGGAGTCAGTATGGGTCTCCAGATCCCGCTTCTGATTATTGATCCGAGAGGGGTCTCGATCATGTCCGCATTATTCGCGAACCGTAGGGTGACACACTTAAGAGACACCGACATCCATTTGGAGAAAAAGTTTCATGCCGAAAAGAATAACAAGCGCAGGAATTTATTTCACTAGATACCGAAACGGGTTTTCGGGTGAAATTGCAGAAAGTGTTTCTGCATGTGAAATGAAATACTATCAAGGGGTTATATGTGAATGTTTGTTATTAAAGTAATTGACAAAATTCTGAATAAATATAAGGAGTTTTATTTAATGAGAGTTTGCATTAAATTTGGTGGAAATTTAATGGGAATTTGAGTGGGTTTTTGAGTGGAGGGAATTGAAAGGCATTTGAGTGAGTGGAGTGTCCACCCACATGAATGTGGAAGAGGTGGGGGGAGCCCCATGGCTGGGCGCATGGCCCCTTGGGTGCCCCCCTCTCCCTATAAAAGGAGCCCCCTCCCTCTCTCTCTCACTCACACCTCCTCGTGAAGGATCTCTCTCCCCCTCTAGAATTTATCCCCCATGGTCTCGGACTAGCGAGATACATGTTCCCGGTGGATTTTCGGCAAGAAAGAGTTGTGCTTCCGCTGCATCGCTGGAGCGAGGAGGCGGAGGTTGCTCGGTGCCTCGAACGTGTGTGCGAGCACGGATGTGCTGCTGTTTTGCGGCGCTAGGACTTCCTCTCGATCTTGAGATCGGCAAGAGATCGTCTACATCAACCACGGGTTGAACTCGTTAAGCTTTGTCGGTCTTCAAGGGTATGTTCTCTACGGATATACATCCGCCCGTTGTTTGTATCTAATAGATAGATCTTGGTACATAATTCACATCGTAGGAAAATTTTTGTTTTCTATGCTGCGAACCCTACACCACCGCCTCCCACCGAGTTGGGGAATAACGGCCAATCCACCACCTCCGGACCAACATCCTCGCTCCAGAGCATCCATCTCGCCCCGGCCGCCAATGTTTCCATGGATAACGACGAACACCGGCGACACTTCGAGAAACAGATCTCGCCAGATCCAAAGAACGATGAGAAGACCAAGCTGCTTGCACATGTTGCCATCAACTCCGAGACGCTGTCGTAAAGGTCGCCGCCGGTGTGGGAGTAGAGTTGAGGCAGATTTATTCGCCCGGACGCCGCTCCCACCACCCCAATGACGCACTAGAGAAGACAAACCCTAACTACAGACCAAAGGAACGAGATCCCCTCCCCCTCCTGCCGCCGGAGCGGCAAGCGGAGGGAGAGGGGACCAAGGCCTTGGCCGGAGGAGATCTGGATACGCCGCCGTCTGTCGCTAGACACGGGAGGAGGAGGGGAACGGTTGGGGCTCGTTCTAAAGGTGGATCGTTGATGGCACCCCCAAACACTTTTTTATGCTTGTTTGGGCGGGTTGGATGATCGAAATCTTTGTTTGGTTGGACGGGTGAGAGAGTTAGAGATATCCGTTTGCTTGTTGGGTTGAAGGGTGGATGAGTTTTTCGGTGAACTCTTTCCTTGCTGTGGTGAGATTTCGCCATTTACCCAAGCAATTTGAGAAAAAATGTGATATCAATTGTCGATGCCATAAATAATAAAGTTCAGGTTATAGATACTCCCTCTGACCTATATTACTTTTTTTGCGGAAAATATCTAGATCTATTTCATGAATTTACAAGAAGTACAAAGCACCCCAAACATAATAAAAATCACATCGAGGTCTTTGGACCACCTAACAACCACTACTGCCGCCAGAGCGAGCCGTCGACGCGCCGCTGTCGCCGTTCCCTTACCGGAGCCGGCCTGACGTTGTTGATGACAATCAGGAAGTCTTCGTACACGTGTCCCTAAGGACCAGCGTCCCAGAGTTGAAGCAGTTGCCGTTGAACCCTTAAATTGATCTGAAACTTGTAACACCAAACCTAAAACACACTTAGACTGGACGAGATCACCACTTCATGGAAACGGTGATCAGACGAATTCCTGCCCTCCTCAACGCCAGCGACAAGATCGTCGCAGACGAGGTGGAAGAGGAGACGGGTATACCTTATTCTTGTCCCGCTCAACCACTAGTGGAAACGCGGGCTTTTGTTGATCCCGAAAATGGGCTTTAACACCGGTTCTTCTACGAACCGGTGTTAAAGGGGGGGCCGTACCAGCGTGGCCTCTGCGGCATTAAAGGAGCCCCCCCTTTAACACCGGTTCGTGCCACGAACCGGTGTTAAAGGTCCCTCCACCCAGTGGCCCGCGCACCCCCCCCCTTTAACACCGGTTCGTGGCACGAACCGGTGTTAAAGGGGTGGGGGCTATATAAGACACCACCCCAGCCCACACACACCCCACTCTTCCATTTTTTCACATTTTGGAGCCTAGCAAGAGGGTGTGAAGAGTGCTAGTTTGTGTTTTTTTCATATGCACTAGAGGTGTTCGGTGAAATGCCCGAGAGCTCAAAATAAGCTTTCTTGTTGCTCTTTCCGTCTCGGTCGAGGTCGGCAACTATAGTTTCATGTGTCATTGATGTACTATATATATAAATGGTCATCTCCCTATTATTTTTTGATATATACTACATATTAATGCAGATGAATCGGCAATGGATGTACGGTGACCGCCGCACTTCCGAGTACATTACGGGCCTCCAAAATTTCATCGTTGTGGCTAATGCAAACCGTGGTCACAATGGTTTCATGTGTTGTCCGTGTGTTCACTGTCAGAACAAGAAAGACTACTCAAATACCAGAACCATTCACGCCCACCTGCTTCGATCTGGTTTCATGCCCAGCTATAATTGTTGGACCAAGCACGGAGAAAAAGGGGTTGTGATGGAAGACAACGAAGAAGAAGAGGATGATGAAAACTATCATAATATGTATCCTGAATATGATGATACTGCAACGGGGGTAGATAATGAAGATCAAGAGGGAGCAGATGGGCCCGCTGATGACGATCTTGGTCGGGCCATTACTGATGCAAAGGAAGAATGTGAAACTGAACAGGAGAAGGAGAAGCTGGAGCAGATGTTAAAGGATCACAAAACATTGTTGTATCCAACTTGCGAAGATGGCCACAAAAAGCTAGGTGCCACACTGGATTTGCTGCAATGGAAGGCAGAGAATGGTGTGACTGACAGCGCATTTTCAAAGTTGTTGGTAAAAATGAAGAATCTTCTTCCAAGAAATAATGAGTTGCCTGACAGTACATACCAAGCAAAGAAGGTTGTCTGCCCTCTAGGATTAGACGTGCAGAAGATACATGCCTGCATTAATGACTGCATCCTCTACCGCGGTGAGAAGTACGAGAATTTGGATGCATGCCCGGTATGCACTGCACTGCGGTATAAGATCAGACGAGACGATCCTGGCGATGTTGAGGGCGAGGCCCCTAGGAAGAAGGTTCCCGCCAAGGTTATGTGGTATGCTCCTATAATACCACGGTTAAAACGTCTCTTCAGAAATAAAGAGCATGCCAAGTTGTTGCGATGGCACATGGAAGACCGTAAGAAAGACGCGATGTTGAGACACCCCGCTGATGGGTCACAGTGGAGAAAAGTCGAGCGAGAGTACCCGGACTTTGCACGTGACGCAAGGAACTTAAGGTTTGGTCTAAGTACAGACGGCATGAATCCTTTTGGTGAGCAGAGCTGCAGTCACAGCACCTGGCCTGTGACCCTATGTATCTATAACCTTCCTCCTTGGTTGTGTATGAAGAGGAAGTTCATTATGATGCCAGTGCTCATCCAAGGCCCG
Source organism: Avena atlantica (assembly GCA_910589765.1). Lineage (NCBI taxonomy): Eukaryota > Viridiplantae > Streptophyta > Magnoliopsida > Poales > Poaceae > Avena > Avena atlantica. The sequence goes on along the minus strand of OU342738.1, from coordinate 293,972,355 downwards.
AGGCAACCCGGCAACGACATTGATGTGTACCTAAGGCCATTAGTTGAAGAACTTTTACAGCTGTGGGCCAAACCAGGTGTACGTATGTGGGATGAGCACAAAGGGGAGCCATTTGACCTACGAGCATTGCTTTTCGTAACCATCAATGATTGGCCTGCTCTTAGTAACATTTCAGGGCAGACAAACAAGGGATACAATGCATGCACACACTGTTTAGATGATACTGAAAGTGTATATTTGGATAAATGTAAGAAGGTTGTGTACCTAGGGTATCGCCGATTTCTTCCGAACCTGCATCCAGTAAGAAAGAAAGGCAAGCATTTCAAACGTCTGGCAGAACCCCGGAGGAAGCCTGTCCTCCGTACCGGTGAGGAGGTATTTGGTATGGTCAAGGACCTAGAAGTAATCTTTGGAAAAGGTCCTGGCAGTCTATCTGTTCCGAATGACGATGCCGGACACGCGCCCATGTGGAAGAAGCAATCTATATTTTGGGACCTACCCTATTGGAAAGTCTTAGAGGTCCGCTCTTCAATCGACGTGATGCACGTGACGAAGAATGTTTGCGTGAACCTGCTAGGCTTTCTAGGAGTGTATGGGAAGACAAAAGATACACCGGAAGCACGACAAGACCAGCAACGTCTGAAGGCCCCTGAAGAGCCTATGCATCCTGAGAACGAGAAGGTTAAACGATGCCACTTAACTCCTGCCAGCTACGCTCTTACCAAAGCAGAGAAGGAAATCTTTTTTGAATGTCTGAGCAGTATCAAGGTCCCGTCTGGCTTCTCGTCGAATATAAAGGGAATAATAAATATGGCAGAGAAAAAATTCCAAAACCTGAAGTCTCATGACTGCCACGTGATTATGACACAATTGCTTCCGATTGCATTGAGGGGGCTTCTACCTGAAAATGTTCGAGTACCCATTGTGAAGCTATGTGCATTCCTCAATGCAATATCTCAGAAGGTAATCGATCCAGAAAGCCTACCAGGGTTACAAACAGATGTGGCCCAATGTCTTGTCAGCTTTGAGTTGGTGTTCCCACCATCCTTCTTCAATATTATGACGCATCTCCTGGTTCACCTAGTAGAAGAGATTGCCATTCTCGGTCCTGTATTTCTACACAATATGTTCCCCTTTGAGAGGTACATGGGAGTCTTAAAGAAATATGTTCATAACCGTGCTAGGCCAGAAGGAAGCATCTCCAAGGGCTATGTAACAGAGGAGGTCATTGAGTTCTGTGTTGATTTTATTCCTGACCTTAAGGCGATTGGTGTTCCAGAATCACGACATGAGGGGAGACTGCGTGGAAAAGGCACCCTAGGATGTAAAGCAATGATATGTAGGGACGGGCATTCTCTCAATCAAGCACACTACACGGTTTTACAAAGATCTATCTTGGTTGCCCCGTATATCAATGAACACAAGAATTTAATACGCCTCAAACACCCGGGGCAGTCTGATGAATGGATTATAAGTGAACACATGGCGAGTTTTGGCGGCTGGCTGCAAAGACTTCTCACGAATAACACCACTATTGGGGATCAGCTGTACTTGTTGGCCAGGACACCGTCTTCGACTGTATGTACTTTCCAAGGGTACGAGATAAATGGGAATACATTTTACACGATAGGCCAAGATAAAAAGAGCACCAACCAAAACAGTGGTGTCCGCTTCGATGCAGCAGAAGACAATGGGCAAAAGACCACGTATTATGGGTTCATAGAGGAGATATGGGAACTTGACTATGGACCTAATTTTAAGGTCCCCTTGTTTCGATGCAAATGGGTCAAGCTAACAGGAGGAGGGGTTGAGGTAGACAAGAAGTACGGAATGACAACGGTGGATCTCAACAATCTTATGAAGAACTTAGACGAACCATTCGTCCTAGCCAATGATGTGGCTCAGGTTTTCTATGTGAAGGACATGTCCTCCAGACCAAAAAAAAGAAAAAATATGCAAACGAATACATCATATGATGAGCCAAAGCGTCACATAGTTCTTTCAGGGAAAAGAAACATCGTGGGAATCGAGGACAAGACAGACATGTCAGAAGATTATAATAAGTTTGATGAAATTCCGCCCTTCACAGTGAAAACTGACCCAAGCATTCCGTTAAGTAAAGAAGATGCTCCATGGTTACGACTGAAGCGATCATAAGGAAGGGCATATGCCAAGAAGTTCATGCTCATATTATGTAACTCTAGTTCATGTTTTTAATACATGTCTTGAGTGTTAGTCATGTTTTGTGGATGGACCGGGAGTATGAGAAGAAGTTGTCCCGAATCGTACTTACCATTAAGATCTGATCTCCAAACGTGCGCGGTCACATATTAGGGAGTGCCTCTATGACCAGTTTCTCGGAGATGCCGGAGGACTGGGCTCCGTCGGCATCTCCCTGAAACTGGCCGTAGTGGTGTCCCTGCTCTCGAAAACCATCTTGCAGCTTTGTAACTTGTCTAACTAGATCAATACACCAGGGAGCTAACTAATTTCACATATTAGGGAGTGCCTCTATGACCAGTTTCTCGGAGATGCCGGAGGACTGGGCTCCGTCGGCATCTCCCTGAAACTGGCCGTAGTGGTGTCCCTGCCTCAAACTGGCTGGAGGACTGGACTCACAAGGATGCCTATTTATAGTACAAGCAGCTCGACATAGTGTTGACACTTACAAAATAATGTCGACACTCACCCCTATTATTAGTCCCGGTTGGTGTCTCCAACCGGGACTAAAGGTTCATCTTTAGTCCCGGTTGGTGACACCATCCGGGACAAGGTACACGCCGCACGACATAATGTCGACATGCACTCACCTCTATTATTAGTGCTGACTCGTGTTTTGTCCCGGTTGGTGTCTCCAACCGGGACTAAAGGTTCATCTTTAGTCCCGGTTGGTGTCTCCAACCGGGACTAAAGGTTCAACCGGGACGGCCCACCTCCTCCTAACTTCAACGAGGCCGGCCGTCGGCTATGGTGGCGCGTTCGGACTCTCCAGAGCGTCATGGCCTATGACACTGCCGCCGACTCTAACCCCCGTCTGCGCTACCCTCAAGTCCAGCCCACGCGCTACCCTCAAGTCCAGCCCACGCGTACTCTCCAGAGGTTCAATTACGGTGACCCCGACGACGACAGCGATGACGGCGGCGGCGAGTACGACGACTACAGTGGCGAGTATTACAGGTGTAGGCAGGAGCATGACTAAATCACTCCAACATTCCGAAACAAGTTCGGCCGATTGTTACTTAATCTGGCCATGTATCTTGATTTTCAGTTCTTTTATGTATCTTAATTTTCAGTTCCAGTTCGGCCGATTGTTACTTAATCTGGCCATGTATCTTAATTTTTAGTTCTTTTATATATCTTAAAAAAGCACCTTTAATGCATGAAATAAGTGTTTATTTATTTTAGAAAATTTCATGTAAAGTAAATATAAAAATCATTTACATGAATGGATAGATATTATTTTTATGAAAATTATGATATATTATTCATATTTTTCTGAGTTGAAATGAAAAAGATATGAATTTTCTAAATTCATATCATATTTTTTGAATTAAAAAAGCCCCTTTAATGCATGAAATAAGTGTTTATTTATTTTAAAAAATTTCATGTAAAGTAAATATAAAAATCATTTACATTAATGGATAGATATTATTTTTCTGAAAATTATGATATATTATTCATATTTTTCTGAGTTGAAATGAAAAAGATATGAATTTTCTAAATTCATATCATATTTTTTGAATTAAAAAAGCCCCTTTAATGCATGAAATAAGTGTTTATTTATTTTAAAAAATTTCATGTAAAGTAAATATAAAATTATTTACATGAATGGATAGATATTATTTTTCTGAAAATTATGATATATTATTCATATTTTGAATTAAAAAAGCCCCTGAATTAAAAAAGCCCCTGAATTAAAAAAGCCCCTGAAATAAATGCGCGCGGGAAAACACCCCCCCTTTAACACCGGTTCGTGGCTGGAACCGGTGTTAAAGGGGGGGGGGCGTTTCCCGCGCGCATTTATTACCCCCCCTTTAACACCGGTTCGTGGCTGGAACCGGTGTTAAAGGGGGGGTAATAAATGCGCGCGGGAAACGCCCCCCCCCCCTTTAACACCGGTTCCAGCCACGAACCGGTGTTAAAGGGGGGGGTATTTATTTCACCTTCCTCCCCTTATTCCTCCCACGCACAGCCAGATCGATCGAGCGCCGCCCCCGACGCGCCGCCGCCGCCCCCGACGCGCCGTCTCGCCGCCGCCGACGCGCCGTCTCGCCGCCGCCGCTCGAGGTTCGCCGCCCCCGACGCTCTCTTCCCCTCCTTCGTTCGGCGCGCCTGCTCCGGCCGCGCCCGGCCGGCCCTCCCCCGCCGGCAGGCAGCACCGCGCACCACCGGCGACGGCCCGGCCGGCCCTCCCCCGCCGGCAGGCAGCACCGCGCACCACATGCTTCCACACTCTGCACGTCGCCGCCCCTCTCCGCCCCGACCCCGCCGCCGGAGCTGCGCGCGACCCCGCCGCTCCGCCGCATCCACCACCGCCCGCGACCGGCCCCCGACCCGCTCCGCCGTCCGCCTTCACGTCCCCGACGCCGGCCGCCGCGTCCCTGCGCCCCGTGCGCCCCCAGCGAGCTCGCCCCGGCCGTGCGCTTCCCCGCCCCGTTCCACCTCCGGCCAGCGCCCGTCCGCCTGCCGACCGCGCCGCCGGCGCCGCCTCAGGCCGCCTCCACCTCGCCCCAGAGCTCCTCGCCCCGGCCGCGTCCCCCGTCCCCGTCGCTTGGGCTCGCCGGCCACCCTCCACCCCTCTGCTGGCGCCCTCCGGAGCCGTCAAGCACGCGCGGACCCGCCCTCAACCGACCTGCCCCCTCTCCTTCCCCGGCCCTGCGAGCGCCGCCATGTCCGCGACCGTCGACCGTCGCCCTGTGGCCGTCCCCTTGTTCCGGCGCCTCCCTCCCACTCACTGGCGGAGCTTGGGCCAACCAATTGGGGGGGCAAATGGGCCAAGGAGACACTTTGGGCCACTATTGGGGGGCAAATGGGCCAAATATACGTTATTTTTACCCAAAATTTGTCAAATATGAAGGGATGTTAGGAAAAAAATTCTTGGGCTGGGGGGGCGGCGGCCCCCCCTGAACTGTGCATAGCTCCGCCAGTCCCAGGGCCCGTCTTCCTTGGTCGTGCCCCTTTTGGCAGGAGCTCCGCTGCCCCGGCCATGGCGCGCGGCGCCCTCCTCTGGAACCGCCTCCGGGCCTCGCGACTCCGACGATCTAGGCCTTAATCCTTGCACATGTGAATTAGAAGCATGTGGAGTAAAAATAAAATAGCTTATAGCAAAGATATTATAATAGGCCACGCCTAAACCCTAACTGACCACCTCGCTCTCTTCCCCGTGCAGGAGCGTCTCGCCGCCGCCGCTTCGGAGCTCATAGGCCACGCCTAAACGCCGCTAGCACCGCCGCCCGACGAGACCGCCGCATCCGTGTCTGCCTCGCCGTCGCCCTCGCCCACACCACCCTCGTATGAGTCCGGGGTTTCTCCGAATTAGGGTTTGAAATGACCAAGCATGTATTAGGGTTACATTTCAATACTTTTAACCTGTCATATCATCGTCCTTGCTTGAGCATTTCAATAGATGTATTACTGATATTTCTGTGATAATATTATTGTTTTAGAAACTATGGATCCACTTAGTAGAAACCTTGAAGAAGAAGAAATAATGGAGAACATTATTGATGAGGACACCTCACAATATCTGAACTTGGAGGGACATGACGACGACAGCTCAAGTACTAGTCATGGAGAAGATGAAGACTCCGGTGAACGCAATTTAATGATTACAAAGTCCGGCGAGGTATATGCATTGATTAAGCCTCAGCTGAACTCCACCAACAATCTTCTTCTACATGTATTAATTAACGCTTCTTTCTTCTTTTAGCCCTCTGGATCGACCAGCCAGCAACCATCTTCTTCTACGAAAAAGAGCAAGCGAGGCGCGAGCCAGCGGTTGAAAGATCGTGCAAAGTTCACGATCGAAGCAGTCCGTGTTGATGGCAGGCCGATGTAGCCCAAGAAGGCCGCAGACAAATTTATACGTCAGGCTGGAGTTCTTGTTAGGGACCAAATCCCAATCACAATTGAAAATTGGAATAAGCCAAAGAAGGGCGACGGTACCTTTGTCGATGACAGATCCAAAGAAACGCTTTGGAATTCGTTGTTGGTAAATTTCACCCTTCCGCCAGAGGAGGATGAAAACAACCCGGTTATAGAGAACAAGGTCAAAGAGTGGACTCTAAAGAAGATGGCTGATGCTTTCCGCAACTGGAAGACAAAATTGAACAAATTTGTCAAAGCTGGCGAGACTCCAAATTTCGAAGACGCATATTATGCGAAGATAAGACCTCACTGGCCCGAATTTAAGACATATAAAGAAAGTGATATAGCTAAAAAGAGGTCAAAAACCAATACGCTTAATGCCCTGAAGAAGGAATATCACCAGAGGACGGGGTCAGGTGGCTACATATCTCAGAGGCCTAAGTGGGAGGAAGCTGAGAGGGCCCTGCGCGAGAGAGGGACCACACCCCAGACAGATGGGTGGGACCTACGTGCAAAGACTTGGTTCTACGGAATCGGGGTAAGGTTGGACCCAGAAACAGGATTGTGTATCTTCCCAACCATCCTTGCCAAACCCGTCACTGAACTCATCACGGCATACGAGGAAACATCCGCCGGGACCTTCCATCCCGACAGAGAGAATGACCAGCTCACACGCGCCATCGGTAAAAAAGAACACTCTGGACATGCACGAGGCACAGGGGGTATGACGTGGAAGGATGGGTTTGCCGACTGGAGCGACTCTTACAGATGGCGCGGCAGAAAAGAAAAAGAGCGTACAGATCGGATGACACAGATAGAACATGCACTTGCGGCGCTGCAGACGCAAGTGAATGCACAACAGAGCCATCAAGCTACCGGCCCATCTCAGCGGCATGAAGAGCCTGCATTGGAAGCTGCCCGCGGCCCAGACTCTGCGCGGAAAAGCAGTGTGGCTTCCACGGAGAACGTGCAGCCAACGCTTGAAATGACGGGTCCTCGATACCCCGTTGATGAGATCACGGAGAGCGAACACGCTGAGCTGCATGTGAGATTAATGGGCTTATCCATTAAGGTGGCTGTCGGCTATGCCTTACCTCCTGTAGCTGGTGGAACTTACCACTGCCGACCGATTCCAGATGGCTATGCTATTGTCGGGGTGGATGAGGTTGTGAAGGAATATGAGGAAGCACAGCTTGACCATGCTACAGGTGAAGGGGAAACTCAACTCAAATTTGCAGTGAAAACAACCATTCTTTGGAAGAAGGAACACATTGTGCTTCCAAATTGGAGGTCACTGGCACCCCCGCCGTCTCCGCAGCGTCAGCAGTCTGAGCCGCTTCAGCCATCTCCTGCGCGGCAGCCATCTCCGGCCCGTCAGCCATCTCCTGCGCGGCAGCCATCTCCGGCCCGTCAGCCATCTCCTGCGCGGCAGCCATCTCCGGCCCGTCAGCCATCTCCGGTGCTTCAGCCATCTCCTCAGCGTAAGCGGAAGAGCACTGCCACGAGGAGCATCAGTAGCACTGCCACAAAGAAATCCGCAGGAAACCGTACGCCAAAGAGTTCAAAAAACTACGTCCCGCAGCCTTCCGCCAAGCCATTGCCGGTTTTACCGTGGAATCGCAGCGACGAGGAGACCAATAGGATCTCGGGAGAACAGGTCAAGAAATTCTTTGCACCTAGACGGGCCGAGCCAAAGGAGAAAATAGATCCGGCGGTGGTGGAGAAGTTTTACAAAAATCTTTTGAAACCTGAAACCCCACTTGTGCCGGACTACGAGCGCCAGATTTTGAAGGCGGATGCAAGGCGCCGTAGGGAGACTGAAAGTAGCAGTCGTGAGGCACCCCACAAAACAGTTCCCATGCTCGGAGAGCAGGAAAACCAATCATGCGCCCCGCTCCAAATGTTTGACAAACGGGACGCTCCTCCCGTAGATGATTACGAGGCAGAGCTACAAAGAAAGGCCAATGAGATGGGGATGACTTACATTGCATACTTGAACGTCATGGGAGACAACTTGCCCAAATGCGATGTCAACCCCATACAGCCATGGAAGTATGGGAAGAATCTAGTCAAGAAAGAGGAGCTCAAAAATCTACCAACAAAGATGCGAAAATTGCACAAGTGGTACCTTCATTTATGCAAGACGAGAAAAGAAGAATGGATCACGGCGCATATAAGAGATGAGATTTTCTTGTGCGGAGACGACGCGATCGACTTCAACATTGAAGACTTGCATTTTCTATTCAATCAGAAGGAACTCGACAAAGCTGCCATCAGCCTTTATTGTGTGTAAGTACTATTTCTGTAATTTTTATCTCAACTCATTCACTTCATTAATTGCATGTATATATATATGCTCACCATATATGTATATACTATTATGCAGGAAAAAGGTTATGGAATGCAGGAAAGGAGGCCCTTTTGACATTGGGTTCGTTGACCCAAATAGAGTTCATGAAGAAGTGGTAAGAGAAAAACCCGGGCAAACAGAAGATTACTTGCTAAAGTCTTTACTGAGACAACAAACCAAAAGGGAAATACTATTGCCTTACAACTTCTCGTGAGTACTGTTACCCTCTCTCTTGTACACATTCTGTTTCGGCTTACTCGATGTTAAGTGTAACTGATGATGAGTTATGCGTGCGTAGGTTCCACTTTATTCTGCTAGTCATTCAACCCGACTCAGGAAAAGTCCTTGTCATGGACTCGTTACGAAAAGAGAAAGAGCTATGGGCAAACTTTAGAGAGATGCTCCAGAGGTAATTTCAATCATATTATCGCACTAGATCGGCAACTTTCGTGACAATAAGTAATTAATTACTCCTTTATCCATTTTCTTTGTCGGATAGGGTTTGGAAAATGTTCACGGGCAGGGCCGTGGGTGAATGGTCAGAAGAACTAAAATTTGTAGACCAAAATGTAAGTAATACTAGCTAGCTTCCAATTCCATTATATCATGCTTTATTGATTATTATTTTGATTGAACTCTCTATTCTCGTAAAGTGCGCGCATCAAGGACACGGCAATAACTTATGTGGGTACTATGTTTGCGAATTCATTCGCAACACGATATGTGCGACAGGCCAAGCCGCACTAGAACAACTTAGAGTAAGTAAACAAAGTCCACAACATTATTTTATTACCATCAATTGTGTTGAGTTTTATTCTTATATATATATTGACGGCTCATTCTTCATATATATTCAGATCGAACGGATGCGGGACCAACTCCTACCATTTGAACGCATACGAGCCATTCAAGAGGAATTGGCGGGGTTCATACTTGATGAGGTCGTCACGCCTGGCGGAGAACTCTTTAGATATCCACCAAAATGAACGATGATGATGTATGTGCCGATGACGATGTATGTGCCGATGACGATGTTTGTGTATAATAATAGTTGCTTAATTATTCATGTACTCGTATGTACCGATGACGATTCTATAAGTATACCGCTCCCGATCGATTTCCCCTCGCTCTCCCCCCCCCCCTCCGGCAGAAATACGCCCAGAACGGGGCAGAGGCAGAAGTCTGCCGCGGCAGAGATTTAGGCCGTTTTCCTGCCGCGGCAGAACTCTGCCGCGGCAGAAAAACGGCCTAAATCTCTGCCGCGGCAGAAGAACCTTTAACACCGGTTCCAGATACGAACCGGTGTTAAAGGGGGGGGGGGGGCCCTGAGGCCTGCGGCAGCCCCACGTGCGCCACCCTTTAACACCGGTTCGTATAGGAACCGGTGTTAAAGGGGCCCCCCCTCTAACACCGAACCCTCAACAGCGGTTGGGGAACCGCTGTTAGAGGGTCCTCCAAACCGGTGTTAGAGGGGTACGTGTGCACTAGTGAACGCCATTATAGTCACCATAGCGTCGATGCCGGTTGACCAAACTCTAACTTTAGGGACCTTCTACAACGCCGAGCGTAGGTCCGAGGTCCCCACCCCCTTCCGTCACCGGAGCGACAAGCAGAGGAGGCGGGGACCAGTCGATTCCCAGACGTAGAGGACGAGGATGAAGGAGATTGCGGCGGCTGCTTCCGACTCATATTACTTGACTTGGATTTGTCAAAATTTAGATGAACCTATATACCAAATAGTGTTTAGATTCATTTAAATCTAGACAATTTGAGTCAACTAACATGGGTGGGAGGGAGCCGTACATTCTCTGATAATTTTTTTAATTAAAATCATCGTCTAACAACAAGCGTTGTGTTGCATACATCAATGATGACGAGAAAAATACTACTATATACAACTGGTTTCATCATTGATATACGGCATAGAACTGTCGCCTCCATTTCTGGGGCCTTTTGATCTAGAAAAAAATATAAACCCAGGAATATGCACACGGATCGACTGGATCAAGCCATGCCAAGCCCACATAGTTTGAATTCATAATTTTCATGCACGCGTCTGCCAAGTGGCACCCATCGGATACCCGCCTTCGGCCGTGAAGTAGGGAGCCGGCTGCCCCATGGCGATCCCCGGCTGCTGCTGCGGCGGCGACGGCTCTGACGCTCGGAGCAGGAAGTAGGAGGCGACGCCAAAGCCGACGATGACGAGAGACAGCACCGACGCGGCGGCGAACACCCCACCCTGCAGCACGTAGCACTCGCTCGCGCCGGAGCTGGTCGTCGCCTCCGCCGGCTTCCGTTCCCCGGCTATGTTCCACATCGTGCCGACGAAGAACAGACCCATGGCGATGATCAGCAGGATCCTTCGTTCACACATGCTTGTACACGTTAATTGGAGAGAGATTAGAAGAGGGAGAGCGAGAGAACGAGGTAATGCGTACCACGAGACGACGGACATGGCGACGGCGAAGATTCGCTTTGTCTGGGACGGGATCATCTTCCGCGTCTCTGGCCGGCAGCAGCCGCAGCAACCGGTGGCGGCGCTGAGGATGACATGCGCCGCCAGGATGAACAACGCGCCCACGACGCCGCAGCCCAGCGCGGGCGTGTTCCGGTACACGCAGTGCCCTCCATTGAACCCACTAAACGACTGCCATGACATGAATGAGTGCACTGCTAGCTGCGTCGTGAGCCCTGCCTGTCCGTGACGCGTACTGAAGCTAGCAAACGGAAGCACGGCGTACCTGGGTCTTGGTGCCCTCGCCGACGAACCCTAGGATGGCGGCGAGGATGCCTAGGAGGCCCGCCGTCCCGCAGATCACGGCGACCTTCTTCTCCATGGCCGGCAAGTAGTCCAACGATCCACGGGGAATCCTCAGTCGCCGGCGACTCTATCGCATCCACGTACCAAGAACATGTTAGTGTGGTCCGCGATGTACATCTAGCGTGTGCATATATATATAATTATAAGCAACCTATGGAGTGTAATTTAAACGGATAAAATTTGTGATTGGTTCGACAGTTCTAAGAAGCTTGTCAGGTCTTTGTAATCTCAGCAAAAGCGCCAAAGACAGGTATGTACGCACAAAATATGGGTGGTCGTCACTATGCTTGTTTAGCCGATGTGCGGCATCCCTCGAGGATCATCCAAGCAACTCTCGTTAGTTGTATTTATTACCTACTCCCTCCATTTTAAAATAAAGAGTGAATTCCACTTTTTACCTCCTACTTTTGAATTTGTGACACATATTACCCCATTTAGTTAAGGTTTTACGAACATATCCAATCTAGAAGGCTTTAAACATGGTTTTGTCACACTTTAGCATTTTACTTGTTTCTATTAGATAGGGCCGGCATGCTATGTCGATGTGGCGCAACAAAATGTCACTAGAGGAAAAAGGGCCATCCGTTCGCGACCCCTCGGAGCATTAGTCCCGGTTGCGCCACCAACCGGAACTAATGCTGGCACGCGTCCCGGTTAGAGCGGGCACGGGGCCAGGGGGCATGGGTCCCGATTGGTAAGGGGGCATGCGTCCCGGTTGGAGCCACCAACCGGGACTAAAGGTTTGGCCACAGCCACGTGGCGTGGCACACACCTTTAGTCCCGGTTGCTGGCTCCAACCGGGACTAAAGACCCCTTGCCCTCTATAAATGCAACGCCCCAGCCCCCTCTGCCTCCACTCTGTTTTTTCGAATGGTGTAAGGTGTGAGGGTGTGTGCTAGTTTTTTCTCATGCATGCATTGAAGGTGTTTGTTGAAATGTTTGAGTGAAAAATCCCGTTGAATTTCTCGTAGAACAAAAATATAGAAGGTGTCCGACGCACTTGAGCTTTCTCCTCTTTATTTCCCTCGATCGAGGTTAGCAATCTTATTTTTTCTAGGTCATTGATACAATTCATGTGTCGGTGTGAATTGGTTATTTCACTATTTATGATGTCCTGTTTTTTGATAAACTTACTTATATGATGCAGATGAACGATCGGGAATGGATGTACGGTGACCGGCGGGTAGCCGGGTATATCAAAGGCGTGGATAAATTTATCGATGTGGCTACGGCAAACAAAGAGAATGGATTTATACGTTGTCCATGTGTTCAATGTCGGAACAACAAGGAGTACTCTTCCTCGAAAATCATTCGCGGCCACCTGATTATGAAAGGTTTCATGCCCAACTATAATTGTTGGACCAAGCACGGGGAAAGAGGGGTAATGATGGAAGATGGTGAAGAAGAAGATGATGATAACAACTATCATCATATGTTTCATGAATACAGTGATACTGCAATGGAAGACAATGGAGAGGAAAAAGGTGAAGAACGGGCATCAGATGAGCCGGCTGATGAACTTGGTAGGGTCATTTCTGATGCAAAGCGAGACTGTGAAACAGAAAATGAGAAGTTGAAGTTAGAGGGCATGTTAGAAGATCACAAGAAATTGTTGTACCCAAATTGTGAAGATGGCAGCACAAAGCTCGGTACCACACTGGAATTGTTGCGATGGAAGGCAGAGTGTGGTCTAACTGACTCCTCATTTGAAAAGATGCTGAAAATAATGAAGCCGAAGTTTCCAAAACATAACGAACTTCCCGAGAGTACCTACGAAGCAAAGAAGACTCTCTGTCCTCTGGGATTAGATGTGCAAAAGATACATGCATGCATTAATGACTGCATCCTCTACCGCGGTAAGGAGTATGCGAATTTAGATAAATGCCCGGTATGCAACGCGTTGCGGTATAAGATCAGACGAGATGACCCTGGTGATGTTGAGGGAGAGCCCCTCCGGAAGAGGGTTCCTGCTAAGGTTATGTGGTATGCTCCTATAATACCAAGGTTGAAACGCATGTTCAGAAACAAAGAGCATGCCAGGTTGTTGCGATGGCACAAAGAAGACCGTAAGAAAGACGGGGAGTTGAGACACCCTGCTGATGGGTCACAGTGGAGAAAAATCGAGAGAGACTTCCCAGACTTTGCAGGTGACGCAAGGAACTTATGGTTTGGTCTAAGTACGGATGGCATGAATCCTTTTGGGGAGAAGAGCTGCAGTCACAGCACCTGGCCCGTGACTCTATGTATCTACAACCTGCCTCCTTGGTTGTGCATGAAGCGTAAGTTCATTATGATGCCAGTGCTCATCCAAGGCCCGAAGCAACCGGGCAACGACATTGATGTGTACCTTAGGCCATTAGTTGAAGAACTCTTACAGTTGTGGGGCAAACCAGGTGTACGTGTGTGGGATGAGAACAAACAGGAGCCATTTAATCTACGAGGGTTGTTATTCGTAACCATCAATGATTGGCCTGCTCTTAGTAACCTTTCAGGACAGACAAACAAAGGATATAAGGCATGCACCCACTGTTTAGATAAGACCGAAGGTACATATTTGCATAAATGCAAGAAGGTTGTGTACCTAGCGAATCGACGATTTCTTCCGACCAATCATCCCGTAAGAAAGAAAGGCAAGCATTTCAAAGGTGAGGCAGATCACCGGAAGAAGCCTGAAGTCCCTGCTGGTGATGATGTATTTGGTATGGTCAAGGACATAGAAGTAATCTTTGGAAAGGGTCCCGGCGGTCAATCAGTTCCGAACGACGTCGCTACAGGACACGCACCCATGTGGAAGAAGAAATCTATATTTTGGGAGCTGCCATATTGGAAAGTCCTGCGTGTCCGCTCTTCAATCGACGTGATGCACGTGACGAAGAATCTCTGCGTGAACCTGCTAGGATTCCTAGGCGTGTATGGTAAGACAAAAGATACACCTGAAGCACGGGAGGACCAACAAATTATGAAAGACCCAAAGAACATGCATACAGATAACAAGACGGATAAAGGGCGTCACTTAAGTCGTGCCAGCTATGCTCTTACCAAAGCAGAGAAGGAAATCTTTTTTGAAGTCCTTTACAGTATCAAGGTGCCGTCGGGCTTCTCATCTAATATAAAGGGGATAATAAATATGGCAGAGAAAAAGTTCCAAAACCTGAAGTCTCATGACTGTCACGTGATTATGACGCAGTTGCTTCCGATTGCATTGAGGGGGCTTCTACCGGAAAATGTTCGAGTACCCATTGTGAAGCTGTGTGCATTCCTCAATGCAATATCTCAGAAGGTAATCAATCCAGATATTCTGCCAAGGTTACAGAAGGATGTGGTACAATGTCTTGTTAGTTTTGAATTGGTGTTCCCACCATCCTTCTTCAATATTATGACGCATCTCCTGGTTCATCTAGTGGAAGAGATTGCCATTCTCGGTCCGGTATTTCTGCACAATATGTTCCCCTTTGAGAGGTGCATGGGAGTCTTAAAGAAATATGTTCATAACCGTGCTAGACCAGAAGGAAGCATCTCCAAGGGATATGGAACAGAGGAGGTCATTGAGTTTTGTGTTGACTTTATTCCTGACCTTAAGCCGATTGGTGTTTCTGACTCGCGGCATGAGGGAAGACTAAGTGGAAAAGGCACGCTGGGAAAGAAAGCAATGATATGTAGGGACGGGGATTCTTTTACTAAAGCACACTACACAGTTCTACATAATTCCACCTTGGTAGCTCCGTATATCGAGGAACACAAGAATATTGTACGCTCCAAAAACCCGGGGAAGCCTGAATCATGGATTACAGATGAACACATGAAGTCTTTCGGTGGTTGGATGCGGACACATCTCTTGAATGACACCACTGTTGGAGATCAGCTATACTTGTTGGCCGCGTCACCATCTTCTACTGTATTGAATTTCCAAGGGTACGAAATAAATGGGAATACATTTTACACGATCGCCCAAGATAAAAAGAGCACCAACCAAAATAGTGGTGTCCGCTTTGATGCAATAGACGAGAATGGACAAAAGGACACATATTATGGTTACATAGAGGAGATATGGGAACTAGACTATGGAGTCTCTTTTAAGGTCCCTTTGTTTCGCTGCAAATGGGTCAACCTGAATGGGGAAGGGGTAAAGATAGACCAGTTGTACGGAATGACAACAGTGGATCTCAACAATCTTGGTTATAGAGATGAACCGTTCGTCCTAGCCAATGATGTGTCTCAGGTTTTCTATGTGAAGGACATGTCCTCCAGACCGAAAAAAAGAAAAAATATGCAAACGAATACATCATATGATGAGCCAAAGCGTCACATAGTTCTTTCAGGGAAAAGAAACATCGTGGGAATCGAGGACAAGACAGACATGTCAGAAGATTATAATAAGTTTGATAAAATTCCGCCCTTCACAGTGAAAACTGACCCAAGCATTTCGTTAAGTAAAGAAGATGCTCCATGGTTACGTCTGAAGCGGTCATAAGGAATGACATATGCCAAGAAGTTCATGCTCATATTATGTAACTCTAGTTCATGTCTTTCGCGGTTTGTGGCTTGACCGAAGGATATCTTTCGCGGTTTGTGGCCTTTAGTCCCGGTTTTGTAGTCTCAATTTTTAATATTAATAAATGTCTTGAGTGTTAGTCCCATTTTGTGGCTGGACCGGGAGTGCCTCTATGACCAGTTTCTTGGAGATGCCGGAGGACTGGGCTCCGTCGGCATCTCCCTGAAACTGGTCGTAGTGGTGGCCCTGCTCTCGAAAACCATCTTGCAGCTTGTAACTTCACTAACTAGATCAATACGCCTCGGAGCTAACTAATTTCACATATTAGGGAGTGCCTCTATGACCAGTTTCTCGGAGATGCCGGAGGACTGGGCTCCGTCGGCATCTCCCTGAAACTGGCCGCAGTGGTGTCCCTGCTCTCGAAAACCATCTTGCAGCTTGTAACTTCACTAACTAGATCAATACGCCTCGGAGCTAACTAATTTCACATATTAGGGAGTGCCTCTATGACCAGTTTCTCGGAGATGCCGGAGGACTGGGCTCCGTCAGCATCTCCCTGAAACTGGCCGCAGTGGTGTCCCTGCTCTCGAAAACCATCTTGCAGCTTGTAACTTCACTAACTAGATCAATACGCCTCGGAGCTAACTAATTTCACATATTAGGGAGTGCCTCTATGACCAGTTTCTCGGAGATGCCGGAGGACTGGGCTCCGTCGGCATCTCCCTGAAACTGGCCGTAGTGGTGTCCCTGCTCTCTAAAACCATCTTGGAGATGCCTCAAACTGGCTGGAGGACTGGACTCACAAGGATGCATATTTATAGTACAAGCAGCTCGGCATAATGTCGACACTCACGACATAATGTCGACACTCACCCCTATTATTAGTGCTGACTCATCTTTAGTCCCGGTTGGTGTCTCCAACCGGGACTAAAGGTTCATCTTTAGTCCCGGTTGGTGACACCATCCGGGACAAGGTACAAGCTGCACGACATAATGTCGACACTCACCCCTATTATTAGTGTTGTCTGGCCCACTCTGCCGCAATCCCTTCAGTCGCGGTTGGTTTCTCCAACCGAGACTAAATATGAACCCTCTCTTTAAATAGGCATTTCCCTCTATTTATTAGGTAACACTTAAGACATTTATTAATATTAAAAACCGGGACAAATCGGGACTAGCTAACACTCAGGCCTAAAGCCGCCCCCTTTAGTCATAATCATGCCTAGTCCTATAGTACGCAGCTTCAGGGTCTTCATCGTCGTCGTCATCATCATCGTCATCGTCACCTGCCACTCCGGGGATCCTTAGACCATCCATGGCATATACCAGGGGCCATTCCAGCCTCGGATGCACGGCGGGTGGGAGAGGGGTCTCCTGGAAGACGATGCCGCTACCGCCGGGACAGTGTGGGGCCTGTGGCGGGTGGACTCGTGGGCACCGTAGGCGAGGATGGTCTCCCCCGGCGATGTAGCGCATCACTTCGATGATAGTACGGTTTTCCCACCACAGACGACGGCCGACTTCGTTGTGGTTCACCGGTGGCGGGCCATAACCCTCGTACCTGGCGAGCTCCCTTTCCCGCCTATTAGCGAAGAAGGCATTCCAAGTGTCATAGTTGTCGGGATCCCACTGGGGATCCATCCGCTGCTCCGGCGTGAGCTCGTGGTAGAAGTGGTTTGTGATGGCCGCCTGGCATGCGGAACCTTGAGGGACAGGAGGGACAGGAACCCCTCCAGCGCTCAGCATCCAGCCGGCGGGCGGCCGGTACCCCGGTGGACAAGGGTAGTTGGAGGCGCACAGCGCCTCGGTCTCCTCGAGGGTCAGAATGGCCCAGTAGGCGTTGTCCATTGTTCTAAGAGAGGAAGGTGTGGATGTGTGGATAGCCATGACACGATCACCCTAAATATAGAGGGAAAGGGCGGGAAAACTTGGCGTGAAGCTTTGGGAAATGGCGGGAAATATCTTTAGTCCCGGTTAGTGACTACATCCGGGACTAAAAGCTCTAGTAGAAAGGAAAGGGCGGGAAAACTTGGCGGGAAGAGGTGGGAAATGGCGGAAAATATTTTTAGTCCCGGTTTGTGACTACATCCGGGACTAAATGTGTGCCGAACAATGATCATGTTTCGAAAAAACCTTCACAAAATGACCTATCATGTTCGAGGTTTCATGGCTTTCAGTCCAAATGACTGATGTTATATGCTGAATCACGGCATAGTTTGTGATGTTGTGCCCATATTATGCATGTGTGTGGACATTGGTATGGAGAACAATGTTACAGGAGGAAGTTTTTCTTTTTGTCGCACGGAAAAGCCCTTTTCCATTTTCCGAGCGCAAAAAACGGGTCGTTTTGTGAAGTAACCACCAAAATGCCGTTTCAGAATGCTACCGTCCTATTTTCCTAAAATACTAGACCACCTTACATGGACTATATCCCAACCGGTACATCTCAAACCTTTTTGTCCATCCCGGGTAAAAAGGACAAATGTCTGTCGAATCGGCAGGAAGTGGGTCTGGTTTGTACTACAGGTACATGATCTATCGCCCGTGATTTTTTGAAAAAATCATTTTTAGACTCGCAATATGTGGTTTCTTCAGAGATCCAATGCAAGTTCTAACGATGCCCGTCCCCTATCTTCATGCACACCGGTTCGACCATAGTTAGAAATTCAGATAATTCAAAACGGGCATAATAAATTCAAAAAAAATCCAAACAATGAAAATCCTTCGCGTGGTGTCATATTATGTTACATAGTTGAAAGGAAAAATACCAGACTTGGTATATTGATCATGTTTCGAAAAAACCTTCACAAAATGACCTATCATGTTCGAGGTTTCATGGCTTTCGGTCCAAATGACCGATGTTATGTGCTGAATCACGGCATAGTTTGTGATATTGTGCCCATATTATGCATGTGTGTGGACATTGGTATGGAGAACAATGTTGCAGGAGGAAGTTTTCCTTTTTGTCGCACGGAAAAGCCCTTTTCCATTTTCCGAGCGCAAAAAACGGGTCGTTTTGTGAAGTAACCACCAAAATGCCGTTTCAGAATGCTACCGTCCTATTTTCCTAAAATACTAGACCACCTTACATGGACTATATCCCAACCGGTACATCTCAAACCTTTTCGTCCATCCCGGGTAAAAAGGACAAATGTCTGCCGAATCGGTAGGAAGTAGGTCCGGTTTGTACTACAGGTACATAATCTATCGCCCGTGATTTTTTGAAAAATCATTTTTAGAATCGCAATATGTGGTTTCTTCAGAGATCCAATGCAATTTCTAACGATGCCCGTCCCCTATCTTCATGCACACCGGTTCGACCATAGTTAGAAATTCAGATAATTCAAAACGGGCATAATAAATTCAAAAAAAATCTGAACAATGAAAATCCTTCGCGTGGTGTCATATTATGTTACATATTTGAAAGGAAAAATACCAGACTTGGTATATTGATCATGTTTCGAAAAAACCTTCACAAAATGACCTATCATGTTCGAGGTTTCATGGCTTTCGGCCCAAATGACCGATGTTATGTGCTGAATCACGGCATGGTTTGTGATGTTGTGCCCATATTATGCATGTGTGTGGACATTGGTATGGAGAACAATGTTGCAAGAGGAAGTTTTTCTTTTTGTCGCACGGAAAAGCCCTTTTCCATTTTCCGAGCGCAAAAAACGGGTCGTTTTGTGAAGTAACCACCAAAATGCCGTTTCAGAATGCTACCGTCCTATTTTCCTAAAATACTAGACCACCTTACATGGACTATATCCCAACTGGTACATCTCAAACCTTTTCGTCCATCCCGGGTAAAATGGACAAATGTCTGCCAAATCGGTAGGAAGTGGGTCCGGTTTGTACTACAGGTACATGATCTATCGCCCGTGATTTTTTGAAAAAATCATTTTTAGACTCGCAATATATGGTTTCTTCAGAGATCCAATACAAGTTCTAACGATGCCCGTCCCCTATCTTCATGCACACCGGTTCGACCATAGTTAGAAATTCAGATAATTCAAAACGGGCATAATAAATTCAAAAAAAATCCGAACAATGAAAATCCTTCGCGTGGTGTCATATTACGTTACATAGTTGAAAGGAAAAATACCAGACTTGGTATATTGATCATGTTTCGAAAAAACCTTTACAAAATGACCTATCATGTTCGAGTTTTCATGGCTTTCGGTCCAAATGACCGATGTTATGTGCTGAATCACGGCATAGTTTGTGATGTTGTGCCCATATTATGCATGTGTGTGGATATTGGTATGGAGAACAATGTTGCAGGAGGAAGTTTTCCTTTTTGTCGCACGGAAAATCCCTTTTTTATTTTCCGAGCGCAAAAAACGGGTCGTTTTGTGAAGTAACCACCAAAATGCCGTATCAGAATGCTACCGTCATATTTTCCTAAAATACTAGACCACCTTACATGGACTATATCCCAACCGGTACATCTCAAACCTTTTCGTCCATCCCGGGTAAAAAGGACAAATGTCTGCCGAATCGGTAGGAAGTGGGTCCGGTTTGTACTACAGGTACATGATCTATCGCCCGTGATTTTTTGAAAAAATCATTTTTAGACTCGCAATATGTGGTTTCTTCAGAGATCCAATGCAAGTTCTAACGATGCCCGTCCCCTATCTTCATGCACACCGGTTCGACCATAGTTAGAAATTCAGATAATTCAAAACGGGCATAATAAATTAAAAAAAAATCCGAACAATGAAAATCCGTCGCGTGGTGTCATATTATGTTACATAGTTGAAAGGAAAAATACCAGACTTGGTATATTGATCATGTTTCGAAAAAACCTTTACAAAATGACCTATCATGTTCGAGGTTTCATGGCTTTCGGTCCAAATGACCGATGTTATGTGCTGAATCACGGCATAGTTTGTGATGTTATGCCCATATTATGCATGTGTGTGTACATTGGTATGGAGAACAATGTTGCAGGAGGAAGTTTTCCTTTTTGTCGCACGGAAAATCCCTTTTCCATTTTCCGAGCGCAAAAAACGGGTCGTTTTGTGAAGTAACCACCAAAATGCCGTTTCAGAATGCTACCGTCCTATTTTCCTAAAATACTAGACCACCTTACATGGACTATATCCCAACCGGTACATCTCAAACCTTTTCGTCCATCCCGGGTAAAAAGGACAAATGCCTGCCGAATCGGCAGGAAGTGGGTCCGGTTTGTACTACAGGTACATGATCTATCGCCCGTGATTTTTTGAAAAAATCATTTTTAGACTCGCAATATGTGGTTTCTTCAGAGATCCAATGCAAGTTCTAACGATGCCCGTCCCCTATCTTCATGCACACCGGTTCGACCATAGTTAGAAATTCAGATAATTCAAAACGGGCATAATAAATTCAAAAAAAATCCGAACAATGAAAATCCTTCGCGTGGTGTCATATTATGTTACATAGTTGAAAGGAAAAATACCAGACTTGGTATATTGATCATGTTTCGAAAAAACCTTCACAAAATGACCTATCATGTTCGAGGTTTCATGGCTTTCGGTCCAAATGACCGATGTTATGTGCTGAATCACGGCATAGTTTGTGATGTTGTGCCCATATTATGCATAGTTTTTCTAAATTCCAAATTGACATTAAAAAAATATAAGTTAATTCATTTTTAATTGTAAATGGTTCATATTTTAAATGGTTACATTAATTATTTTTTAAAACAGAAAATGTTTTTGAATTATTTATTTAAATCCAAACACTTTTTATGTTTAAATTTTTTCTAAATTCCAAATTAATATTCAAAAATATAAGTTAATTCATTTTAAAAGGTTACATTAATTATTTTTTAAAAATAGAATATGTTTTTGAATTATTTATTCAAATCCATACACTTCTTATGTTTAAAGTTTTTCTAAATTCCAAATTGATATTAAAAAAATATAAGTTAATTCATTTTTAATTGTAAATGGTTCATATTTTAAATGGTTACATTAATTATTTTTTAAAACAGAAAATGTTTTTGAATTATTTATTTAAATCCAAACACTTTTTATGTTTAATTTTTTCTAAATTCCAAATTAATATTCAAAAATATAAGTTAATTCATTTTAAAAGGTTACATTAATTATTTTTTAAAAATAGAATATGTTTTTGAATTATTTATTCAAATCCATACACTTCTTATGTTTAAAGTTTTTCTAAATTCCAAATTGATATTAAAAAAATATAAGTTAATTCATTTTTAATTGTAAATGGTTCATATTTTAAATGGTTACATTAATTATTTTTTAAAACAGAAAATGGTTTTGAATTATTTATTCAAATCCAAACAGTTTTCATGTTTAAAGTTTTTCTAAATTCCAAATTAATTATCATTTAAAAAACAATACAAATTTAAACCCTAAAATAAAAAATAAGGAGGGAACAGAGAGAAAATACCTGAATTTTTTTGAAAACAGGGGAATATGTCCCGGTTGGAGCCACCAACCGGGACTAAAGAGCCCCTGCGCGCCAACCCTTGGTCTGCTGAAAATATTGGAGTATAGGTCCCGGTTGGTGGCTCCAACCGGGACGTATAACCCTTTGGTCCCGGTTGGAGCCACCAACCGGGACATATTCTCCCCCCTTATACACGACACCCGTTCCTCTCCTTCCCCTTCTCCATTCTCTGCTCCGACGTGCGCGCATAGGAAGACGTCGCCGCCCCGCCATCAGGCTGCCCAGCGTCGCCTCTGTCCGCCGTCGTGCGTCGCGGTGCGTTCTCTCCCTCTTTCTCCCCCTCGCGTGCGTTCTCTCCCTCTCTGGCAAATGGAATCGTCGCCAACCTCGTCGTCTTCCCCGACCCTGACAAAGCTCGCCGTCGTCGATTAGCTCACCTTCGGCCTCGCCTGGATTCCAAGACCCCACGTCGAGCACCGTGGTGAGCTTCTTGTGCTCAGGGCACCCTCCGTTTGCCTCCTAGATCTTTGTAGCCACCGCGTGCCGTTCGTTTGTGAGCTCCGTCGCCGCCGCTCGTCGCAAGCCTCACTCGGGTGACCCTAAAAGGGCGACGCCACCACTATGTGGTTCCTCTTGTCACGATCTTTCCAGCGCACCCCTCCGCGCGTGCTGGGGTGGCCCAGATCGTCGCCGGCGACCACCGCCTGACGCCTCCCGCGCCGCCGCGTCTGACGTGGCGCCTACGTGGCCACGGGGTGGACCCAGATCGGCCTAGGGCCCCCTAGTCAGTGGTTGTGGGTAGGAGCAGCCCCGGTGTAGAAAGTTAGGGATAGGGTTGATGACGTCAGGGTGATGCAGTAATGGCTTAATCCTTTTCAGAAATGTTTAAAAATAGCAGAAATTAATATAATTTTGTAAAATCAATAACTAATTCATATTTAATCATAAAAATATGTATAATGTATCAAAATGTTCAGAAATTTGAGAGCCATGTGTCTAAGCAAAAATGTTTTCTGTTTTCTGTTTTGTTTAAATTCAGAAATGGTTTAATTAAATCCATAAATTGATATAATATTGTAAATTCAATAATTAATTATTTATAACTCAGAAAAATACAAATAATATATCAAAATGTTCAGAAAAATGAGATCTAACTATTTAACCTCAAGTTTCTCCCACTTAGAACAAATCCACCCCTCTCATGTGTTCCGGAGTTTCTCCGAGTTAGGGTTTTCACCCCACGAAACCCCGATTAAATCGTCGAGCATTTCTTAGGGTTACATTCCAATGCAAATTAACTTGTCATATCATCATACTTGCTTGAGCATTGCATCGATGCCATGTGTTGATTGTTTCCCTTTCTTTTTGGTGTTTGGATTATTAGGTTTATTATTAGTTAGGTATTATTAGGTTTATTAATTAGTTTGGTATTATTGGTCTTCGGCCCCACTGGTCAGTCACTGTGGGTAGCCCCAGACCCGATTCACATTTTCAAGCAACTTAGGTGCATGTGGGTTCGACGATGTGCCTATCTACTACACGGTTTCCCTTTCTCTTCATTTTTATTATTGTGTATGTATATATTAGGGTTTCTCTGAATTAGGGTTTATATCTCTCAACACCGTACTTAACTTTCTCCTTTAGCCGCTTTGACTTATTCGTTTTTCCACCTATGCAGAAAATATGGACCCACACGTCAGAGACGAAGAAAAGGAAGAGTTGATCCAAGGTGTGATCCGTGGGGAAGATAATTTAGACGTATCAACGTTTCTGAACAACTCCGGTGAGGGTGATCCTCTTTTTACCGGAGTAGACAACTTGTTTGAGGTTGAAGGTGTTGCCTTCCGCGAGGGAGAAGGCGATGCCTTGTGTAATCGAGAAGACGACTGCTCCGGCAAGGTGCATGTAATATAAATCAATTCATTAATTAATCATCTGCTATCTATATAGAAATAGTAACGACGATCTTTCTTCTTTTAGCCCTCTGGATCGAAGGAATCTACTGAAAAGAGCAGACGAGGCCCAACCAAAAAGTTGCAAGACCATGAGAGGTTCAGGATCGAAGATGTCGCTGTAGACGACAGACCGACAGCTCCCGAAGTTGTCGCAACCAAATTTGTGGCACAATGCGGAGTAATCGTTAGGGACTTAATCCCGATCACCATTAGAAATTGGAATAGGCCTGCTAATGCGGATGAAGAGGGAACATGTTTATTTGTCCCTAACCACGCCAAAGATTTACTGTGGAAGAGGCTCATGGTTAATTTCAAACTACCGAAGATAGAGCTGGATCCAAATGCGGAGGATCCAGTTGAGGACGCCGTACAACATGGGAGAGCCATGGAGGCTAAGGTCAGGGAGTGGGATTTGAAGAAGATGGCCCAGTGTTTCACCAACTGGAAGAAAAGATTGCACCTTGACTATGTCGTGAAAAAGAAGACTCCCGATTTCAAGAATATTCAGTTTGAGAAGATAAAACCATTCTGGGATGAGTTTGTGGAATACAAGAAATCAGAAAAAGCTAAGAAAATGTCTGAAACGAGTAAGCTGAATGCTGCTAAGAAGAAGTATCACCATACTATGGGGCAAGGTGGCTACAAGGTTGGCATTCCTAAGTGGGAGAAACTTGAGCAGGAACTGCGTGATAAAAATATCACCCTAGAGACAAACGATTGGGTAGAACGTGCAAGGAATTGGATTTACGGGCATGGGGGCACATTGGACTCGGAAGGGAGGTGTATATATAACATACGACATAAAGAAGACCCCTTGCCAATCGAGAGAATGAGAAAAGCAGTAAAGGCTGTTAAAGATGGGGACTTCATTCCCGATAGAGAGAATGATGAGCTCACACTCACCCTTGGAAATAAGGAACATGATGGACGAACACGAGGCACAATAGGCTCCCAATCATGGAGGACTGGGTTTCCCGAAGAGAGGAAGAAATATCCTGATAGAAGCCATCAGAGGAGTAAGGACATGGCGGCAGTTGAAGCAGAAAGTCAGAAAGAGCGAATGCGTTTAATTGAAGAACGATTAAAGCAACAACAAGATGAAATTAACTCACTTAAAGAGCAAAGTACTACCGGCCCATCTCAGCAGCACACTGCATTCGATGCTACCAGCCTATCGAATAATCGAAAAAGCAGTGTGGCTTCCACCGAGGTCCCGGGTGATGACAATGGCAATGCCGATGATGCACCGACGATGGCTCCTGTTGGCTACCCAGTGGATTATATCACAGAGATGACACACTGCGAGCTACATGTCAAAGTTGTGAACATATCAATGAAGGTGGCGGTCGGCTATGCCTTACCAATTGGACCCACACCAACTTACCACAGTCGTCCGGTTCCAGAGGGCTACGCTGTTGTCGGCGTGGATGAAATCATGCCCACCTTTGAGGTTTTGGATCTTCACTACCCTGCTGGTGAAGGGGATGTGACTGTGCTGGGTGACGCAAAAAACGTCACCATTCTATGGCCGAAGGATTGTATCGTGCTTCGAAATCACACGCCAAGGCCATCTTCGCCGCCGCCTCACCCGTCTCCAGCGAGGTCGTCGCCGCCGCGGCAGCCGTCTTCGTCGCCTCACCCGGCTCCGTCGCCTCACCAATCTCCGGTGCAGCCATCGCCGGCGCCTCAGGATAAAAAGCGTAAGCGTACCGCTACTATGCGTCGTAAGCGATCGCCGAAACGTAAACAAGAGCCTCTTCCAAAAGTACCAACGGTTCCTCCCAAGAGAGCTTATGACTGTACTGAAGAGGAGACTGCGGCGATCGTTGATGCGGAAACGACAGCGTTTTTCGCTAAGATGAGGCGGCCGAAAGAGCCAGAGTTCCCCAGCACCAAAGAAGAAAAAGCCAAAGTGTTGAAAATGCTAAAGACTCTTCATCAACCCGAGCCAAAGCTGTCATCAGACTATGAGCGTTCTATTCTCAAGTCACATGCAGCACAAAAAGCCTCGAAGAGCAGTACTGATGCAAGCGGGAAATCTGTTGCCCAGCTCGGAGAACAAGCAAAACACACTTGCGCCCCTCTCAAGGTGATTTCTCAAACCAATGTGGGGTCGAGCAAATATGGGGCCGAAGAGCAGTATGATCCAGAGGTAGTTGCACAATACGGAGAAGCTGCCGCTGCTCAAGGTATGAGTATTGCCCAGTACTTATCCCAGTTAGAGTTCTTCCCCGTGAGTGAAGTAGCATACCAATACCAGTACGGAAAACCTCTCGTCAAACCTGAGGAGGTAAATAATCTTCCAACAAAAATGCGAAGATTGCATAACTGGTACATGCATGCCACAAGGGCCGGGGCTAACTGGATAGTGCTGAGGGTTACAAAAAAGCATCATGGGAAAGATAAGGATGACATGATATCCATTGAATTTGATGAACTATTTCAATTATTCAATCAAGACGCCTTGGACAAATCGATCATGAGTGCCTATTGTCTGTAAGTACTAATTCTGTAATTAATTTAGTCTCCATTTATATTATTTTGTTTATTGCATGTATATAATCATACTTTAATATGCAGAATGAAGATTCTCGAATGTAGCAGAGGACAAATCTATGACATTGGCTTCATTGACCCATATTGGGTTCATGAAGCTAATCTCAAAATAAGCCCCCAGGATACGGAGGATAATATAGTACACGCGTTAAGGTTTCAAGAAACCAAAAGGGAAATACTATTTCCTTACAACTTTCAGTGAGTGTTATTGTCTTGTATACACTTTCTATTTCGCTTACTCGATGTTAAGTATATAATTGATTAGTTCTGCATTCGCAGGTACCACTATATTCTGTTAATCATTCAACTTGACAAAGGGCGTGTACTAGTCATGGACTCGAAACATAAACCCCTTGAGACGTGGAAGGACATGCAGATACTTCTCCAGCGGTAATTCTAATCATTACGATACTATATCGACAACGTTCGTGAATTTTATGATATCAAGTACTTAATAACTTATTTTATTCGTTTTCTACGCCGGGCAGCGCTTGGAAACGGTTCACCAAGAAGGCTAGGGGTGTTTGGAAAGAGGAGCTTACATTTCAACCACTAGATGTAAGCACCACTAGCTATATCCGCGCATCTCTTTGATTCTAGTTTTGATACAGTTATTATCATGCTTGATTATTATTTTGATTGAACTCTGTTGTCGTAAAGTGCCTGACGCAGGGACCAGGTAACAATCTATGTGGATACTATGTATGCGAGTTCATCCGGCAGATGTGCGATGAGAAGGGCAGAAATTTAGAGCAACTCCACGTACGTAAACAATTTCTATAGTTTTTAATTACAATCAAATTGTGTTTAGTTTCATATTCATATAGGTTGACTCCTTTTTTAAATCAGATCGAACGTCTACGGGACGGTCTTCTGCCAAAGGATCGCATACGAGCAATACAGGAGGAATTGGCGGGATTCTTGGATGCAGAAGTCCTAAACACACAAGGGGAATACTACTCGGCTGTGTATAGACAATAGGAATTGTAAAAATAGCAACTTTCAAGAAATTGGCCGGTAGCATCGAATAGCAACTTTTGTATGTAGTACATGAACTCGATCCATGTATTGAATGTAATGTTGTCATGATGATCTTGTGTAATATAAGGTTCCTTCATTGATAAGTGCAAAACACTAAATAAACAATAAAACAACCTAAATGAATTCTCTGCCGCGGCACAAAAAGTGGCGAAAATGCTGTCGTGACAACAAAATGTGCCAAAATGAATTCTCTGCCGCGGCAGAGAAATGGGCCAAATCTCTGCCGCGGCAGCAGGTTATTAGTCCCGGTTCGTGTTACGAACCGGGACTAATGCTCCACACCCCCTCGCGCTCTGATGCCGCCACGTGTTCCCCATTTGTCCCGGTTGGTGGGGCAACCGGGACTAAAGGTTAGAGCTTTAGTCCCGATTGCCCCGTCCCGGTTGGGCAACCGAGACTAATGGCCCTTACCAACCGGGACGCATGGGCCCTTTTCTACCAGTGTGTGTAAAGGTTGGAGGACGCCATCGACAATCATCTCTAGACTTTTCTCATCCACATGTCCCATTCCTCGTTGTGGTCTTGATATTTTTGAAACCTGGTCATCACCTCACACCTTACCCAATGGATATGACTAAAAAAATAGGGATTGAAGCCTCTAAAAGGTGCAATCTAGACGAATTTGCACTCTAAGGGATAATATGTGTCACAAATGCAAAAGTAAGGGGTAAAAAGTGGAATTTACTCTAAAATAAAAGATATTTAGATTTGTGAAGGTAATATCTAGACACCTTTTAGTGTGGATTCAGAGTAAATCTCTCTGAACTTACGCACTAAAAGACGTCTAGATACATCTTCACAAAGATAAAACATCTTATATTATGAAACAGAGGGAGTATATTCACCTGATGGTATTTCTCACTCTCGTAGTACTCCTTCCGACCCATATTAGTTGACTCAAATTTGTCTAGATACGGATGTATCTAGCACTAAAACTTGACTAGATACATTTATATCTAGATAATCTAAGTCAACTAATATCGATAGGAGGAAATACATCTTTTGTTAATTTGATGTGAAGCATTTCTAACGGAGTGGAGGCCGGTGAGTATTCTCTTAACTTTATACATTATTTCTAGTTTTTTTTTAAATTTTACCGATCTATTAATAATTATCAACAATACAAAGAACACTAAAAATATTAAAATTACAAATAGGACACTGGACCACCTAGCGATGACTAAAGATACTAGCGTGAGCCGAAGACGCGCCGCCATCATCGTAGTGGGGCAAATCTTGTTATAGTAGAGCTTGTTGTAGTACACATACATTAATTCACCATGCTAAGTCCACAAAGGACATGCACACCAGAAAAACAACCATCACCAATGTTGACAACCGTAGATAGAAAGATACTAACCAAAACCACACCAACAAACACAAAAGCCGACCGAATTCCAGAAGACCTGCCGGACACATGATTCCATGCGCCCCTACGGGCGCAAGACGCACCACTGGAGCGAGAATGAGGAGAGAACTTTACTCTGATTTTAAGATATATCCACCATCTCACTATTCTAAAGAAGACACTAAAAAATAATCTAAACAAAGAACGAGAACCCTTCCGCATGCGAGGGGCCATGATCCACCACACCTCAAGGCCCGGAGGCCTCCAGAGGAGGAGAAGACCAACAACATCGCCAGCAAGGGGGTAGAACACTTGATGGGGTTTTTAGTCCGCCGCTGCCTAGCGCCTCTCCCCCTCACGCACCGATTGGTCATCTATGCATTATTTAGCTTTATATCCGTAATCTAATGATGATGTAAGTATGGAGTATATTTCTTGAGTTACATATTCCAATGCAGTTAGTTCACCTATGTAAGTCATAGTTTGTTCTCATCATGATTTATTACATATGCCTAGATTGTTGTTAGTATATTCATGGCTAATCCACAAAAAAGGCCAGCCAAAATGCATGTCCGTGTATCTATGTGATGTGTCTAATGCTTATTTATACATCGATTCTAATGATTATGCTCTTGATTTGGACAAGAGAATATCACTCGTAGGTTATTGACCGTTTTGGGAGTTTGAAAAGCAACTTTACATGGTTTTTGTGTCCCCTTTAAGAAGACATTCAAAACCTATCGTGTATCCTCTATGCCACCGGGGAGGTCAATGGGCTATGCACGAACTTAAAAACACCTATGTTGCCCCCATTCATTGCGGGTACAACTTGGATAACATTCTTGAGGGCCTTCCGGTGGAGCAGGCTACATTTCCCATTAAATATCTAGGTATTCCTCTTTCGTTTCGTGTCTCTGACGAGTGGACTTTCAACACCTTGATGATGAGATAGACACAAAATTCTGACTTCGAATGGAAAATTCATCAATATGGCAGGCTGCCCTTGTCAAGTTGGTCCTTTATTCGCAAGCAATCTACACACCTAACTTCGCTCATCATTCCCTAGGGAGTCTCAAAGAACATGAAGAAAATCGAAGAGTATATCTTTGGCCGGCCACCAACAAGGTCACAAGGGGGAGTTTGCCACCCAAAATCGCGCGTGGGGGCTGTTGGATACTTCACATTGAAAATTGTAGCCGTGCTCTTAGGGTTCAGTGGCCGTGGCATGAGTGGAAGGACATGTCAAATATTTGGGCGGGTATGGGAAATATGGAGGAAGAAATGGACTTGTTCTACGCCTCCATTATGGCTTAGATATGTAGAGCTCGTTGGGAACCCCGAGAGGAAGGTATGATGAACACAACAACAAGTTTCCCTCAGTTATAGAACCAAGGTTATCGAACCAGTAGGAGTAAGGAAACAACTCCCAAGGTGTTGCTAGCAATTTGGAACCTGCACAACACAACCACAATACTTTGCCCCAACTTACAGTCAGGTTGTCAATCTCACTGGTTTTGCTGAAAACAAAGGATTAAATGTATAGTGTGGAAGATAGTAACTGCTTGTGGTAATTGCAGAAAGTAAACAGTAAACCGCAACACAGTAGATGGAATATCAATGGGAAGGAATGGACCGGGGGTCCACAGTTCACTAGGGATGTTCTCGTCAAGATAAATAGCATGTTGGGTGAACGAATTACAGTTGGGCAATTGACAGATTGAGAATGCATAATTATGCATGTACATGTCATGATGATTTCTGTGAGATTCGTTTGGGCATTACAATATAATACATAGATCGTAATCCAACTGCATCTATGACTAATAATCCACCTTCAGGTTATCATTCGAACCCTTTCCAGTATTAAGTTGCAAGCAACGGATAATTACATTAAGCAAAGTATGTAAAGTAAACAATGCAATTGCCCTTGGACAAAGGATTATTGTTTTCTCCCTAGTAGCAACATCACATCTACAACCTTAGAGATTTTTGTCACTTCTCCAGATTACTAGAGGCATGAACCTACTATCGAGCATAAATACCCCCCTTGGAGTTACAAATATCTACTTGGCCAAAGCATCTACTAGCAATGGAGAGCATGCAAGATCACAAATAACACATACATGATAGAATCAATAATCAATCTTGACGTAGTACTCAATATCCATAGGATCCCAACAAACACAACATGTAGGATTACAAATAGATGGTCTTGATCATGAACGGAGCTTATAAGATCTAAACATGATAGCACAAAGGAGGAGAAACAACCATATGGCTATTTTATGGACCCATAATCCAAGGATGAACTGCTCACGCATCACTCCGGAGGCTGGCATGGTGATGAAGAAGGCCTCCGAGATGATCTCTCCCCTCCGGCAGGGTGCCGGGAAGAGCTTCGGATCCCCTTGATCTAGGGATGGAGATGGCGGCGGCTACGGACTTTTTCGTGGATTTCTGATCGGGTACTTAGGGTTTCTGCCTTGGGGTGTTTATATAGGCGAAGTGGCAAAGGTCGGTGGACGCCCGAGAGGCCCACACCATAGGCTGGCGTGCCCTACGGTGGGCCCACGCCACCCTATGGTGTGGCCGCCTCGTGGCTCCTTTTCGTCTCCCATTCGGTCTCCGTGTCGTGTCGGGTAAAATATTGACTTTGACTTTTGTTCCGTCCAATTCCGACAATATTTCTTTATTAGATTTTCTGAAACCAAAAACAACAAAAAATAGGCAACTGGCATTGCGGCATCTTGTCAATATGTTAGTTCCAGAAAATGTATAAAAATATCTCAAAGTGTAGACAAAACATAAAAAAGTTGATACAAAACAAGCATGGAGCATAAAAAATTATAGATACATTTACTATGTATCACGCCACCACCACCATTTCAGTTGGGGAAAGGTGAAAATACGCCTTTTTGCGACACACAATGGCTAAATGGAACTATGCCAAAAGACACGGTCAGTTTATTTCTATGGTTTGCAAAAGGAAAAGGTGGGACGACAACCTGTGTCGTCTGGGACACAGTGTGGGATTGCCCTGCTCCTCCAAAGGTACGCGTGTTCGCTTGGAGGCTGGTTACTAATTCCCTAGCAACGATGGAAAATAAAAAGAGAAATTTGGAAAGTTCTGACATCTATACACTATGTGGCATGGAATGTGAGGACACATACTACACATTTTAGAGGTTCCTAATGGCGCGAGCTCTATGGGAGGCGATGAGGGAAATTTGGCCACTACCGGAGTTCATACTCATTAGTCAACACCGGCAAGGAGTGGCTATTCCATGTCTTGGACAAAGCATCGAAGCAGGAGCGGTTGATGATACTGATAACGTTTTGGCGCATTTGGCATGTGCATAATGAGGTGACCCATGATAAGAAGGCTCCGCCGATTGAAGCTTCAAGGCGTTTTCTTAGGAGCTATGTTGACTCGCTTCTTGTGATCAGGCAAGATCCATCGGCCGATCACACGGAGGGGAAAACAAACATCGTGTATGAAGGTATAAAGCCCAAGGAGACGAAGAAATCTTTGTGCATGGAACCATCAAGCGCCATAGTGAAGAAGTGGTCTAACCCCCCAAAAGGATGGGTGAAGCTAAACACTGACGGTTCATGGAAGGAAGGTGTGCACAAGGGAGCAACTGGAATGGTCCTCAGGGATTTGCAAGGAGGCATTATCTTTGATGCATGTTGCTATTTGATGTCATGTGAAAGTCCTCTGGAGGCGGAGCTTTTAGCTTGTAGTGAAGGTCTGATGTTGGCGCTGGATTTTTCAGATCAACCAATAATCCTGGAGAGTGACTGTTTGGAGCGGTAAACATGATTAACTATAGTGCTTGCAACAGATCCATGGCAGCAATCCTAGTAAATAATATCAAACGTATGTGTAAGGGAGGGAGAGAATCTCAAGTGAGGTACATTAGAAGAGAGATGAATGAGGAGAGCCATACACTAGCTAAATAGGGTTCAACATCCCAGAGTAACAAAGTCTGAATTCGTCATGGACATTAGGTTGGCGCTTGTAACCAGGGTGATACTCCCTTTTCTTGATTCATTCCCAAAAAAATGCCTTGCATGAGAATGGATGGATCAACTTAATCACCGACTTCACTTTTTTCACATGAAACAGTTCGTCAACCTATGGATCCACCTTCGGGACACCCATTTTGATGGACGTGGAGGATGATATGGTTTGGAAGCCCACGGTGGTAGGCAATACTCGATGGCCACGGCCTACAAAGCTCAATTTTTGGGGCTATTACCGCTGACATTAAGAGGCTTGTTTGAAAAAACTAGGTGCCTTTGAAAATCGAATGTTTCGCTTCGCTTGCTCTCTGTAATAGTCTTTGGAAGTCATAACGGTTAGAGAAGAGAGGATCGGTCTTTGCACGCTTTGCAAGAGGTCAGTGTAGTCGTTTGATCTCCTAATCACCTTATTAGGCTTTAGGGGCTTTTGAAAGTGTCCAAAAAAAAGTGTCATTTTGCAGCATATAATAGTATAATCTACCCACTTGAAGGGCGGCGATGATGGCGAAAGATGTGCGCCTTACCTCGGTCAAGTAGGTTCTCACGGCGATCCCCCTCCACCACATCATTGTGTTGGGCCTCAACAAGAAAATGCTCAAACAAATCCAATGGATTGTCTGGGGCTTCCTGTGGGCCGGGAGAGCGGAAGCCAAAGGGGGCCACTGCCATGTAAACTGGGACAAAGTCTGCAGACCCAAATGCCTTGGTGGTCTTAGGGTCCCCGACCTCTTCCGCATGGCGATCAGTCTTCGGACGCGCTGGATTTGGAGGATGCGCATGGACCCGTTGCAATCTTGGAAAGGTCTAGACATGCACTTCTCCAAGGCGGATCTGCAGGTGTTCGACACCTCTACCACGATGGTGGTAGGGGATAGGGCTACGACCCTTTTTTGGATGGATCAATTGTTAGTCGGGAAGACCATTGGAGAGATAGCGCCGGCATTTTTTGTGTTGATACCCAGCTGCGCTAGGAAGCGCCGCACAGTGAGATAAGCGCTTGTGGAGCGCCGTTAGATTGCTGACATCAGAGGCGCGCTGAGTCCGCTTGCCCTCTGGCATTACGTCCAGCTGTGGATCCGGGTGCGTAGAGTCGAGCTCATAGAGTCGCCTGACACCCTCCGTTGGAGTTGGACGTCGGACACGCAATACTCCTCCAAGTATTGCTATGAGTTCCTCTTCCAGGGATCGATTGGCTCGAGATCTTTGAAGCTTAACTGGCACACTTGGCGCCCCCACGGGTCAAAATTTTCATTTGGCTTGCCTGCCAAAACCGTTGTTGGATGGCTGAGCGACTTACGCGAAGAGGAATCGCGCACCCGCCAAACTGCCCCCTGTGTGACCAGACAGAGGAGACCATGTCTCATCTCCTGGTTGGTTGCCCTCTTCTCCCGGGCGCTCTGGCATGAGGTTCTATTTTGGAGACGATCCACGATCCTACCTCTGGATGGATAAGACGACTTTGTGGACTGGTGGCAACATGCTGTGTTGTCCGCCCCCGCGCCATGCGCAAGGGGACATCTTCGCTGATCATGTTGACGGCATGGTGGATCTGGAAGCAGCGCAATGCGGTCGTGTTTGACAACGTGTCGCCTGACTTGGGTGCCTTCTCACCACGATTCAAACCGACACGATCTTGGGGCACTGCCGGCGCGAAAGGCCTCCACGCCTTGATCCTCGCGGTCTCATAGGTCTAGTGGATTGGGTTGTATGTGAAGGGTTTCGCGGCATAGTAAATCAAAAATTTCTACGGAGCGAACAGAGGGAAAGCCAAGATCTAATCTAGGAGATGCAAACAATGAGAGAGATTGGATTAGATCTTCATACCCTTGAAGATTCGCACAGCGGAACGTTCGTCGGAACGTGGGTGATGTAGTCGTACTCGCTTCTCCTCCTCGCGATCCGATCCGATCTAGCACCACAAGTGGCGGTGCCTCCGTGAGATGCACACGTGCAGCACCTCGACGTCTCCTCCTTCCTCGGACCAGCGAGTATGGTGGAGAGATAGATTGGATCTACAGCACGACGGCGTGGTGTATATGGTGGATAATTTCTGCTGCAGGGCTTCGCCTACAAACAGTCGGGAGGGAGAGAGGAAGGTAACAAGGCTGCTAGGGCTTGGAGGAAGGTGTGTGTGTAGGGGAGAGGGGGCGCACCACCCCTCTATATATAGAGGGGGGGCGGCCAGCCCTTGCCCCTCCTCCAAGCCTATCTCTAGTTTAAACAATTTAAACTCTCCCTTATCTAGAAATCCTATCTCTAGTTTAAACGATTTAAACTCTCCCTTATCTAGAAATTCTATCCCGAGATTTAAACGAGTCAAATCTCTCTAGAATCGGCTGGGCCCTATGGGGCCTTGTGCCCCTGGCCCAATGCGGCCAGGACACTCCCTCATAGGCCCATGCCCCCTCCCGGAAGGTGGGGCCACGTTGGTCCCCTTCCGGAAGGTTCTAGAAGCTTCCGGTACAATACCGATTAACCCGGAACAATTCCGAACTCCAAAAACTGCACTGCCTTATATGAATCTTATTCTCCGGACCATTTCGGAACCTCTCGTGATATCCCGGATCCCATCCGAGACTCCGAACAAAAATTCATAAACCAATTATCCAATCTATCCTAGCGTCGAGATACGTTAAGTGTGTGACCCTGCGGGTTCGAGAATATGCAGACATGATCTTCTATCAATAATCAACAGCGGGGTCTGGGCACCCATATTGACTCCCACACATTCATCGATGATCATATCGGATGAACCACGATGCCAGGATTCAATCAATCCCATATATATATTCCCTTTGTCTCGCGATATTTTACTTGCCCGAGATTCGATCGTCGGTACCGTCATACCTAGTTCAATCTCGTTCACAGCAAGTACTTTACTCGTTCCGTAATCCGATATCACTTTGTGATTAACTCCTTAACCACATGCTTGCAAGCGGTGTTGATATCGATTACCGAGTGGGCCCGAAGTATATCTCTCCGACTTGGGAGGGACAAATTCCATCTCGATACATACAACCCAACAGATACTTTCCGATCACCTGAGAGACACCTTTATGATCACCCTCTCATAGGATGACGTTTGATGACCTCAAAGCTTTCTTCCGATACCAGGGAGTTGCATTATCTCATGGTCTAAGGAATACAATATTTGACATAGGAAAAGCTTCACAAAGACGAACACGATGACACGATCTAATTGCTCTGCTTTGTTTGGGTCTATCCACCATATCATTCTCCCAATGATATGATCTCATTATCAATTGACAACTCATGTCTATGGTTAGGAAACCTTAACCATCATTGATCAATGAGCTAGTCCATAGAGGCGTACTAGGGACACGGTGTTGTTTACAAACCACACAAGTATTAAAGTTTCCGCTTAATACAATTCTAGCATGGAACATAAACTTTATCATGAACAAGAATTATAATAATAACATCTTTATTATTGCCTCTAGGGCATAATTCCAACAGTCTCCCACTTGCACTAGAGTCAATAATCTAGTTTACATTTGGCAACAATCTCACACCCATGGCACTGAGGTGTTGATCATGTTTTACACGTGGAAGAGGTTTAGTCAGTGGATCTGCGACATTCAGATCCGTATGTACTTTGCTAATCTTCAGATCTCCATCTGCTATATAATCTCGGATTATATGAAACTTGCGGTTGATATGCTTGGTCTTTGGATGATATCTTGGTTCCTTAGCGAGTGCTATGGCGCCAGTGTTGTCACACAATATCTCCAGTGGGTCCAATGCACTTGGAACCATGCCAAGCTCAGTGATGAAGTTTCTGATCCAAACTCCTTCACTTGACGCTTCTGCAGCAGCCATGTATTCCGCTTCTACTGTAGATCCCGCGATCACGCTTTGCTTGCAGCTTCTCCAGCTCACACCTCCTCCATTCAAAATATAAACGTATCCTGTCTGAGATTTAGAATCATCCTTGTCGGTGTCGAAACTAGCATCGACGTAACCTTTTACGACAAGCTGTTCATCACCCCCATAGACTAAGAACATTTCTTTAGTTCTATTTAGGTACTTTAGGATGTTCTTCACGGCTGTCCAGTGCTCCACTCCTGGATCACTTTGATATCTGCTCGTCAAACTAAGAGCATTGGACACATCCGGTCTAGTACACAGCATAGCATACATGATGGAACCTATGGCCGAGGCATAAGGCACTTTGCTCATAGCTTCCCTATCATTTACCGTAGCTGGACACTGAGCCTTGCTCAATATCTTACCTGACAACATAGGCACTGAACCTTTCTTTGCCTTATCCATTCTGAACCTTTTCAGAACTTTGTCTAGGTATGTACTCTGGCTTAAAGCTATCAGGCGTCTTTGTCTATCTCTATAGATCTTGATGCCCAATATATAAGCAGCTTCACCTAGGTCTTTCATTGAAAAACACTTGTTCAAATAACTCTTCACATCGTTAAGCATGTTGATGTCATTTCCGATAATCAATATGTCATCAACATACAGTACCAGAAACGTCACCGAGCTCCCACTCACTTTCTTGTAGATACAAGCTTCGTAGCAATTTGGAACAAATCCAAAGCTCTTGATCACTTGATCAAAACGAAGGTTCCAACTCCGAGATGCTTGCTTCAGTCCATAAATGGAACGCTAAAGTTTGCATACTTTACTAGCATCCTTAGGATCGACAAAACCCTCGGGTTGCATCATATACAACTCTTCATCAATGTTGCCATTGAGGAAAGCAGTCTTGACATCCATCTGCCATATTTCATAATCATGAAACGCAGTAATTGCTAATAAAATCCGAATGGACTTAAACATCGCTACGGGAGAGAAAGTCTCATCGTAGTCAACACCTTGAACTTGTCGAAAACCTTTTGCGACAAGCCGTGCTTTATAGACGGTAACATTACCATCCGCGTCCGTTTTCTTCTTGAATATCCATTTGCACTCAACGGCCTTTCGGTCGCTAGGAGGATCCACCAAAGTCCATACTTGGTTTTCGCTCATGGATCCCAATTCGGATTTCATGGCTTCCAGCCATTTCTCAGAGTCTGGGCTCATCATCGCTTCCTCATAGTTCGTAGGTTCACTGTCTTCTACCAACAAGACAGTCAAGACAGGGTTGCCGTACCACTCAGGAGGGGCACGCGACCTTGTCGACCTACGACGTTCAGTAGCAGCATCGTCCGAAGCTTCATGATCCTTGTCATTAGCTTCCTCTATTGTTGGTGCAGGCGGCACTAGAACAATTTCAGGTGCTGCGCTACTCTCCAATTCAAGAGAAGGTTCAATAACCTCGTCTAGCTCTACTTTCCTCCCACTCACTTCTTTCGAGATAAACTCCTTCTCAAGAAAGGAACCGTTCTTTGCGACAAACACTTTGCCTTCGGTTCTGTGATAGAAGGTATACCCAATAGTTTCCTTAGGGTATCCTATGAAGACGCATTTCTCCACTTTGGGTTCGAGCTTGTCCGGCATCAACTTCTTGACATAAGCTTCGCATCCCCAAACTTTAAGAAACGACAACTTAGGTTTAGCACCAAACCACAGTTCATACGGTGTCGTCTGAACGGATTTAGATGGAGCCCTATTTAAAGTGAATGCAGCGGTTTCTAATGCATAACCCCAAAATGATAACGACAAATCAGTAAGAGACATCATCGATCGGACCATATCTAATAGGGTTTGATTCCGGCGTTCAGACACACCATTGCGCTGTGGTGTTCCGGGTGGCGTGAGTTGTGAAACGATTCCACTTGCTTTAAGATGCGTGAGAAAATCATAACTCAAATATTCGCCCCCACGATCGGATCATAGAAACTTAATCTTTCTGTTACGATGGTTCTCCACTTCATTCTGAAATTCTTTGAACTTTTCAAACGTTTCAGATTTATGTTTCATTAAATAGATATACCCATATCTACTTAAGTCATCGGTAAAAGTGAGAAAATAGCGATATCCACCGCGCGTCGAAACACTCATCGGTCCGCATACATCGGTATGTATGATTTCCAACAAGTCCGTTGCTCGCTCCATCATACCGGAGAACGGGGTTTTGATCATCTTGCCCATGAGGCATGGTTCGCATGTGTCAAATGATTCAAAATCAAGAGACTCCAAAAGTCCATCAGAATGGAGTTTCTTCATGCGCTTTACACCAATATGACCTAGACGACAGTGCCACAAATAAGTAGTATTATCACTATCTACTTTGCATCTCTTAGCCTCAATGTTATGGATGTGTGTTTCATCCCTTTCGAGATTTAGAAGAAATAAACCATTCACAAGAGGTGCATGACCATAAAAGATGTTACTCATATAAATAGAACAACCATTATTCTCCGATTTAAATGAATAACCGTCTTGCAATAAACACGATCCGGAAATAATGTTCATGCTCAACGCAGGCACATAATAACACTTATTAAGGTTTAAAACTAATTCCGAAGGTAAAACTAAGGAGAGCGTGCCGACGGCCATCACATCAACTCTTGATCCGTTGCCAACGCGCATCGTCACCTCATCCCTCGCAAGCCGCCGTCTATTCCGTAGCTCCTGTTTCGAGTTACAAATATTAGCAACTGAACCGGTATCAAATACCCAGGCACTACAACGAGGGCTAGTAAGGAAAACATCAATAACATGTATATCAAATATACCTTTGATGGTGCCAGCCTTCTTGTCCGCTAAGTACTTCAGACAGTTGCGCTTCCAGTGACCCTTGTCCTTGCAATAGAAGCACTCAGTGTCCGGCTTGGGACCAGACCTGAGCTTCTTCTCAGCAGGGGCATTGCGCTTGCCGCCGCCCTTCTTGAAGGGCTTCTTTGCTCCCTTACCTTTCTTAAAGGAGGGCTTGTTGACCATCAACACATGATTATCCTTCTTGATGTCCACTTCCGCAGCCTTCAGCTTTGCGAAGAGCTCGGTGATCGTATCAGTGGAACCAATCTGATTATGAGTCACTACAAAACTTTTGTAGCTGGGAGGGAGTGATTGCAGAACCCTGTCAATCTTGAGCTCCTCTAGAATCGTGCATTCCAGTTGCTCAAGGCGTTGAGTGTAGCCCGACATCTTTATGGCGTGCTCACTAACGGAACTCCCTTCCTCCATCTTGCAGTTAAAGAACTTCTCAGAGATCTCATATCTCTCAGAACGGGCTTGAGTCTGAAACATGGTTTTCAGCTCCTCGAGAATCTCAAAGGGCCCGGGATAGGTTTCAAAACGATTTTGAAGCTCCGGTTCCATAGCAAACAACATGGTGCTCTTAATCACACCATAATCATCTTTGCGCGACTGATAGACAGCTTTCTCATCAGCCGGCACAGTTGCAGCAGGGGGGTTACCTAACGCTTTCTCAAGGACATAGTCCTTTTGTCCGCCAGACAGAATGATTCTTAGATTGCGGAACCAGTTGGTGAAGTTAGACCCATTGTTTCTAAGCTTTTCTTTCTCAGCAAAAACGTTGAAGTTGAAGTTGGACTTGGCCATTGGATCTACAGTATTTGTAAGTACAATTTAGACTATGTTCATGATAAATAGTTCAGCTTAATCAAATTACTAGATGAACTCCCACTAAATTCAACATCCCTCAAGTTGTTTAGTGAACATGATCCAAATTCACCACACCTAATCCGATCATCACGAGAAGAGATGTGGTTTCAATGGTGGACAACAAAGTGTCGATCATATCATTCATATGACTCATGCTTAACCTTTCGGTTCTTGTGTTCCGAGGCCATGTCTGTACATACTAGGCTCGTCAAGTTAGACCCAACTATTTCCGCGTGTGCAAAAACTGGCTTGCACCCGTTGTATGTGAGCGTAGAGTCTATAGCACCCGATCATCACGTGATGCTTGGACACGACGAACTTTCACAACGGTGCATACTTGGGGAGAACACAGTTTTTATCTTGATCTTTAAGTGAGGAATCATCTTATAATGCTACCGTCGCGATCTAAGCATAATAAGATACATAAAGGGATAAACATCACATGCATATAACTTTATGTGACATGGTATAGCCAATCTTCGCGCACTGATCTCCATCTTGTGCGTTCCGGCATGATCTCCATCACTCCACCATGATTGCCTCCACCACGAATAGCAACTACAACTATTGCTAACTACTTAGCGATAAAGTAAAGCTATTACATGGCATATAAGAAGTTGACTCGCAGGTCATACACAATTATAAAGACAACCATATGGCTCCTGCCGGTTGTGTACTCATCGACATGCAAGTCGTGAAACATTACAAAACATGATCATCGCATACAATATACACATCACATCTTGGGCCATACCATATCACAGAAAACACTCCCTGCAAGAACAAGTTAGACGCCTCTACTTTGTTGTTGCATGTTTTACGTGGCTTTATGGGAGTAGATGCTAAGAACGATTCTTACCTACGGAAAGCCACAACGGTGATATTATGGTTGCCAAACTCCGGTGTTAATCCCATGACAACTATAGTGAGAGAAACTGACATCCACCAGCCGCATGTGTGATACAAGCCACACGTCAGGTGCGGAGCCGGTCTCGCGAACGACGTCGCGTAAGGTTGGCCTGGACCGCTTCAATCTCACTATCCCGCGTCATAAGAAGAACACAAACAAGAGGCTTGCAACAGAAAACATCAACGCCCGCAACAACCATGTTGCGTTCTACTCGTGAAACACATCTACGCATAGATCTAGCTCTGATACCACTGAAGGGTTTCGCGGCATAGTAAATCAAAAATTTCTACGGAGCGAACAGAGGGAAAGCCAAGATCTAATCTAGGAGATGCAAACAACGAGAGAGATTGGATTAGATCTTCATACCCTTGAAGATTCGCACAGCGGAACGTTCGTCGGAACGTGGGTGATGTAGTCGTACTCGCTTCTCCTCCTCGCG
This sequence comes from Avena atlantica, assembly GCA_910589765.1. Classification (NCBI taxonomy): domain Eukaryota; kingdom Viridiplantae; phylum Streptophyta; class Magnoliopsida; order Poales; family Poaceae; genus Avena; species Avena atlantica. The sequence goes on along the minus strand of OU342738.1, from coordinate 293,930,374 downwards.
ATCCGATCCGATCTAGCACCACAAGTGGCGGTGCCTCCGTGAGATGCACACGTGCAGCACCTCGACGTCTCCTCCTTCCTCGGACCAGCGAGTATGGTGGAGAGATAGATTGGATCTACAACACGACGGCATGGTGTATATGGTGGAGAATTTCTGCTGCAGGGCTTCGCCTACAAACAGTCGGGAGGGAGAGAGGAAGGTAACAAGGCTGCTAGGGCTTGGAGGAAGGTGTGTGTGTAGGGGAGAGGGGGCGCACCACCCCTCTATATATAGAGGGGGGCGGCCAGCCCTTGCCCCTCCTCCAAGCCTATCTCTAGTTTAAACAATTTAAACTCTCCCTTATCTAGAAATCCTATCTCTAGTTTAAACGATTTAAACTCTCCCTTATCTAGAAATTCTATCCCGAGATTTAAACGAGTCAAATCTCTCTAGAATCGGCTGGGCCCTATGGGGCCTTGTGCCCCTGGCCCAATGCGGCCAGGACACTCCCTCATAGGCCCATGCCCCCTCCCGGAAGGTGGGGCCACGTTGGTCCCCTTCCGGAAGGTTCTAGAAGCTTCCGGTACAATACCGATTAACCCGGAACAATTCCGAACTCCAAAAACTGCACTGCCTTATATGAATCTTATTCTCCGGACCATTTCGGAACCTCTCGTGATATCCCGGATACCATCCGAGACTCCGAACAAAAATTCATAAACCAATTATCCAATCTATCCTAGCGTCGAGATACGTTAAGTGTGTGACCCTGCGGGTTCGAGAATATGCAGACATGATCTTCTATCAATAATCAACAGCGGGGTCTGGGCACCCATATTGACTCCCACACATTCATCGATGATCATATCGGATGAACCACGATGCCAGGATTCAATCAATCCCATATATATATTCCCTTCGTCTCGCGATATTTTACTTGCCCGAGATTCGATCGTCGGTACCGTCATACCTAGTTCAATCTCGTTCACAGCAAGTACTTTACTCGTTCCGTAATCCGATATCACTTTGTGATTAACTCCTTAACCACATGCTTGCAAGCGGTGTTGATATCGATTACCGAGTGGGCCCGAAGTATATCTCTCCGACTTGGGAGGGACAAATTCCATCTCGATACATACAACCCAACAGATACTTTCCGATCACCTGAGAGACACCTTTATGATCACCCTCTCATAGGATGACGTTTGATGACCTCAAAGCTTTCTTCCGATACCAGGGAGTTGCATTATCTCATGGTCTAAGGAATACAATATTTGACATAGGAAAAGCTTCGCAAAGACGAACACGATGACACGATCTAATTGCTCTGCTTTGTTTGGGTCTATCCACCATATCATTCTCCCAATGATATGATCTCATTATCAATTGACAACTCATGTCTATGGTTAGGAAACCTTAACCATCATTGATCAATGAGCTAGTCCATAGAGGCGTACTAGGGACACGGTGTTGTTTACAAACCACACAAGTATTAAAGTTTCCGCTTAATACAATTCTAGCATGGAACATAAACTTTATCATGAACAAGAATTATAATAATAACATCTTTATTATTGCCTCTAGGGCATAATTCCAACAGTATGGGATGCTAGTTCTTTTGAGCTTTGTATATATTTGTATAAACTTTTTTCTATCAATGAATCGAGACCCAAAGCTTTTGCGTTTTCTTGAAAAAATAATTTGACAATCACAATTTGACAATCACTGGTGGGGATGCGCCTACCGGGGTATACCCAGCAGGACGTTTCCGACTGGCCCAAGATCTGGCGAGTGGGCCTGCAGGACGGCGACTGGATTGAAGCCCAGCGAGGAACCAAGCGATTGGAAGCTGAAGGCCCATGCGAGTAGATATGCCCAGTCGGATTAGGTTAAACGAGTACCGAAGCTTTAACTGAATCGGTTGAGATATGTAAACCCTAGGGGAGGTGAGCCTATATAAACCTCCCTGTAGGGCGAGTAGTGTAGGGGTTCGTAGCATGGAAAACAAAAAATTTCTATCGCATACAAACAAACAAGCCAAGATCTATCTACTAGATTGTAGCAACGAGTCGATGGAATAACTTACCCTCGAAGATTCCAAAGCGGTTAACGAGAGCAGATTCTCGTGGGTGATGTAGTCGTACACTTCCGATCTCAAGATCGCGTAGACAATCCTTCCGGCGCTGCGTTCCGACAGCGCTTCCGCAGTCGGTCACACGTTCGGTACTCGACGAAGACCTTCCTCTCCCTTGTTCCAGCAGGCAGCGGAGGTTGTAGCACTCTCCTCGCGATTCCGGCAGCACAACGGCGTGGTACCGGAAGTAGAGGGGAGATCTCGCAGGGCTTCGCCTTAAGCCGGAGCGAGTATGGTGGAGTATGAGAGAGCTATTAGTGGTCTAGGGATTAGACACACCAATTAGAAGGCTCTAAACCGAAGGCTAGGGTAATTAGAAGCTCTAAACCAAAACGGCTCTAAACCGGAGATTAGAGGATAGGAACTTGTGTGTCTAGAGGAGGGGGCCCTGCCCCTCCTTTTATAGGTGGGAGGTGCGGCCAAGGGGAGGGAGTCCCTCCCCAAGTCGGCCTTGGTTGGCGCGCCGGCTTGGAGAGGAGGAACTCCTCCCCAAGTCGGTTTCAGCCTCCTCTTTCCTGTTTCCCACAGTTTCCTGTTTTAGCCGTTTGACTTTCAAACTGGCCGTTTGACTTTTCAGTTCGGGATTCAATATAATCCTATATTTGGAACATCGAGAACACTTAGTACATGATGCAATCATTCCAATATGCAATGACACATTCATGTACTCCTTCCCCTCCGGAGTGCCGGACATTCCGGAACCTTCTAGAACATTCCCGATGAAAACACCGGAATCATTCCCGAACTCCGAAACGGGACTTTCCTTATATGAATCTTATTCTCCGGACCATTCCGGATCTCCTCGTGATATCCCGGATCCCATCCGAGACTCCGAACAACATTCGGTCTCTTTCTCATAATACCATAACTACTCAAAACAACGTCGAATCCTTAAGTGTGTCTCCCTACGGTTCGTGAATTATGCGGACATGATCGAGACACTTCTCCGAACAATAACCAATAGAGTAATCTGGAAATTCATATGGCTCTCACATATTTCTACGATTACTTTGCGATCGAATGAACCACTTACATACGATACCAATTTCCCTTTGTCTCACGATAGTTTACTTATCCGAGGTTATGATCGTCGGTATCTCTGCATACCTAGTTCAACCTCGTTACTGATAAGTACTCTTTTCTCGTTCCCGTGGTATGTGATCCCTTGTGAGCCAGTCACATGCTTGCAAGCTAATTGGATGACATTCCACCGAGAGGGCCCAGAGTATATCTATCCGTCATATGGATGGACAAATCCCACTCTTGATCCATGTGTCTCAACCAATACTTTCCGAACACTCAATGCCACCTTTATAGCCACCCAGTTACGGTGTGGTGTTTGATGTCATCAAAGCATTCATCCGGTAAAGGTGATATGCATGATCTCATGGTCGAAGGAATTAGGTTACTATGTATCAGAAAGCATATAGCAATTGAACTATTAAAATGACTTGATTTTTATGCTACGCTTATATATAGGAGTATGTCCATCACATCATTCTCCTAATGATATGATCCTGTTGTTAATAACATCTCTATGTTCATGATCAGGAAACCATGATCATATATTAACCAACAAGCTAGTTTAAAAAGAGGCTTTACTAGGGACTCTTATTTTAGTTTACAAATCACACAAGTATTAATGTTTCCGGTTAATACAATTATAGCATGGTATGTAAACATTTATCATAAGTGTGAAGATATGATAATAACCACTTTATTATTGCCTCTTGGGCATATCTCCAACAGTCTCCCACTTGCACTAGAGTCAATAATCTAGTTTCAAACCTTTGTGTATTCAACACCTATGGCTTTCCGGTGTTGTATGTACACGATTGCTAGTGGTCAACTGATCTCCGGATCTGACACTTCCAGGTCCGTGTGTAATTGCATGTCTTTGCGTCTCTACGCATCACTCATTCTCTAATGAGATGGCTTTGTATAAATTTGGTCTTTCGGTGTGACCTTTAGCTCTTTGGGGTTAAAACATGTTAATAATATTGTCGCACAATATATCTTCATAGTATTATCCCACTGTGAACTACACCTAGTTTGATAACAAACTACTTGACACAAATGCCCTCTTTTGTTGCTAAAATAGCAGTCATATACTTAGCCTTTTGTTGTAGTATCTGTCACAATGTCTTAACTTTGGAACTCATCCAAATCCATTATGGAACTTACTTTCCATTATATTGTGCCACCCTTAGTTTAGATTGAGATAAACTTAATTTGTACTTTGTGACCAAGCTAGTATCAATGTAGTACTTTTACAATGAACTAACCATCTATTTGTCACTTCTACAAATATTATACTCTTAGTTCTTCCAAAAGATCATAAGAATATCCTTACTATTGTCCAATGATCATCTTACGAATCATTCTGGTATATGCTCACAACATTTAGAGCATAGGACATATCTGGATTTGTACATATCACAGTATGATTGATATAAATACTCTTTGTGATTTCATACATCAAGTATCAATCTATACTTGATTATTTGTTTCACTTTACCAAATGTCAATACACTTGAATATATCATCAACATTGAACTCATTCAATCCTTTCTGTGCGACAAGAACCTTTCTTGTAGTTTCTATATTGAACTCATTCAATATCTCATCTATGTACTTCAGGCACAACCATATTGGCGTCTATTGATGCCAATTATTTGGGTTTTTCCTAAATCTTTCATCGAGATGAAATTTTTATCTTGTGTTAATAAAAAGATACATCACTTCCAATCAACAGTATGTCTCCTACATAATGTATTAGAAATATGTCTTAGCGCTCCCACTTAATTTCTTGCAAATGCAAGCATCTTCATTGTCTCTGATGAAATTAAACTCTTTTAACAGTTTCATCATAGTGAAGATTCCAACTCTGCTATGTTTACTTCAACCATTGAAGTTTGCATATGCATTTAGCATCCTTTGAATTAACAAAACCCTATGGACCGTGTCATGCACACGTCCTAGGTAACAATTCTATCAGAAGAACTTGTTTTGTTTATTCAACTACCACATAACAAAATTATATGTAGTGGCTGCTACACTAATCCGTCTAGACTAAATATCGCTATGAAAGATCAGATCTTGTCATAGTCAACCTTTGAACATTGTTGTGAACTCTTTCCCAACATGTTGACTATTTCATAGATGTGAAACATCCATGTCTATTTCTTTTATAGATCCAAACACGACTGTAAGGTCTTACACCTTTCTCGAGGGTCCTTCAAGTTCAAAACTTGATTTCTCGTGTATGGAACTATCACGGATTTTATGGCTTCATGCCATTTTACAGAGTCAGGGTCCATCATCGCTTCTTTGCATGTAGTCGGTTTATTATTCTCAAATAATGATTCAACCCTCAAATCTTGGTATTTGATTGTTTACCCGACCTACTTGTTTCAATAGGAACTTAGATCTCCGCGACCACAACCTTTGAGGTACGCGAGCCATGAGCATTGTTGCTGCCTCCGAAACACTTTTCGGCGCTGCGCAACTCTGCACATATAGCTAAGGTTCTTTTAACCTTATCAAAGTTCTATTGTCCTCCCACTTAACTTTTCACGAAATATTCCTTCTCAAAGAAACTTGACGTTCTAAGCAACAAACACTTTTGTCTCCGGTGTTTATGGAGGAATACTTAACAGTTTATACAAAGACAGGTTCATCCGACTTTGGTTGCACACATCTTTCTTATGCATAGCATACCAATGTTTAAGAAAGGACAACTTGGGTTTTATCCCAAACCATAACTTTATATGGTGTCAATTCAACGGATTATGATGAAGCTCTTTTCAGTGGAAAAACGGTAATCTCTAAAGCTTTTAATCTTTAAAATATAATGGCAGTTTTATGAATTACACCTTCGATCTTACCATGTCAAACAAGGTTTAATTACATATCTCGAACGCTCCATACTCTTATGGTGTTTCGGGAAAATGCAAATCCATGGAACGATTCCTTAAATCTTAGGTATTATGCTAAACTTGTAACTCAAATATCTTCCTTTATGATCTTATCATAAACTATTTATATTCTTGTTACACTAATTTTGCACTTCATCTTCAAAATCTTTGAACTTTTCAAATGTTTCATACTTCATCCTTATTAAGTAAATATTCATATATTCACTCAAATTTTCGGAGAAAGCATATGAAGTTGAAATCCATCGCTTTTGACTACACATGATGGACTTTGTACAACAATATGTACAATTTCCAATAAGCTAGTCTTTCGTTCCCTTTTGCCTACGAACGAAGTTTTAATTATCTCTGGGAAAGTTTCACAAGCGTTATTTGATCAAAAATCAGAAGACTCCAAAATTCCATCCACATGGAGTTTCTTCATGTTTTCTTTCCATTATAATTTAAATGGCGATGTCACTTCATAAGTGATCTTTCAATCAATTTGTCTTTCGACATTTTTAGCACTAGTTTTATGGATGCGATTTCTCCAACGAGATTTGTGAATCATCCATCTTTTATGGATTACGGCAATTTATTTGAACAACCCTTTTGTTCTCATAATACCTGATAAAACAAATCTTGAAGGCAAGCTTTGATGTTTAACGAGCAACACAATAACCCTTTATTTGTTCTCGATGAACATCATCACATATTCTTTTGCTAGTTACTTAGGCCATTGTAGTTCATGAATTGTGTTGTTTCGTATGACGATTCACACCAAAAAATTCAGTATCAAATACTTAATAACCACATTGTTTAATAAGCAAAGAATATAGCCATAACATGTATATCATCTATATACTTAAACTGAACAATTCTAGTCTTTACTTTTCTGCCATATATTTATGAGATTCTCTTTCAGTATTTCCTTTTCTGTTTGAAAGAATCTATCAACATCAATAGTGGAGTCATACATATGACACATAGTCCAAAGCGTGTATAGTTAAATACCAATGTCTTTGGATTTGCACTTTGAAGTAGATCACCATTATCAAATGTTTGGTGTTCTTTCAAATTCCTTTCTTTAGTAATCTCTTGGTGTAGTAAACATTTTACCTACATCAAATATTCACCCTCATCATGGATTTATCCATGATCAAGCTACTTTTAGCTTGTAACGGTAAATCGCAAGTATAATGTTGCTCTCCAAAACCTTTTGGAGGATTAGGACAACTAGTGTCTCCAACCTTTTGCAAATTCTCATCAAATATGAGAACATGACTTTTGCCATATTATACTCTATCATGTTGTAACCAATACTTCGTTTCAGATATCACAATATCTTCCACACATCATGGTTTCTGAAACCACTCTTTCAGATCCTAGATAACCTTGATATTAAGAGAATCCTTTGAATATCAAAAATCATGGAGACAAACATGATACTTATATACTAACACTTGGAATTGTTACTCTTGATTTAATACTAATTATTAAACTTCATGGAGTAACCGGAACTTACTGAAAGTTTGCAATAGGACTTTTAAACTTTAGATTAACACTTCAAAACAATACGATACCAGTTCGTAAAGAAACTAACCAGAATTCTATAGTTCTATCATCTCAATTATAACTAAGCGCAAGGTGGTAAACGGATGCCAATGACTACAACAACTATGCAAATTCACTTTGATTTAGTTTATGATAAATTGAGTTCTAATTAATAATTAAATTAATCTAGTCGAACTCCCACTCAAAACAATATCCCTCACATTGTTTTAGTGATCACACGAACCAAATCCACCACATCAAAACCGATCATCACGAGAGTTGATATAGCTTCAATGGCGAACAATCAACATGTTCATCATATCTACTATATGACTCATGCTCTACCTTTCGGTAATCCGTGTTCCTGAGGCCATGTCTGTACATGCTAGGCTCGTCAAGATCAAACCTTAGTTTCCGCATGAGCAAATCTGGCTTGCTCACGTTGTATACACTTGTAGGATCTAACACACCCGATCATCACGTGGTGCTTCGAAACAACAAGCTTTAGCAACGGTGCTAACTAAGGGTGAACACTTTATGACTTGAAATTCATGTGCATGAGGGATCATCTTATAATGCTACCGTCGTCTACTAAGCAATACAAGATGAATAAAGGATTAACATCACATGCAATTCATAATATGTCCTTTCTTCTTTGTGCTTCCGATCTCCATCTTCAAGCACGGACATGATCTCCATCATCACCGACATTGCATCAAGGTCAATGATGCTTCTCCATGGTTGTCGTCCACCGGCTTCAACTATTACAACTACTTTGAATAGACACGCGGGTCTTAACAGAAATTAAAGACAACCATATGGCTCCTGCCGGTTGCCTACTTACAATAAGGAACATTGCATACATCATATATAATCACAATCATGGCCATATCACATCACAGCACACCCCCTGCAAAACAAAGTTAGACGCTTCTAATTTTCTTTGCATGTTTTACGTGGTTTGGGGCTTTCAATAAGTGTCGTTCTAACTTACGAACAAGAACCACAACATTGATACTAGTATTGTCAATCACCCGTTGTAAATTGGATCTTAACTATGCTAGGAGAAACAGGCACCCGCAAAGCCACTTATGCAATACAAATTGCATGTCAAGCGTGGAGCAAGTCTCATGAACGATGTCATGTAAGGTTAGCCCGGGCCGCTTCATCCCAACATACCGCAAGATGCAAAGTACACAAGAAGCAATCGACAATAAAAGCATCAACGCCCACAATGACCATTGTGTTCTACTCGTGCAACAGATCTACATATAGACACGGCTCTGATACCACTGTAGGGGTTCATAGCATGGAAAACAAAAATTTTCTATCGCATACAAACAAACAAGCCAAGATCTATCTATTAGATTGTAGCAACGAGTCGATGGAATAACTTACCCTCGAAGATTCCAAAGCGGTTAACGAGAGCAGATTCTCGTGGGTGATGTAGTCGTACACTTCCGATCTCAAGATCGCGTAGACGATCCTTCCGGCGCTGCGTTCCGGCAGCGCTTCCACAGTCGGTCACACGTTCGGTACTCGACGAAGACCTTCCTCTCCCTTGTTCCAGCAGGCAGCGGAGGTTGTAGCACTCTCCTCGCGATTCCGGCAGCACAACGGCGTGGTACCGGAAGTAGAGGGGAGATCTCGCAGGGCTTCGCCTTAAGCCGGAGCGAGTATGGTGGAGTATGAGAGAGCTATTAGTGGTCTAGGGATTAGACACACCAATTAGAAGGCTCTAAACCGAAGTCTAGGGCAATTAGAAGCTCTAAACCAAAACGGCTCTAAACCGGAGATTAGAGGATAGGAACTTGTGTGTCTAGAAGAGGGGGCCCTGCCCCTCCTTTTATAGGTGGGAGGTGCGGCCAAGGGGAGGGAGTCCCTCCCCAAGTCGGCCTTGGTTGGCGCGCCGGCTTGGAGAGGAGGAACTCCTCCCCAAGTCGGTTTCAGCCTCCTCTTTCCTGTTTCCCACAGTTTCCTGTTTTAGCCGTTTGACTTTCAAACTGGCCGTTTGACTTTTCAGTTTGGGATTCAATATAATCCTATATTTGGAACAGCGAGAACACTTAGTACATGATGCAATCATTCCAATATTCAATGACACATTCATGTACCCCTTCCCCTCCGGAGTGCCGGACATTCCAGAACCTTCTAGAACATTCCCGATGAAAACACCGGAATCATTCCCGAACTCCGAAACGGGACTTTCCTTATATGAATCTTATTCTCCGGACCATTCCGGATCTCCTCGTGATATCCCGGATCCCATCCGAGACTCCGAACAACATTCGGTCTCTTTCTCATAATACCATAACTACTAAAACAACGTCGAATCCTTAAGTGTGTCTCCCTACGGTTCGTGAATTATGCGGACATGATCGAGACACTTCTCCGAACAATAACCAATAGAGGAATCTGGAAATTCATATGGCTCCCACATATTTCTACGATTACTTTGCGATCGAATGAACCACTTACATACGATACCAATTTCCCTTTGTCTCACGATAGTTTACTTATCCGAGGTTATGATCGTCGGTATCTCTGCATACCTAGTTCAACCTCGTTACTGATAAGTACTCTTTTTTCGTTCCCGTGGTATGTGATCCCTTGTGAGCCAGTCACATGCTTGCAAGCTAATTGGATGACATTCCACCGAGAGGGCCCAGAGTATATCTATCCGTCATATGGATGGACAAATCCCACTCTTGATCCATGTGTCTCAACCAATACTTTCCGAACACTCAATGCCACCTTTATAGCCACCCAGTTACGGTGTGGTGTTTGATGTCATCAAAGCATTCATCCGGTAAAGGTGATATGCATGATCTCATGGTCGAAGGAATTAGGTTACTATGTATCAGAAAGCATATAGCAATTGAACTATTAAAATGACTTGATCTTTATGCTACGCTTATCTATAGGAGTATGTCCATCACATCATTCTCCTAATGATATGATCCTGTTGTTAATAACATCTCTATGTTCATGATCACGAAACCATGATCATATATTAACCAACAAGCTAGTTTAACAATAGGCTTTACTAGGGACTCTTATTTTAGTTTACAAATCACACAAGTATTAATGTTTCCGGTTAATACAATTATAGCATGGTATGTAAACATTTATCATAAGTGTGAAGATATGACAATAACCACTTTATTATTGCCTCTTGGGCATATCTCCAACAAGTAGAGATACGTTCCATCATACACCCAAGCGACTCGCCGCCTAGCCGCCGAGCTCGCCCATTGTACCACCTTCATAATACAATCTAGCAGGAGTAGGTCTTTACCCTCCGGGGGGCCGAACCTGGGTAAAACCCTGTGTCTTTGCCCTCATCTCGCACCGCAGATGGCTGGCCGATTGCAGCATCTGCCATGACAATTCCCACGACAGTGGCGCCCACCGTGGGGCCTGGCCGGTCTGGCCGGTGTTCTGCGGAGAGATCCAATCTGCCCATCAACGAGACGGTCGCCACCGGCCGCATGATAGCGATCGGCGAGATGCTCCAAATCTTGCCGAGCAGCTACGTCCCGGCGGCGCGACCCGTCACACACAGCGTGATCCTGCCGGTCGGCACGATCAGCCTCTTCGTCGGCCTTACCGACGTCATCGTCTCGGAGGATTCGGCTCGCATCTGCGAGTCGCCGCCACGCGATCGGCTCTCCGAGAGCCAGATCCGCACGATCCATCGCCTCGCCTTCGAGTACAATTTGGCCCACAGCAACGTGGCCGAAAACTCAGCGGTCGCAGAAGACGCGGCCCTCAACGACGACGCCGACTCGGTGACCCCGGCGTCACTCGCCGGGTCCATCACTGCGGCTTCACCCGTGGGCTCCATCACCCAGGTCTCCAACGTGGGGGACTTCGAGGACCCCTCCATCCTTGGGATCTTCGAATTCGACTCCGGGTCGGAGAACTCCGCCGACCTCCGCGACGGAACCGGTCGCCACACCGCGACCTACATGGCGACCGGCACCGATACACCGGAGGATCCATTCTCCACCCCAATCCCTCCTAACGCCACGGCAACGGAGGTCGAGGAACTCCGCCTGAAACTGGCGGAGGCGGTGCGCAAGGAACAAGCCGAGCGCGAAAAATTTCGCCTTGAGCAGGTGACGGCGCAGGAATTATCGCGCTACCACCAGCAGCGGATCAGGTCGCGCCTGAACCCCACCGTTCAGGGGTGCGCCCTGAACTTCGACGACGAAAACGACCCGACCCGCGTGGCCGAGCGCGCAATCTACGAGAACGCGCCACCAGGAGGAAGCGCCCGCCCCCCGCCAGGATCAACGGCGATGGGCGCCCCACCTCCACCCAACCGCACACCCCCCAGGGACCAGCCGCGGATAGTAGTCTCCTCACGGGAGAGAGACGCAAACGGCCTCCCACTATTCTCCACCCCGATGGACAACCTCGTGGCAGGCCGAGCAGCAGCCGACAACATCACGGCCACAGGCGACGGCGCCCTACAGATCCAGTACGTCAGGGCCCTGCTCGCAAAGGCCGTCGAGCAGCAAAACGCGGGCGCCGACTCGCAGGGTCGAGTATACTCGCGTTCATCGGGAAGCAGGGCGGCCTCAAGCGGCCGCCCAGCGGCGACAAACACCCTCAACTGCCCGCCACCGGAGCCACTGCAGCTCCAACACCGACCCGCGAACGCAGCACTCTCCACCAACGACCCCAGGCCAGCGACCAACTTCGTCGCCGCCAACGGGCAACCCATCGACGCCCGCACCCACATCATCAACAACCAAAGCTGGCGCGCACGCCAACCCGACGACCTGCGACACACCCTAACCAATCGTCGCGACGGCGAGCCCATGGGGTCGCTAAGTCGACTCGGCCCCAAGTGCTTCGGACCAATGATCTGAGGCGAGAAGTACCCGCCAAACTTCAAGGCGCCGAAGGAGATAGAAAAGTACGACCCCTCGTACGACCCCGCCGTCTGCTCGACACATACCTCATGGCAATGGTGATTGCAGGCCACACCGACCTGCTAGCCGCCCGTTACCTCCCCCTGATGATGGAGGGGACGTGCAGGCAGTGGATCAACACCCTCCCTCAGGACAGTATCGATTCCTGGGAGGAGATGCGAGACGCCTTCGTCAGGCACTTCGAGTGCTCCTACACCCGCGCCACCACCATCGAGGACCTGGAGCGATGCATCCAGGGACCCCACGAGTTGACCCGCAACTGGGTCCAACGGTGGCAAGAACTCTGGTACAACGCGGTCGGCATCCACCCGGACACCGCGATCCATTGCTTCAAGACCTCGTGCCGCTACGAGCCCCTGGTCGCCAAGCTCAAGCTACACTCTCGCACACTCGACAACATCCCCGACCTCCTCGAGATCGCCAAACGGTACACGGAGGAAGATCCAAACCAGGAAACTGACGACGAGTCAGGAAGTCAACGCCGCACGAGCGGCAACGACAACGGACGACGGTCCGACCTACGCTACAACAACACTCGCCTCACCGGCAAGCGCCGCAGTGACGGGCGAGTCGACTTCGTCGCCAACGCCGGACACGCGCAACGCGAGCCCAAGAGCTTCCGCCGCGACGGAGGACAGCGCCGCGACGGCGGCAACTACAAGGCCAAGCCAAGGTTCGACCCCGCGGCCCTCCTTAACCAACCATGTGCGTTTCATAGCAGGGAAGGGAAGCCCGCAACGCACACCACCGCCGACTGCCACACCCTCAGGGAGATCGAGAAGGCACGGCGAGCGCGGGAGGACCCCGACAACGACCCGCCAAACGGCGGAAAGTTCGGCAAAGTGGCCGGCTCGCTCCATACCTTCACGGGCTTCAACACGAAGCGCGAGAAGAAGGTCATCGCCCGCGTCGTCGCCGTCAACGCGGTGTCCCAGGTGGACGTTCCCCAGTTCCTCAACTGGTCGGAGCAGCCCATCACCTGGAGTCGATAAGACCACTCGCCACGCATCGAGTACCCAGGTCGAGTCGCCTTGGTGGTCAAGCCTAAGGTCGGCGACTACTGGCTCCCCAAGACATTGATGGACGGCGGCAGCTCCATCAACATCCTGTACCTGGACACCTTCAGGCGGCTGCGGCTCCCGCAGTCGATGATCGAGACGACCCACACCACGTTCCACGGCATCGTTCCTGGTTGGAAGGCGTACCCGATCGGCAAGGTCACGCTGCCAGTCACCTTCGGCACACCAGCAAACTTCCGCACCGAGCGGATCGTCTTCGAGCTCGTGCCCTTCGACAGCCCCTACCATTGCGTCCTGGGGCGCCAGGCGTTCGCCAAGTTCATGGCAGCGCCCCACTATGCGTACAACGCGATGAAGCTCCCCGGGCCATGCGGCGTCATCACCATCAACGGCGACCCCGACATGGCCGCCGAGTGCGAGGCCAAAGGAGCCGAGCTCGCTGACGCCATCATCGCGGCGGAGACCAACCATGCCGATGAGCTCGCCAAGTACGCGAGCGGGGTCAACAACGACGACCCCACCATCCTCAAGAAGCCCAACTCGGAGGGCGCAAACACCTCAACCTTCGAGGCGACGACGCACACCCGCACCGTCGAGCTGGTCCCAGGCGACTCCAGCCAGACGGTGACGATCGGGACGGGCATGAGCCCAGCATAGGAAGGCGTGCTCATCGAGTTCCTCCGTGAGAACAGGGACATCTTCGCATGGAAGCCCTCTGACATGCCCGGTGTCCCTAGGGAGCTCGCTCAGCACAAGCTAAACGCCGACCCCAAAGCGCGACCCATAAAACAGTCACTGTGGCCCTTCAATGAAGAGCGCCGCCGAGCAATCGCCGAGGAGGTGCAGCGTCTACTCGCTGCAGGCTTCATCCGGCCAATCAAATACTCCAAGTGGCTGGCAAACCCAGTCCTGGTCGAGAAGAAGAACGGGACCTGGAGGATGTGTATCGACTACACAAACTTGAACAGCGCCTGCCCAAAGGAGCAGTTCGTCCTCCCGCAGATCGATCAGATAATCAATTCAACTGCGGGCTCGGAGTCGTGTTTCCTCTACGCATACTCCGGGTACAACCAGATCAAAATGGCCGTCGAGGACGAGGAGAAGACGGCGTTCATCACGCCATTCGGAGCCTTTTGCTACACCGCCATGACCTTCCTCAAGAACGCCGGGGCGACCTACCAGCGATGCATGCAAGAATGCCTCGTGAGCCAAATTGGCCGCAACATCCACGTCTACATCGACGACGTGGTCGTAAAATCCACTCGCCAGGGTGACCTACTCGCCGACCTGGCGGAAACATTCGCCAACTTGCGAAAATACAAGATAAAGCTCAACCCAGGCAAATGCACCTTCGGTGTACCAGCAGGACAACTACTGGGGTACGTCGTCTCCAAACGAGGGATCGAGGCGAACCCCACGAAGATCGACACGATCGCCCGGCTCGGCAAACCCGAGTGCCTGCGAGACGTCCAGAAACTGGCCGGGCGAGTAGCGGCTCTCAGTCGCTTCATCCCCCGCCTGGGCGAAAAGGCGATGCCCCTATACCGCCTGATGCGCAAGAACCCCACCTTCTAGTGGGACAAGGAGGCGGATGACGCGCTCCGCGATCTCAAAAAGGTGCTACTCGCCGCACCGCTACTCGCCGCCCCCGCCGACAAAGAACCCATGCTGGTTTACGTCGCGGCTTCCGAGCGCGTCGTCAGCGCCGTAATGGTCGTCGAGCGACCGGAGGAAGGAAATGAGCGCCCAGTACAGAGACCGGTGTACTACATCAGCGAGGTCCTCACCGAGTCGCGCCAGCGGTACCCCCAGTACCAAAAACTGGTGTACGCGGTGTTCAGAGCTCAGCGGCGCCTGCCGCACTACTTCCAGGAACACCTGATCACGGTCGTCTCCTCAGCACCACTGCAAGACATCATCCGCAACCGCGAGGCGACCGGGCGGGTCGCCAAGTGGGCCGTCGAGATCGGCGTCCACAACATCAAATACGAGCCGCGAAAAGCGATCAAGTCGCAGGCCCTAGCGGACTTCATCGCCGACTGGGAAGAGGCCCAGCAGCCAGAGAAGCTGCCATACCTCCATTACTGGAGCCTGCACTTCGACGGCTCCAAGAACGCGGACGGCGCAGGCGCAGGGATAATGCTAACTTCATCGAAGGGCGACAAGCTCCGCTACATCCTCTGCCTCGACTTCACAACCTGCACCAACAACATGGCCGAGTACGAGGCCCTACTCCACGGCATGCGAGCTGCCAAGGAGATGAATGTCAACCGCCTACGCTGCTACGGAGATTCCGACCTCGTCGCGGGGCAAGTCGTTGGCACCTGCGATGCCGTCTCCCCCACCATGGCGGCGTACCGCCAAGCAGTGGACAAGTTGGGCGGACACTTCACGGGCTACTCCGTCGAGTGGATCGACAGGCGGAAGAACGAGGAGGCCGATGCACTCTCTTGCATCGGGTCGGCTCGACTTGCACCACCCGCCGGCGTCTTCCTCGACACGATCACCAAGCCATCAGTCTCTCCCCCAAGGGAGATCGACATCGGAGTCCCGCTCCAACCAGAGGCAGCCCTGGTCGCACTCGTCAACAAGCCAGACGACTGGACCAAGCCCTACATCGCCTACCTGGAAGCCGGCACCCTGCCGGCAGACGAGACGAACGCTCGGATGATCGCTCGTCGATGCAAGTCCTACACCATCATCGACGACGAGCTCCACAAGCGCAGTGTCACCGGCGTGTTCCAACGCTGCGTCCAACCCGCCGAAGGACGCAAGATCCTACACGATATCCACTCCGGTGACTGCGGCCACCACGCCGGCGCCCGCTCTCTGGTCGCCAAGGCCATGCGACATGGATTCTACTGGCCCACCGCACACGCCGACGCTGTCGACATTGTCCAGCGGTGCGCCGGGTTCCAGAAGTACGCCAACCAGACGCACGTGCCGAGCTCAGCGCTCAAAACAATCCCCATCACCTGGCCATTCGCTGTGTGGGGCATGGATATGGTAGGCCCTTTCAAGAAGGCCCCCTCCGGCTACACCCACCTGCTAGTCGCGGTCGACAAATTCACAAAGTGGGTGGAGGCCAAGCCAGTCCGGAAATGCGACGGGAAGACCGCCACCAAATTCCTACGCGAGCTCATATATCGCTACGGGTTCCCAAACAGCATCATCACGGACAACGACACCAACTTCGCCAAAGGAGCCATGGCCGAATTCTGCGAAGAGCACCACATCCGGCTCAACCTCGCATCGGTCGCCCACCCGGAGTCCAACGGCCAAGCAGAACGAGCCAACCAAAGCATCCTCCACGGCCTGAAGCCGCGACTCCAAGTACCACTCGAGCGCACCGCCGGGTGCTGGGTCGAGGAGTTACCCTCCGTCATCTGGGGCATCCGCACCTCGGTCAACAGTTCGACAGGATTCACCCCCTTCTTCATGGTGTACGGCGCCGAGGCAGTCATGCCCACCGATCTCGAGCACGACTCGCCACGGGTCGTCCACTACACGGAGGCTGCAAACGAACTCGCCCTCCAAGACGGAGTCGATCAGCTCGACGAGGCGCGTGACCTTGCTCGGTCTCGCACCGCCATCTACCAGCAGGGACTCCGCCGCTACCACAGCCGGTGGGTGAGGACTCGCACCTTCCAGGAAGGCGACCTGGTGTTGCGCCTCATCCAGGACAAGAAAGGCATGCACAAGCTCTCCCCTCCGTGGGAGGGACCATTTGCCATCGGGCGAGTACTTGGCAACAACGCCTACTACCTCATCGACGTCCGCGGGGACGGCGAACTCGACGTCAAGCGACCATGGAATGTAAACCTCCTACGGAAGTTCTACCCCTATAACCCCACATATGTACTCTCCAGTCACTGTGAAATAAAAATAATTGGTTACCGCAAATTGCGCTTACTCTCCATGTCTTGTGCCACTCGCACTCGTAATAACAGCGTCAAGCTAACCGCAGAAGTCAACCTTTGGTACATCGATCGGCACGGCTAAGTAATGCGATGCAAGAGCACTGAGTAACTTCAAGTCTTGCATCGTCCACGAAAAACGCCTACCCGGAGCCCCATTGGAGTCGCCTCGCCCGACTGGCTTTACGAGCCAAGACAACGGCCTTCGCTTCATACAGCGACCATGGTCCTCCGCATCCTCGGCATAGCGACTCGAACGGATAAGTACCACGCTCGGGGACTGACTACCAGTTCATCGCGAGTGGCTCGGGAAAACGCCAAGTAAGAGAGCATGCCCAGGACTCGCCACGCGACTAACCCCACGGGCCAGGCAGGAGTGACACGCTCAAACTAACGCGCTAAGTCCTCACCACCCTCCAGTCGCGCCTGGAACAACCAAGTACCACGCTCGGGGACTCGGCCACCCGACCTCGTTCGCGCAAGGGAAAACGACGAAGTACAGAGCGCTCAAGGGAGTCGCCTAGCGACTGGCTCTCCGAGTCCGGGCGAGTCGACCATAGTAACAAAACACAAAAACAACAAACATATCACATACGAGGTAAACCCCACAAAAGGGCGGACGCGCTCGGGGACTCGTTCAAAACCTCAATCAAAAACACATGACAAATACCAAAATAGACACGATGTCTCATTCGATAGCATGTTGCATTGTCTCATATTACAAAATATGCCCCTATGGCAGACCTGCTACCTAACGCCCCAGGGCAAACTATCCTATTCCGCAGGCTTCGACGACGACTCGTCAACTCTCCGGCGATTGTGGATGAACGGCGTGTACGGATTCGACGGGTACGTCGTCAGTGCACCCGCCATCGCCGCGCGCAAAGACTGCTCGGCCTTGAAGTCACGGTGCGGCGGCTCGGGGTCGTTCGGCACGATGACCGTCTCCTGGTACGGAAGGAGGTCGCCCATTGCCCAGACGCGCTCCGAGTATGTTGCGGCGCGATCCTGCAACTTGAGGACCTCGGAAAGATCCACCGCGCCAGTCGACGACGGGTAGCCACTCGTCACATCGTCGAGGTCGAAGTCCTCGGGGAAGTGGGCAAGTCCAATACTAAGTGCCGTCGCCTCCCCGCGCCGAAACGCTGACCGCGTCATGAACTCAACGACCGCGGGCGCCTTCTCCAAATACTTCCACACCTCAACGAGGTCGCTGGGAATCACTTCCGTGGGCGATATCTCTTGGAGATATGCTCGTATGCACATCGCCGACAACGTCGCCGAGTCGACAAGCGTGGCTACACACTGCCGCGCATCGAACGAGCTTGCCTCTTCCGCACTGTCGATGATGCAACCTGCAAATAGAAGACAATAATGAATACGACGAACACCACAAAAGGCACACCTACTAGCAGAGGCGCTGCACTTACCAATCAACGGGCGGGCGAGATCCGTGATGAAGCATTGAATCGAAGTATGGTCGTCCTGAAGCCCAGCAACAAGGGCGTCCGACACTTTGCGATCCTCTTCGGCGGCTGAAATGGCGGCCTTGGCTCGCCCATCAGCCGCGCCCGCTTCTTCCTTCGCCTCCCGCAGCTCGCGCTCGAGGTTGGCGATCCGCTGTTCAGCTGAACTCAAAGTTGATTGCGCCGCCGCCAATTCACCCGCGGGGACAAGACCCTGGCGAGCTTCCTCTGCCTTCGCGGCAACCGCCTGAATCCCTTTGTTCGCTTCCTGGACGATGGCCAGTTCCTTCTCCGCGCGGTGCTTCGTTGCCAGTCGGTCAGCTGACTCAAGTTGCAGACCCTGCACATCACCCAAAAAGTTAACCAAAGCAAAATTCCTAAGTGCCCACCCGCTGAAATTCAGCGAGTGCGCACTCGGGGACTGGCAATCAAGAAATTCTCAAGTGCCCACCCGCTGAAATTCAGCGAGTGCGCACTCGGGGACTGGCAATCAAGAAATTCTCAAGTGCCCACCCGCTGAAATTCAGCGAGTGCGCACCCGGGGACTGGATGCGGAAAATAAATATAAGACACTAAAAGAATCAGGCCGCTGCAAAGCACCGACCTGATCCTCGAGGACTGGATATACCTGGATGGCTGCGCCAAGCATGCCGTGGAGTTGTATCGCGTCCACGGACGCGAGGAGAGCCGACATATGCCCACGACGTTGGTCGACTTCAACATCGGCGATCCCAGGAGCGTGGCTCGAGGGCGAAGTTCCACTCGTCGCGGCTGCCTTGGCCATGAAGCGCGGGAAGGTGGCAATAGAGGCACCCACCCCAAAGGAGGTCGAATCGGCGGTTCCAGGCAAGGGAGCGCCCTCCTTCGTGGACGCGGTCACCTCCATTACGGGTCCAGCCGGCGCGACCGCCGTGTCATCAGAAATCGTGACGACGTCGTCACCCTTGGCCTTCTTGCCTCCATCCGCAGGGACGACGACTTCGTCCGCCTTCCTCTTGCGGGAAGGATCCTCCTCGCTGACGACGGGTGGCACCTTAGCCACGGTCGGGTGGCCCATCCTCTTCACTCCGGTCCTGTACATCAATCATATAAGCAAGATAATTCGAGCTGCTATGGAAGACAAAGGAAGGAGAGTGTACTCACTTGGCGACTGGAATGAAGCGCAGCCCCGTACGGAGGCCGGCTGGCTTCTCTAGTTCGGGGCCCAGCCGGCGGCTGAGCCCCATTTCCAGAACGCCGCGTGCCCAAGGCACGGATGGTTTCTTCGTCGTCGAGGCCGCAACCGGAGCCTCTGGGACATCCTCAACTGGAGCTTCCCTGTGAGGCGAAGCCGCTGCGGCCGAAGCGTCCCCCATCCCAGAGACTGGAGCGAATGGCGGAGGAATCGACGCTAGGGGCACCTCGATGGTGGCCGTGTCCAGCGCGGCTATCGTCGGTGGCGCCTCGTCCTTGGCCGGACTGGGGGCGTCAGAACTGCTCGCTGAATGTGGTGGCAAGGCCGGCCTCGTCGGTTTCGTCTTCGTCTTCCTCGGAGGGGCCTTCGCCTCCTTCTCCTTCTTCTTCTTTTTCGATGGAGTAGCCTGGCGGCGCGAGGTGGTTTCTGGAAGCTCGTCGTCGTCATGGCGCTCGAGGATTTTGCTTGCCTCAAGCTCACGTTGACGCTGCCCGCGGGTCTTGCGGAGCAGTGGGGCGACCTCCTCTTCGGACTCATCGTCGCTGTCGCCCTCATCACTCCCGGCATCGCCCTTGGCGGGAGGCGACTCGCCCACGTCCTGGACGGACGAGCTCGAGTTCTCGTCGTCCAAAGGCGGGAGCCATCCTTCCACCACTTGGAATAGCTGCAATGAACACAAGATGATATCAGAATTACCACGACTGCAAAAACTCCGACTGCGAGCGAAGTGAAGCGATTACCGTTGGGGCTGGACGCTTTGCGGTATAGGGGGCGACCCCAGCCTGTGCGTCCAAGTACGCCGCCTGGGTGATTTTCTTCGGTGCTGGGAGGTAGTCCTCGAGCTTCCATTCGGCGAGGCAGTCCTTCGTCGAGTCGTCCCGGCCGGTGTACTGGTACATGTAATGCTCGCGCCGAGCCAGCGGGACGAGCCGCCGCCCGAGCCAGCAGTTGTACAGGTTTATCGTCTGGAGGCCCTTCTTCTTCAGACCGCGGATGGTCTGGAGCATCTCGTCGACGACCATCCGCTGGTCGCTGGGGAGCTTGCCGACTTGAAGTCGGCGAGGCTCGGACCGATTGGCGGAGTACCGCGGGATCGCCGTCTCGCCCTCCGGGGTCGCCTCGGCAACGTAGAACCACGACTTTTTCCAGTCGCTCGCCGCCTTGGCGGGCAACATAAAATCGAAAAATGAGGCCTTTGACTTCAGTTGGAAGGTTAAGCCGCCCGCGGCAAGCATTGGGCCGCCCTCTTCCTCGCGGCTGATCCGTCCGTGGAAGAGATCTTGCCATAGAGGGAAGTAGGGCCGGCAGCCCAAATAGCACTCGCAGAACGCCACGAAGATGGCGAGCTGCTCGATGCTGTGGGGACCCAGATCCGATGGCTGGATCCCATAGTAGGCGCAGAAGCGCCGGAAGAATAGGGACGTGGGGAACCCTAGCCCCCGTTCGAGATGGCTGGTGAAGCAGATGAATTCTCTCTCGCGCGGGTTCGGGGTCGTCTCTCCGGCCGCGGGGATGCGCCAACAGCCGGCTTGCAAAATCCCGGCCTCCTCGAAGGAAGCCAGTTGCGCCCTCGTGCACTTAGATCTACCCCAAGGCTCGGTGGAGAGGGCCATGGCGGAGAGATTTGTTGGGGGTCGGAGGATTTCTGGTCGGCTGGGTCGCGATGCGAAGAGAGGCGAAAATGCGTGCAGTCGGAGGAAATGGTGAGAAGGTGGTTCCCCGATCGCCTGCCATTCCCCTTATATAGCGGATGTTACCCGCCAAATCAGGGAACCGTTACCGCGCGATGATTACGCCAAAAGTTACCGTTGGATTAACCCAACGGCTAGTTTGACCACGTTTAACGGTCCAACTTCAGCCACTCGGCTCGCCGACCCGTTTACTATGACAGTGTTTCGCCGACTCGACTCGCCAAAGAGGCGAGCAGTATGATTAGAATTTCCTTTATACAGGAGCACGCCGCCGATTCGACTGAATGTCTACTCAACAGCCGTATGCTCCGACTGCCAGCAGCCACCTACACCAAATCGACGACGGCCTCGGGGACTACTGATGGGGATGCGCCTACCGGGGTATACCCAGCAGGACGTTTCCGACTGGCCCAAGACCTGGCGAGTGGGCCTGCAGGACGGCGACCGGATTGAAGCCCACCGAGGAACCAAGCGATTGGAAGCTGAAGGCCCAGGCGAGTAGATAGGCCCAGTCGGATTAGGTTAAACGAGTACCGAAGCTTTAACTGAATCGGTTGAGATATGTAAACCCTAGGGAAGGTGAGCCTATATAAACCTCCCTGTAGGGCGAGTAGAGATACGTTCCATCATACACCCAAGCGACTCGCCGCCTAGCCGCCGAGCTCGCCCATTGTACCACCTTCATAATACAATCTAGCAGGAGTAGGTCTTTACCCTCCGGGGGGCCGAACCTGGGTAAAACCCTGTGTCTTTGCCCTCATCTAGCACCGCAGATGGCTGGCCGCTCTTGCCCCTCGTTCTACTACTCGCTGCCGATTGCAGCATCTGCCGTGACAATTCCCACGACAGTGGCGCCCACCGTGGGGCCTGGCCGGTCTGACCGGTGTTCTGCGGCGAGATCCAATCTGCCCATCAACGAGACGGTCGCCACCGGCCGCATGATAGCGATCGGCGAGATGCTCCAAATCTTGCCGAGCAGCTACGTCCCGGCGGCGCGACCCGTCACGCACAGCGTGATCCTGCCGGTCGGCACGATCAGCCTCTTCGTCGGCCTTACCGACGTCATCGTCTCGGAGGATTCGGCTCGCATCCGCGAGTCGCCGCCACGCGATCGGCTCTCCGAGAGCCAGATCCGCACGATCCATCGCCTCGCCTCCGAGTACAATTCGGCCCACAGCGACGTGGCCGAAAACTCAGCGGTCGCAGAAGACGCGGCCCTCAACGACGACGCCGACTCGGCGACCCCGGTGTCACTCACCGGGTCCATCACTGCGGCTTCAGCATCATAACGACGACCCTTGCCCCTCGTTCTACTACTCGCTGCCGATTGCAGCATCTGCCGTGATAATTCCCCCGACATGGAAACAGCGCAATGCGGTCGTGTTTGACAACGTGTTGCCTGACTTGGGTGCCTTCTCACCACGATTCAAACCGACGCGATCTTGGGGCACTACCGGCGCGAAAGGCCTCCACGCCTTGATCCTCGCGGTCTCATAGGTCTAGTGGATTGGGTTGTATGGGATGCTAGTTCTTTTGAGCTTTGTATATATTTGTATAAACTTTTTTCTATCAATGAATCGAGACCCAAAGCTTTTGCGTATTCTTGAAAAAAATAATTTGACAATCACAATTTGAGGACTTAGTTAAACTTAGGTCCGTGCGACACGAAGATAACTACTCTCTTCGGTCCGAACTAAGACCACTGACAAGCATTTTAAACCGGAAAAGTAGTTTTTGGCAACCGACTGGATTTTTTTGATACTCAAAGATCGAGTAGACTAAAATAAACACGAACCACAATTTCTTTTTGACAACACTAAAAGCTACATCAAGCTACTTTTTTTAATCTAACTTGACATTGTTTTTCATCTCGATTCGGTGTTCCCTATGAAAAACCCGCAATACCTCCACAAACAATCTAAGAGCATGTCCAGTAGCCGCTATAAAGAGCGCTCGTGCTATAATAACTGCCGATTTAGCGCGTTGACATAAAAAATGGGTGCTTCAGCGGGTGTTGTAAAAAAATTCCACGCGCTGCGTTTCACGCTATCCGCCGCGGGATATTCTGAGGGTAGACTGACGCGCGCGGCATCGCTCTCTCTCTCATGCGCGAAGGACCTCTCACGCTCGCAACCTCGACCGTCGTTTCTCCCCTTCCACCGCGCGGCTGCCAACGCCATTCCGGCGATGGACGAGCCTTGTGGGACGCCACCGACCCCTCCCTACTCAATTCCCCCAAGTGCAGCCGCCAACGGAGGATTTACGCAGCCGCGCGCGCGAAACCCTAGCGGAGTTGCCGACGCGAAGAGCAATTCGTCCGCCGCTCGTGTCCTCTTCGTGCACCGATGAGTGGAGTTGGAGGAATGGGTGGCTATGGAGGCTACGGTGACATGAGATTCATGGGAGGCATGTGAGCACCGCTGGGGAGGGGGGGGGGGGTGTTCATGGCCTCCGTTGTGTTCTCCAATACCTCCTTCAAGTGATCAAGCCAACGAAGATTCAACGACGCATGCCAATACCACCGTCGAAGAGTCTAATGGAGAAAATGAAGGTGTCGACAATTGAGATGTGTTCGTGGAGGCATGGATGGTGTGAACTTGGTTTTTGTGGTGTTGAACTTTGTTGGCCTTTGCATTAAACTATGTAATGCATTTGAACTATGATATTTTGGATGCCATGTGGAGTTTTCAATCATTTATTGTTGATTTTTTTTTTCATTTTTTGATCTTGTTGAACATGTACAGTTGTATGGATGTTGTTTGCGCTGGCGTCGCGCGCTGTAATTTGCAGCGCCTGGTGGGGGCCTTGTTTCGGCGCGTGTGCGGTTAAATACAGGGACCGGTGAAGCTGTTGCCGGCACCTCTCGCTGGATCAATGCGCTGATTTTACAACGCTAATTTATCGCGCTGCTGCTGAAGATGCTCTAAGACATTGCACACGTATTGCACCCACTTCCCGATTAATAATTATCATTAGGAGAGCATGAGAATGTATATGGGCATTTGATATTTTTTCTATGGTCAAACCATATAACATTGGACTTAGAACAAAATAATTTTTTTATATTTTAACATAAAGGGTGTATTAATTCTAAACATCTAATTGTACAACTAAAGAAGAAAGCCTAATTGAAAAAAAACCAGATGTTCTAAAAAAAACCAGAAGAGAAAAATACAAAAGAGGAGCAGTAATCCAAGCAAGCCGCCATCAAAGACCAGGAAAACCCAGTCCACTTCTCGCAGCTCCTCCTCGACTCGACCCGACACAGAAATTCCAGCAGCTAGCAGCCAACAAACTCCTCCACCGCCCGCCCAGCGCAAGATCCGGATATCCCAACCCGCCGCCGTCCAGGATCCCGGAGGTGGCGCCGGCGCCACCGCCATGGCCACCTCCTCCTCTTCCCACCAGCACCACCGCGCGCGCCTCCGCTCACGCGCCGCACCCCTCTTCGCTGTCGTCGTCCTCGCGGTCCTCGCCCTCACCGGGTTCCTCCGCGCCAGCATCCGCGCGGGCGGCCTAGCCCCGCCCGGCGCCTCCCCCTCCGCAGCGGACCGCGCGGCCGCCCGCAACCACACCATCGCGCAGCGCAAGATCCTGCTCGACCCGTCCTTCACCCCGCGCCTGCCTCGCCAGAGCGCGCTCTCCCTCTCCCTCGCCCAGCGGAACGCGCTGCCGCCCCGGAATGCCGCGCGCTTCCCGCGCCTCCCAGAAGGCCACCTCAAGATCGTCCTCTACGTCCACAACCGCCCGCGCTACCTCCGCCTCGTCGTCGACAGCCTCTCCCGCGTCGACGGCATCGACGAGGCTCTGCTCGTCGTCAGCCACGACGGCTACTTCCCCGAGATGGACGAGATCGTGAAGGGCATCACCTTCTGCCAGGTCAAGCAGATCTTCGCGCCCTACTCGCCGCACCTGTTCCCGGACTCCTTCCCCGGCGTCACGGCCGGGGACTGCCGGGACAAGGACAAGGCGGCCGAGAAACGGTGCCAGGGCAACCCGGACCAGTACGGCAACCACCGCGCTCCCAGGATCGTGTCACTCAAGCACCACTGGTGGTGGATGATGAACACCGTGTGGGATGGGCTGGGGGAGACCAGTGACTTCGATGGCCACATCCTCTTCATAGAGGAGGACCACTACATCTTCCCCAACGCATACCGGAACGCGCAGCTACTCGTGGACTTGAAGCCGGAGAAGTGCCCCCAATGCTATGCTGTCAATTTGGCCCCGTCCGATGTCAAGGCAAAAGGGGAAGGCTGGGAAAGCATGATCGCCGAGAAGATGGGTAACATTGGCTATGCCTTCAATAGGACTGTGTGGAGGAAGATTCATGCTAAGGCTAAGCAGTTCTGCTCATTTGATGAGTACAATTGGGACATTACGATGTGGGCAACAGTGTATCCGTCGTTTGGAGCTCCTGTTTACAGTCTGAGGGGACCAAGGAGGAGTGCTGCACATTTTGGCAAGTGTGGCCTGCACCAAGGCCATGACCCAGGAAATGTCTGCGTGGATAATGGTGTGGGAGCTGTAGAGCTGGATGCCATCGATAAGGTTGCTAACATCAAACCTGATTGGCCAGTTCACATCATCAGGAAGCAACAGGGTTATCAAGCTGGTTTCAAAGGATGGGGTGGCTGGGGCGATCGCCGTGATCAGGAGCTTTGCTTGAGTTTTGCGTACATGTACCATGTTAAAGACCCATTATCTGCATGATGGGGGGTATAGGCACAGGAGTTTTGGCATCAATACCGCCCTTGTTGTAGTATTATTTTGCACGCGTGGATTGATTCATACACGGTTTGTGTAGTCTTGCACCCCTTTTCTCAGTTTTGTAGAATAGTTTCAGAAACATTGCCTTAGCCCTTAGACTTGGGTCACCATTCCCAAACTGTATGATTTACTTATAACTCACTGATATGGATGGAGTTTACTGTTTGAAGATCATTTGCAACATTTATTGTTAAGAGTTTGTCATGTTTAGTTTGTTTGATTGAAATATCGCTATCTATAAATATTTAAGGAACCTTAATGGTTGTTGTCTTGTTGATGATCAGTTCCTCTTATGGTCTTACCATTTCTGGTGGTACAGATATCTAGTGTCTGCTGTATGATTCGAAACTAATTTGTAGTATCAAAGGATTCTACAACATTTGATATGTCTTTGATCATCCTATGGATATATATATCTTCAGTTTCATATGCTTCTTGTCTGGTGTTACTATTTGTAGCTACTTGTATTTCTTAGGAACTGATTTATTCTTGAGTTATACTTGCATTTGTATATGCTGTAAAAAGTAATACTTGCATTAGATAGAAATTCTAGCTGGTGAATTTTAGACAAGTACAGATATATAGGTACTCACTGAGCAACAAGATTTGAAGCCTTTTTGCAAGTTTTCTTAACTGATGTTAATGGCGTTTAATTAGATATTATACAATTCACTGATATGGAGTTCACTGTTTCAAGATCTTTGCGACATTTATTATTAAGAGTCTGTCATGTTTACTTTGTTTGACTGCAGTATTGCTTTCTGTACATTTTTAATATTTGCAACATTTATCATTAAGAGTTTGTCATGTTTACTTTTATTAAAGTATTGCTTTCTGTAAATATTTAAGGAAGCTTAATGGTTGTTGTCTTGTTCATGATCAGTTCCTCTTATGGTCTTACCATTTCTAGCCGTACAAGTACCTAGTGTCTGCTGTATGATTTGGAACTAATTTGTAGTACCAAAGGATTCTACAACATTTAATATGTGTTTGATCATCCTATGCCTATATATATCATCAGTTTCATATGCTTCTTGTGGGTGTTACTATTTGTAGCTACTTGTATTTCTTAGGAACCCATTCACTCTTGAGTTACATACTTGCATTTGTATAAACTGTAAACAGTAATACTTGCATTCAATAGAAATTGTAGATGGTGAATTTTAGACGAGTAGAGATATATGGATACTCACTGAGCAACAAGATATGAAGCCTTTTTGCAAGTTTTCTTAACTGTTGTTAATGGTGTTTAATTAGGTATTATACCATTCACTGATATGGAGTTTACTGTGATCTTTGCAGCATTTAAGAGTCTGTCATGTTTACTTTATTTGACTACAGTATTGCTTTATATATATGTTTTATATAGGAAGCTTAATGGTTGTTGATCATCAGTTCTCTTATGGTCTTACTATTTCTAGTGGTATAACTATCTATTCTCAGTTGTATGATCTGAAACTAATTTGCAGTACTAAAGGATTCTTCAGCATTCGATATCTCTTTGATCATCCTATACATATTTATATCTTCTTCAATTTCGTACGTTTCTGGATGGTGTTAATATTTGTAGCTACTTGCATTTCTTAGGAACTCATTTACTCTTGAGTTACGTACTTGCATTAGTATAGGCTGTAAAAAATAATACTCCCTCCGTCCGGAGATAAGTGACTTTGATTTGTCTAAATTTGCATGACGTGTTTTAGTGTGTAAACATGCAAATTTAGAAAAATCCAAGCCACTTATTTCCGGACAGAGGGAGTACTTGAATTAGTATAGAATCTGTAGCTGGTAAAATTTTAGACAAGTGCAGATATATAGATACTGAACAAGAAATGAAGCCTTTTTTCTTTAGGCTTTCTTTACTGTTGTTTATGGCGTTTAATTAGATATTTTTCAAGTCACTTATCATGGTCTAAAGTTGTCGCCATATCATTACAGTACACATTCAACTGCTTGAACATCCTTTATGTCCTTGTCACCATTTACTGTAAGAAGATTACGAATCTTGACTGCAGAATGAAATTCAGAGAGCCTAAGTAACTATAAGAAAGGAGTCAGGAGTGCACAAGCGGGTTTACATTGTAAGTTTGTATTTCTATTCTGGTTGCTTTCAGGTTTGAAATGTTGGGCTAGTCTGTTCATGGGTTTGATCATAAATCAACCAAACTCCAATTTTCTCAGCTGGTATATTCGACACGTCTGACCTGAGAATTACTGGAGGGCTGGTCAGAAAACATGTTCTAACAGTATGCATCCTATTCCCTTGCGGTCATCATATCCCATTATCATTCTATTCCCTTGAAACCACCGCTCTGCAGGATCATGTCTCTGAAGCTGGAGGAGACAGGGGTTCCGATAGGCACATTCTCTTCATAGAGGAGGACCAGTACATCTTCCCCAATGCATACCAGAACAAGCAGCTACTTGGGGACTTCTGAAGCCAAAGAAGTACCCCAATGGCTATCCTACCGAGAGCTTGATGCTGAGAAGATGTGTAACGTTGGCTGTGCCTTCAACAGGAGAAGGTTCATACTAAGGCCAAGCAGGTCTGCTCCTTTGACGAGTACAATTGGGATATTATGATGTGGGCAACCATGTATCCGTTGTTTGGAGCTCCTGTTTACAGTCTGAGGGGACCTAGGAGGAGTGCTGCACATTTTGGCAAGTGCGGCCTGCACCAAGGCCATGACCCAGGAAACGTCTGCGTGGATAATGGTGTGGGAGCTGTAGAGCTGGATGCCATCGATAAGGTTGCTAACATCAAACCTGATTGGCCAGTTCACATCATCAGGAAGCAACAGGGTTATCAAGCTGGCTTCAAAGGGTGGGGTGGCTGGGGCAAGCTACGTGATCAGGAGCTTCACTTGAGTTTTGTGTACATGTACCATGTTAAATACCCATTATCTGCATGATGTGGGGTATAGGCACAACAATTTTTGCATCATCAATGCCCTTGTAGTATTATTTGGCACGAGTGGATTGATTCATACACGGTTTGTGTAGTCTTTCACCCTTTTTCTCAGTTTTATAGAATAGTTTCAGAAACATTGCCTTAGCCCCTAGACTTGGGTTACCATTCCCAAACTGTACGGTTTACTTTTAACTCAACTGATATGGATGAAGTATACTGTTTCAAGATCATTTGCAACATTTATTAATAACCGTCTGTCATGTTTACTCTTTTTAATTAAAGTATTGCTTTCTATACATGTTTAATAATTAAGGAAGCTTAATGGTTGTTGATGACCAGTTCCTCTTATAGTCTGACTATTTTTAGTGGTATAAGTATGTATTCTCCATTGTATGATTTTAAACTAATTTGTAGTACTAAAGGATTCTCAATATTCGATTTCTCTTTGATCATTCTATGCATATTTATATGTTCTTCAGTTTCATATGCTTCTTGTGTGGTGTTAATATTTGTAGCTACTTTTATTTCTTAGGTACTCATTAAGGCTGTAAAAAATAATACTCCCTCAGTCCCAAATTATTTGAAAACATTGGCTTAGCACTTGGACTTGTGTCGCCTTTGCTATTGAGTTTCAACTCACTGATACGGATAGAGTTTACTGTGGTGCAACATTTATTGTTAAGCTGTCATGTTTAGTTGTTTGATTGAAGTACTGATTTCTGTACCTCTTCAATAATCAAGGATGCTTATGGTTATGAACGATCAGTTTCTCTTTATGGTCTTACCATTTCTAGTCATATCAGTATCTATTGTCTGTTCTGTGAATTGAGACGAATTTTTAGTACTAATGGATTCTACTATATTGGGTACCTCTTTGGTGATCCAATGCATTCTTATATCTTCTTCAGTTCTATATGCTTCTTGAATGGCGTTTCTATTCT
This sequence comes from Avena atlantica, assembly GCA_910589765.1. Classification (NCBI taxonomy): domain Eukaryota; kingdom Viridiplantae; phylum Streptophyta; class Magnoliopsida; order Poales; family Poaceae; genus Avena; species Avena atlantica. The sequence goes on along the minus strand of OU342738.1, from coordinate 293,899,961 downwards.
TGGTTAGTTGTATTGATTTGACAGGATTTACTCCTGAGTTACATTTAGTATAACATTTCTAGCAAGTGGAATTTTGGAGAAGTACATAGATATTCACTGGGCAGCAAGATATGGATTAAAAAAAGCTTTAGAACTGTTGGTAATGTCGTTTAAGTGGATATTATCTAATTCAGTTATCATGGTCTTAATTTGCCTGTCATATCACTACAGCTAAAACATTCATTATTTGTTTGTCAACACTCAACTGCTTGAACTAATGGATTATGTTTGTAGGTCTTTTGAAGAGGCACGTTTGGGTGTTCAAAATTTGGGAGTGCAGAACGATTGCTTGCTTACAAATTTTGTCCGTCGTTGTCTGCATATTTCTCCAAACTCTCCGTGGGCCAGATGTGTTGACCAGGGACTGCTTGGGAGATGACATGACCATGGTTACAAGCGCTTGGCGGCAAATTGATAATATAGTTCAAGTTTATAGGGAGGCCACCATTGTTCTGCTGGGTAATGGGATAACAACCTTGTCCTGGAACGACAAATGGCGTACGAATGATCCTCTCAGTTTGCTTTTCCTGGCATTTTTCCCACTCTCCCAGGCCAAACATAAGTGTTGCTGATTGGATCAGAATGTTGGCTGGGAGGTTCCTCTGAGATATCTGTCATCTCAACGATCAAGTTACGCTTCTGATGCAGTTTCTGCAATCTTTTTCTTTTACAAAAACATGACAGTTCTTGAAGATCTTCACTAATAGCAGCAAGCTGAACTGTTTGGCTGGTTCGTGTGATCGAGAGAAATGTTTAACTGGCTTGCAGTTCTTAAAAATGTGGTTGCATATAGAAACTGTGAAGCTCTATACTATTGGGTGAAGAACAGTGGAAAGGAGGTGATCAACAAATGGTTGGATATCATGTTGCTGGACAGATTCTTGAAGCTCATAGAAGAAAAAGCGGCAGAAACTCCCTGGATGAACTGGCATCAAAGAACGCCTGGCTGGTCCGGAGACACCGGAAGCGCTGGACTTTCTGTTTCTGGGCGTTTAGCCTGGGTTGATGTGTTGTAGTAAGAGACATGATGTGGATCGTGTTGCTTCATTGTCTATGGAATGGAGCAGTGCGAGGAGACTTTTGATCTAATGATATGTGTCCAGAGTGAGTTCTTTTGCTAGTAGTACTTTCTAGATAGAAATGCCTAAAACGGGGATATTTAATCTGGATAAGAAGGTTCACTGGAGTTGGAATGAAATCGAGGTCTCATAAGTTTAAGTTACAGAGCATGCATAATAGTAATTAATGTCTGAAATCACCAAATGCAGCACTCTCAAAGTTGAATAGCTTCAGATTGGATAAGTCGAGTCGATAGCAGCAGATCGACTTATCATGCGCCGTCGTCCTTGTCGTCTTTCCCGACGTCCTCCACCACGGCGCCGTCGTTGTCGTTGTCGTCGTCCTTCACCACGGCACCGCCACCATGCTCGTGGTTGTTGCCTTGGTCTTCTCCTGCGGCGGGCAGCACCAGCAACCCGGTGTCACCTGCAGCATCTAGGACCTGGTTCTCCACGTCGTTGTTGTCGCCGTCTCTTGCAGGCAGCATCAGCAACCCGTCGTCAGTTGCAGCAGCCAGGCCCTGGTTCTCCACGTTGTATCCCGCAGGCAGCACCAGCACCTCATCTTCAGGCAGAGCGAGCTCCCGGGCCCCTGCAACTCCTCCCATGCCTGGCGCGGCCTCGTTGCCAGTTCCTTCCCTGATGCTGACGCCGCCGTCCTCCAGGTCTTGCACCACGCCGCTGCCTCCAGCAGCTAGTACTGCCCCTCCAGCGCCACCTCCCACCACCAGTCCCCCCTCCACCAGGTCTTGCACCACGCCGCCGCCTCCAGCGCCACCTCCCAGTCCCGCCTCCAGGTCTTGGGGCGCCGGTGGCCTGCGCTCAGCTGCTGCCAGCTCCAGCTCCGCTGCTCTTCGCGCAGCTGCTGCCTGCCTCGCTACCTTGCGTTTGATCCATTCCCGAAGTATGAGCTGCCCGCTGGCGCAGAACACCGCAGTCAAATTGGGAAACTGCAATTACAAGCAACCAATAAGCAAGCGGGGTAGTATATCATAGTATCAGTTTTGAGAGACCGGTGGCTGGCTGACGACAGTGCTAGCTCTTCCGTTATACGGAGTATTAATTAAAGAAAAGAAGACAATCATGCATGCATGCATGCACGCGGGGTTAAGTTAACAAGATCGACTTACGAAGACGAAGGCGCGAACGTGGTTGACGCAGGCATACGCTATCCAGACCACGCCGTTTGCGAGTGACGCGCTGGCCTGGTAGACACAGATTTGTGACGGATCATTGGCTTTGTAAGCCAAGTACTGCAAAACATAGGAAGGAAGGAACACACGATCGAGTAAGTATATATACATGTATGTTATGTTAGCTGCACTTCATTATTTATTTATGTATATATGCATATATGGATCATGGAAGCAGGATCGAGCTGCTTCATCGCTGGGATCCCGAACACCACCCAAATGGCGCAGTTGAGCAGCACCGCAAGGTATGGCTACGCCTTTGTCTGCCCAACCTGCTGAGTCCTCCAGATCGCCCTGAACACCGGACTGCGCGCAGGAGCAAGAGAAAAATGAACAAGTAAATGACAGGAATAATGTACTAGTAGTAGCAGTAATGCTTTGCTTTGCTGATTCAAGTACGTACACCAGGAAGGAATCAATGGGAAAGAATTATATATCTCGTCCTGCCTGAACTGAACTGTTTTTCAGAGTTGAGACGGCCTGCGTGACGGCGCTGTGGATTCGAACAAGTGAGATCTGCAAGTGCTAATCCCGAACCACGCATGCTTTCGTGCGTGCGTGCATGTGTGGGAACTGCAGATCAGATACATGCTATAGCCAGGAGTAGTACATTCTAATGATCTAGTAATCTACTAGGCGAGCAGAGCAGGGAGCAGCGTCAAGCATGATGTCGACCGGTGCTGCGCAAGCCGGATCCCTGTTCCCGGGGACGCAAATGCCATGGCCGAGACGGAAAGGAGGTAGCGTTTTCTTTCTTTCTTGGAGCCGAGCGAGGTAGCCGCCGGCCGGGAGTGTGGGTGCTGCCGGCGGCTGGAGGACGACGGTGTTCGTGCCTCCGTCGCTGCCAGATGCGCTCGCCAAAACGAACTCACCAGGATGGCGTGCATAGTGGTTGTGCAGGATGACGGTGTTTGTGCCCTCGCTCGCTAGCGCCGCCCGGTTTCTTTCTTGGAACCGAGCGAGCTGGCCGCCGGCCTCCTGCCGCCAGTGGTGGTGCTGCCTGGCCGCGGCTGGAGGACGGTGTTCGTGCCTCCGCCTCTGCCAGATGCGCTCGCCACAACGAACTCACCAGGATGCGCTAGCTCGCCAGCGCCCGCACCGCGGCGCCGGAGCCGGGTGCGCTCGCGGAAAACGCCGAGATGGTCTCAGCAGAACGCGGTGCGTGGTGTCATGATAGCTCGTGGGCGCAGGCGCCGGCGTGCTCGCCGGAGGCTCCAGGAGGAACTCACCCGGCGCCCTGTGCTCGTGCCCGTGCACTGTGTGGTGCTAGGCACCGGGTGCGCTAGCTTCGCGGGAGGCGACAAGAGGAACTTACAGTGGAGACAGGATCACCAGAATTGCCGTCCCAAAGCCGATGAAGCCCAGCACCAGCTCCGCGCGGGTCTCCCCCGTTGAAAGGGTCGCCGCCACCATCTCCTCCTCCCTCGGCGCTCGCCGGAAACTCACGCTCGCCTGGGTCTTGTGAATTTGTCAAGTGGTGTGGGGCGGTGGAATGTGAGACACCGAGAGCTTTGCTTGGCCTGGGCTCTTTTTATATAAGTGGAGGCAGCGTGTACACTGTACATTTTTTTTTTACTCTATCCCTCTTTCATTAGCTTTTCTTACCGCAACCTTGTCAAGAGAAAGTTAATGCTCTACACAACTATAGACTCCTCCCGTACGTGTAAAGTGCACCTGGGACGATAGAGCGTGGCGTTTTGGAGCTCCACCTCTACTCCTCTAGGTATCACTTGTTTTCCAAAAATGCATAAAACTGTGTTTCACAAACAAATTGGATCTATTTACACGTGTATAAAACCTTAATACCAAGTACCTTATACTTTGGGTTAGACACAAATGAATAAAGTGTGAATCTTAATAAAGCGGACAGCACACACTTTCAAACTCCCAAAAATTGTCAGAATTTTTCAGTTTTGTGTAGGCGAAAGTACAAGTGATTTAACATTGAGATTTACCACGGGAAAATCGCTATGATTAACCACTAGCTATATATAAGTTTCATGGTGGTAGCGTAGGCTGTACCCTACATCATCCTCCTCACAAATGCAATGGAGGTGTCATGTTTGAAGATTTCAGACCTAGCTAGCCGGATCATGTCCGACTAATGGAAGAAGCTGAAGACTCAACGATTCTTCGACGTACACATTGAAGATGGAGAAGAATTGCAGTGTCTTTGAGAAGACTTTAAGATTTTGCTTGACAAATTGCTGACATCACCTAGACAGAGCATTCAAGACTAAGAGGCAAGACAACGCAAGATCGCAAAGTTCTCTCTCTTGGGGATATGCATAATGGGTATCATCATAGCATGTCTCTATTCCGGCTAACCCGGATGTTTCATAGTTGGTAGCAAGACCTATGGTCTGCTGGGCGGCCCAGTGTCAGATGGATCTAGAAGGGAGGCCATGCCAGATAAAGGAAGGCTACAGTACTGACATAGACGAACTCGGAGCACTCGAGTACAAGACATGAAGACTAGTTAGTATTAGTATAAAACTCTCTAACCTATCCGGTATGGGCTCTTTCATGTAAACCCAAGGATTCGACGCCTTTATAAGCCGAACCTATGGGAGCCTTTAGGGCACAAGTTCATAGAACACCACAACCTCGCACAACGAACCGATCCATGTAACTCGGCGTATAGTGATTTATAGCAGGGTTAGGATTCCGCGCCACCATTATGAGATCTAAACCTGGATAAGCTATGTTACCTCGTACCCGTCAACTCACCGCCTTCCCCTAAAACACGCTCTGTGAGGACCCCTCCATTGTGTACTCGTAGGCAATACCATGACAGTACTAAAAAAAGGAAAAACATCGGTGTCCCACATTATCAATAAATCAAACATATGAAGTCAAATTCAACGCGGTTTCATGTGACCCTGCTTGCTTAATCTTGACGCCCCTGCTGAATAACATGAAAATCTCATGTAAGACGAGTGTGTTTCACCCTCGCACGGACACTCACATAGTCGAATAAGGAATCATTATTTTCAACAAAAGTGTAACATCCCAATTTCAGCAACACTAATCTTTTGTCGAAAAAGGCAAAAATTAGGGGGAACAAAAACTTTTTCTTATTAAGTGTTGCAATGCTTGCTTACTTGTTTGCTTGTGTTCATGCAACTGATTGTGTATTATGTGAACTACTTCTTATCTCAACACTATTGGACAAAAGCTATTTTTCAAAAGAGATGTCTTGGCTCCTCTTTTATATTCTCAAATATTCTGGCATTTCAAAACCGAGCCAAGATGATTTTGATAAAACAAAATACTTTATTAGCTTCTCTTTAACAAAACAATGGAGACCTATATATAATCTCCTTATGTTCTCAAGACAGATCATTCAACTACTCTTACCTCTAGGTTTTTCCAAAACCTTAATATAAAGCTTTTGAATTCTACTCTTGGTAGAGATACCAAGGGATCTCATATTATTCAAACTCCAGCCTTTCAAAATACCCATGCTTACCTCAAGTTAGACTTGATGGTAAATTCAGTAGTATCTGATTGTCTAGCTAGATGAATTGCCTTGATCTGCAAATTGGATCTACTAATATGTAATAGCTCATCCTTTAGGACTAGATCAAGTTTGAGATCTCCAAATCTTAAACCAAGCCATCTAAGCTAGATCTATCCTAAGTGACCCTCTCATCTCCTAATCAGATTAATTTAGGAATAATCCCTTTTGTTAATTCCCGAACTCCATGAAGACCATGTCTAAGCATGGACCCCCTCTATTCAATCTATACCTCAATATCAACCACTTGATGAATAAGATAAACCCTTGCCACTCTCTCAAATTTTTCCCTCTTGTATTCTAGTCTAAAACCCTAAATCTGCCAAAATGGCTAAGTCTGGAATTCCTATCTAGATTCAATTTTTGGAGCTCTACCTTTTCCAACCTAGGCGCATTTGTGAAAATTTAATTGAACCATCTTGTGGTACATCATTAGTATAACCAAAGACTAGTCTTGCATTTGGCTAAGCCTTCTGTCTCCCACTCATCCATGATGGTTTTGTAGACATCATGATAATCTTTTCTGCAAATCTAGTCAACATGCCTACTTTGGCAGAAGCTCACATCCATATGCTATCCCCCCTTGACCAACTATTTACATGGTTATGATCTACTAACCATGGTATTTTAATACATCCTTCACTTGATTCCATTGGAGCCATGTGCTTCTTAAACCCTCATGGTTTATGAGGCATCACGATAACCCTGCTATGGCAACCTTGTTTTCAACAAAGTTTGCCATCTCTTGTATATCACCTCAAATACAACCAAGCCCAACTCTTGGCATCATGATCATATATACAACTTGTTATATCCATCCATCTATCCCTTGTACCAAGGAGAGCTCTAAGATCCCTAATCCAACCTTGTCTAGGTGATATAGAACTATCAAAACCCTAGATTCCCCCAAATCTAGTTTTGCTCTATTCTCACGATAATTCCTCAAAACCCAAGATGGCAATGCTGTATAAACCAAGTGTACATCATATAACTTGTATATAATCATCCCCAAATAATTCCCATAATTATTTGGATTATTAAGCTATTTAAATTCCTTTAATTGCCAAAACCTCAAAACCTTCTATATAAAGACAACTTTGGTTTTCTCCAAACCACTTTGTCAAATCAAGGCACATTTGATGCCTATATATCAAGCCCTATCTTCCCATATCATAAATAAATATTTTTGAGATGTTATATTATTTGTTTTTGCCCTTTTTTCCTAAATGGCAGAAACATGAAATAATACCTTCAAAATGTTTCCCTTTCTCAATAAACTCCAATAAAATTTCCCAACATGTGATATGGTATTTAGAACCATCTCACATCAAAAACTCACCTTACCTAATGTAAAACAATCACTTTAGCTTCAATAAACCACTTCTGCACTTTTTGAATAAATGATTTTTAGTAAACTAAAAATCATCTTAAAAATCCCAAACAATTTCCTATAGAGGTATCTTGCCCTCCTCTATCTACCAACACCTTTTCCCCATCATATCCAATGTAAATTCATAAATTTTCTTCCTAATCATCTCTAGGATCAACTTTGACACATTAAGCAAAACTTGACCCAAACTCAACCAAAACACCACCAACTTGAGTCACCAAGCTTGCACAACACATATCACACCCTCCCTGGTCGTGGCACTGTAGAGCTGCAGTGACCAAACCCTAGTACTTGTCCTTTTGCATTTGTTGAGAGGGAGACAAAGCCTCCTTGTCTTGTTCCCTCTTGTTAATGTCATAGCATCACCACCCTTTCAATCCTCCCTGTCCCTGGTCGAGCCACAGGCCCCACATCTCTCTACCGCCCCTCTTGCCCTATCCCAGCCTAGCACCTTGCCTAGGTCCAAGCATGGACATGATCCACCATAGACCATTGTCCTTTTGTTTATAAGCCAAAGGGCTAGTGCATCCCTCCCCTGCCCTCTCATTTCCATCCCTAACCCCCAACTAACTCGACCCGAGCTCCCCTCCCCCTCCTCTCCCATGTTCTGGCCAGAGAGAGAGAGAGAGAGAGCAAGCCTTCTCGGCCATTTTTCGAGCCCCCAAGATCAGGCTCGTCTCTAACCTCGCAGAACCCCTCTCATGCTGCCAGAGCACTCCACCACCTCTGTACTCCCCTATCCTAAAGCCCCAACAGCTCCCTCCCCCTCTGATGCTCGTTAGGGAAGGATAAAACCCTCTCGGGTTCGAATTTGTGAGCAGATTTGCAGGAACTCTCAACCTCCCTAGATCCCTCTTTTCTCTCAGGTCTACTCTCCTCTACCTAATCTATCTCCCCCTGTTTCTTTTTCTCTGCAGGAACGGCGAAATACCAGGCATGCAGTGACCTCCGACGGCCTTCGCTCAGTCTCAATCGCGCGGGTCCTCGTCCATCGCCAAAACCCCCAAAGCCACCCCTCTCCTAGATCACCACCGTCGACTGCGTCCTCCCGTCACGTACTCGCCGCCTTCGAATGCCCCGGTGAGCCTCCCCGCGCCCTTCCTTCCCCGATATGGTTTCCCCCCCTATGCGCAGAGGTGGGAGGAGGAAGACGCGTCGTGGCTGTCGATCACGACTTGATCGAACGTCCTACGGAGGCCCTTACCCCTTCACTCCCTTGCTAACTAAAACAGGCTGACCCAGTGGTCCCCGCCCGCCGTCCGCTGGACGCGGCCCACTGTGGTTGCCAATCCGGCCCGCTGACCACCCCCTGCCCTTTTCCATTTTAAGCTAATTTTTCTAGATCTGCATTCTAGTTTTAAATCCGAATAAAAATGGAAAACAAATCTTTGTGCTCATATCTAATTTTCTACTTGCTCTCATATGTTTTCCAAAACATGCAGAGCAAGTTTTATAGCATAACAAGTTATAGGTATTTCCTAGTAAATAAAATACCAACATGTGTCATTTTAAGCAAATAATTATTTAAGTGTTTTCCCTAAGTACAAATGGAGTAAAACCAGATTCCTATGATATATATCTCCTGTACCTATCTATTGACCTTGGCCTCACTATATTTTGTTTCCTATTTTGCATGCAGTAAAAATGCCAAATTACAACCAGATCTGAATTTAGAAAATTCTCTAGGTCAAAAAAAATTGAGTTTTGACCTAATTCCAACTCCCAATACACTTGAGTACCAATATCTATCAAACAATAGGAGCCCAATATTTATTGAGCCTTTCTTGATTTATGGTGAATTAAACATTTGTGTGCGTAGTTTATTCACTAATAAACTCACCACATTTTATGTAACTCCAAAAAGGATGATTCCAATTTCTACAGCAAGTTATCCTAAATACCTATCATGTTCCCTCGGAATCATATCAAAATCTCTGATAGATTTAATCTAGTGAAAAAGAAAAATATCATATAGTACTGCCTTTGGGAATTTCCTGAGGGCATTTTGTTAAATATTTTAATTTGAGTCCAACTATCAATGAATCAGTCCATCAAACCCTACTTAACCATCCAAGGAAATAATTTTTGGAGCTCCATAACATTTCTGGTGAATTATTTCCTAAAACTAGAGTTTTATTCACTAGAAAATCCATTATAAATCAATGGTAAGTGATAAAATAGTAAAAATACTTTTGCTGGTTTCATTTTATCAATACCTTTCTGATGATATCATTTTTGTATATTGATATCATGCAGAAAGGGGCCTTGTCCTAAAACCCCCTCCTACCTAGTTTTTAGATTATAAAACTCATATGGATATCCTCCAACTGCTCCAAGGTTTCCCCCAATCTTTCTAAAATCATTCCTTCTAAACCCTACTGATTTTAGAACATGCATTACTTGTTTGTTTGTTGTATTGTAATGGTGCTTGTATGCTTGGTATTGAATGTGGTGTTGTTTGTGTTGGAATTATGCCCTAGAGGCAATAATAAAGATGTTATTATTATAATTCTTGTTCATGATAAAGTTTATATTCCATGCTAGAATTGTATTAAGCGGAAACTTTAATACTTGTGTGGTTTGTGAACAACACCGTGTCCCTAGTATGCCTCTATGGACTAGCTCATTGATCAATGATGGTTAAGGTTTCCTAACCATAGACATGAGTTGTCAATTGATAATGAGATCATATCATTGGAGAATGATATGATGGACAAACCCAAACTAAGCAAAGCAATTAGATCGTTTCATCGTGTTCATCTTTGCGAAGCTTTTCCTATGTCAAATATTGTATTCCTTAGACCATGAGATAATACAACTCCCTGGTATCGGAAGAAAGCTTTGAGGTCATCAAACGTCATCCTATGAGAGGGTGATCATAAAGGTGTCTCTCAGGTGATCGGAAAGTATCTGTTGGGTTGTATGTATCGAGATGGAATTTGTCCCTCCCAAGTCGGAGAGATATACTTCGGGCCCACTCGGTAATCGATATCAACACCGCTTGCAAGCATGTGGTTAAGGAGTTAATCACAGAGTGATATCGGATTACGGAACGAGTAAAGTACTTGCTGTGAACGAGATTGAACTGGGTATGACGGTACCGACGATCGAATCTCGGGCAAGTAAAATATCGCGAGACGAAGGGAATATATATATGGGATTGATTGAATCCTGGCATCGTGGTTCATCCGATATGATCATCGATGAATGTGTGGGAGTCAATATGGGTGCCCAGACCCCGCTGTTGATTATTGATAGAAGATCATGTCTGCATATTCTCGAACCCGCAGGGTCACACACTTAACGTGTCTCGACGCTAGGATAGATTGGATAATTGGTTTATGAATTTATGTTCGGAGTCTCGGATGGGATCCAGGACATCACGAGAGGTTCCGGAGTGGTCCGGAGAATAAGATTCATATAAGGCAGTGCAGTTTTTGGAGTTCGGAATTGTTTCGGGTTAATCGGTATTGTACCGGAAGCTTCTAGAACCTTCCGGAAGGGGACCAACGTGGCCCCACCTTCCGGGAGGGGGCATGTGCCTATGAGGGAGTGTCCTGGCCGCTTTGGGCCAGGGGCACAAGGCCCCATAGGGCCCAGCCGATCCTATAGGGTTTAAATCGTTTAAACTAGAGATAGGGTTTCTAGAAGAGGGGAGAGTCCTTGCCCCCCACTCCTCCCTCCCTTGGCCGCCGGCCCAAGGCTTGGAGGAGGGGCAAGGGCTGGCCGCCCCCCCTCTATATATAGAGGGCTGGTGCGCCCCCTCCCCCCTACACCTTGCCTCCAACCCTAGTTGCCTTGCTGCCTTCCTCTCTCCCTCCCGACTGTTTGTAGGTGAAGCCCTGCTGCAGAAAATTCTCCACCATATACACCACGCCGTCGTGTTGTAGATCCAATCTATCTCTCCACCATACTTGCTGGTCCGAGGAAGGAGGAGACGTCGAGGTGCTGCACGTGTGCATCTCACGGAGGCACCGCCACTTGTGGTGCTAGATCGGATCGGATCGCGAGGAGGAGAAGCGAGTACGACTACATCACTCACGTTCCGACGAACGTTCCGCTGTGCGAATCTTCAAGGGTATGAAGATCTAATCCAATCTCTCTCGTTGATTGCATCTCCTAGATTAGATCTTGGCTTTCCCTCTGTTCGCATCCGTAGAAAATTTTGATTTACTATGCCGCGAAACCCTTCAGTGGTATCAGAGCTAGATCTATGCGTAGATGTGTTTCACGAGTAGAACGCAACATGGTTGTTGCGGGCGTTGATGTTTTCTGTTGCAAGCCTCTTGTTTGTGTTCTTCTTATGACGCGGGATAGTCAGATTGAAGCGGTCCAGGCCAACCTTACGCGACGTCGTTCGCGAGACCGGCTCCGCACTTGACGTGTGGCTTGTTCCACACATGCGGCTGGTGGATGTCAGTTTCTCTCACTATAGTTGTCATGGGATTAACACCGGAGTTTGGCAACCATAATATCACCGTTGTGGCTTTCCGTAGGTAAGAATCGTTCTTAGCATCTACTCCCATAAGCCACATAAAACATGCAACAACAAAGTAGAGGCGTCTAACTTGTTTTTGCAGGGAGTGTTTTCTGTGATATGGTATGGCCCAAGATGTGATGTGTACATTGTATGCGATGATCATGTTTTGTAATGTTTCACGACTTGCATGTCGATGAGTACACAACCGGCAGGAGCCATATGGTTGTCTTTATAATTGTGTACGACCTGCGAGTCAACTTCTTATACGCCATGTAATAGCTTTACTTTATCGCTAAGTAGTTAGCAATAGTTGTAGTTGCTATTCGTGGTGGATGCAATCATGGTGGAGTGATGGAGATCATGCCGGAACGCTCAAGATGGAGATCATTGCGCGAAGATTGGCTATACCATGTCACATAAAGTTATATGCATGTGATGTTTATCCTTTTGTGTATCTTATTATGCTTAGATCGCGACGGTAGCATTATAAGATGATTCCTCACTTAAAGATCAAGATAAAAGCTGTGTTCTCCCCAAGTATGCACCGTTGCGAAAGTTCGTCGTGTCCAAGCATCACGTGATGATCGGGTGCTATAGACTCTACGCTCACATACAACGGGTGCAAGCCAGTTTTGCACACGCGGAAATACTTGGGTTTGACTTGACGAGCCTATCATGTACAGACATGGCCTCGGAACACAAGAACCGAAAGGTTAAGCATGAGTCATATGAATGATATGATCGACACTTTGTTGTCCACCATTGAAACCACATCTCTTCTCGTGATGATCGGATTAGGTGTGGTGAATTTGGATCGTGTTCACTAAACAACTTGAGGGATGTTGAATTTAGTGGGAGTTCATCTAGTAATTTGATTAAGTTGAACTATTTATCATGAACATAGTCTAAATTGTACTTGCAAATACTGTAGATCACATGGCCAAATCCAACTTCAACTTCAACGTTTTTGCTGAGAAGGAAAAGCTTAGAAACAATGGGTCTAACTTCACCAATTGGTTCCGCAATCTAAGAATCATTCTGTCTGGCGGACAAAAGGACTATTGTGGCATCCCGCAAAACCACTACTAGAAAATCGCGTTGAATTTGTGCATTGCATCGTCATCATCATGCATTGTTTGACTGCATTATTTGTAAAGCCTAGTTTTGAATTGTACAAAACCCCTATTATTTTCAAACACAAAACCCCGATCGCATCGGAGTATTTTTATTTGTCTAAAAACTATTTGCAAATAGCCTTGTTTTGATTTAATCACGACCAAACAAACACAAAACTAAAACTGCCCAACCCTAAATCTTTTTCCACCCAAATCCTATCTACCCTCCAACCAAAACGTGCCACCTCCCCCCTCTCACCCAAAACATACCCACCTGCCACCTCATCCATCCACCATCCCACCTCTCCCCTTTTCTCACCCAGTCCACCCTCACCCACCCTCTCTCTCCTCTCAGCCGCGTGGGCCCACTCCCCAGCGCACCCGCCCCCTGTCTCGCTGCCACCTGGGCCCTCCACGCGCTGGCCACGCGCCAGCCGCGGGCCCCACGCGCCAGCCTCTCTCTCCAACCCGCCGACCCCCACGCGACCGGCCCTCTGGCCCCACCTACCCCTAGCGTGCGACCCCGCGTCGGCACCCTCCCGCTCGCGTCCAACCTCTCTCTCCCCCGAAATTCCCTCTGGCCCCAACCCCCTGCGGCCCGCGTCTCCCGCCGCCACCTCCGGCGCCTTCCTCTCCTCGCCGTCCACCACCGCCTCCACCCACTTCTCCCTCCCCGCGCGGGACTGCCCCCCCTCCATTTTCCCCGGGGCGCCTCCGCCGGCCACCCGTCCGCCGCCGCCGTGCCTCGTCTCCGGCCTCCCCTGCCGCCTCCTCCGCTCCCCTCTGGCCACGCGAGCGCCGCCGGCCTCCTCTAGCAAGCTCTCCACCGCATCCTCTCTGCTCCACCGGAGCCCGGAGCTCGCCCCGGCCCGCTTCGCCGACCCCCTGCAGAGCTCGCCGGCCACCGCTCCTCCCGAGCTCCATCCCTGCCCGGCAGCCCGTCGGCGTCCCCGACTCGGCCGCGCCGAACCTCGCCGTCCACTCGGACGCCGTCCCGTTCCCCGCCATCTTCCGCCACACCGGGCCCCTGCTCTGCTCCGGCCAGAGGCCCGCCTCGCCGGCGTCGCCTCCTCACCGACGCAGGGCACCGGCGCTCCCGGACATCCTCTGTCCCGACCTCGGCTCGTCGGCCCTGCCGCAGGTCGTCGGCGTCACCCTCCTGGAGCCTGCCGCTGCTTGGGCTCTTTCCTGCGATCCCTTCCCGGCAGCGCCACAAGCCGTCGTTCAAGCCCGCCACCCGAGAATGTCCTCCGGTCCTGCCACTGCTTCGAGCTCGCCGGCCATAGGCGCAACCCTCCTGTTTTTCCTATCTTACTTTTATAGTCTTTATTTCCCTCCTGTTGTTCTATTGCTATCTGTGTTGCGATGCTTTAGTTTCCGTACCTGTGATATACCGTGCAGCCCTATATTGCCTTGGACACATCCTATTACCTGTTGTTTGGTAGATAGTTGGACTTGCGCGTCGTAGTTGCTTGCTCAAGTGCTGTTGTGTGTCGTCATATGCCACAGTTGCTGATGCTTTGCCGTATGTTGATGTTGGAGATGATTCTAGTTTTACTTATTGTTCACTTTACATTCCTGTTTAACAACTAAAATTGAAATAAGCAGAGGCATCGGTGGGTGATAGATAATATTTGGTTTCCGAACGCCCACTTGTGTCCCGTAAGACCCCGAGTACTTGATACATGTTCCTTGATTTATCGCGCTATCCACATCCGGGAGGTATATGGGACCCCCCTCAGCCAGAGCTTGATTCCGTCTTATTTCTTGGGGCCACAAACTAGTTTGAGGTTTTATTTACTATCCTGTACTTATGCCATGCTTTACTGCTTTATTTACGATTGTGCGAGGTACTGCACACTGTACTGTTTTGGAAGCGGGATGTTTTCGCGGTATCGACAGTCCCCGATTGGGGATCTGCTGTCGTTTACAGCCATCGACGCAGACCTTTGAGTCCGTCTCGGAGCTTGCTTACTTCGTTGCGGGTAGCTTAATGGGGTGGCCCCCTGAAATATTTCTGAATCTTGTGATTGCTTTGTCGTGAAAGCCTCGTTGGGTTTTGTTTTGGTTTTTCCGAGGTTGATCGAGTGTGTGTTGCTATTGGCGCACCCCGGCCGGGTAAAACTTTCTGAAAGCCGTGTCCGCGGATATGGACGACTTGGAGCACAGTTTCTTGATCATAGACAAGCATAACTAAAGTTTATTGTTATAAATTTGACTTATAATGACTAGTAATCAGCTTCACTATAACAGAATGGCTAATAATACTGCCCACAATTGCTTGTTTGGATTGTCGTTTGCGACCATTGTACCTGACTAGTAAGTATTGCAACTACAACGGAATGGCTTAATAAAAGTACCAACAACTGCTGGGTTTTGGGTTTATCTCATGCTATCTGTATCTGATTAGTAATTGCTGCAACTACAACGGAATGATTAACTAACAGGACCCACTGCTTACTTTATCAGGACGATTATCTATACCTGACTAGTAATTACTGCAACGATAACTGAATAAATAAAACTGCCAACTGTGTGAGTTCCTCGGTTGACTTCCTCGTTCGGTCTCGAGGGGGAAACGCCAGGATGGGTTTGTTTGCTAGTGGCATCAGGATGTACCCGAATAGGTCTTTCTTACCCCTCTCCGATAACCGCCAGTTGTGTCGAGTCTCTATAGGTTGTTTAGTGCTTGCTGCCGCTGCCGCTCAGTCCACCATACCTATGTAGGCGAGGACCGCCGAATTCTAGCCTCGCCGTGTACTGGCCTCAGTACTGACGCTCCTCTTTTTCCTTTGCCCTTTGTCGGCACCCCTTTTTGTTTAAGCAGGTTTTGAGATCGACGCCGTTAGCAGGGTTACCCTTCCGGCTTGGCCTGGGCAGGGTTATGGACGCCATTGGTTATTCTTCAGGGCTCTTAGCCCATTTGCATCTTGTCCGTAGTCGGACGCTCTATCGTTTTCAAGGTGATTTGGATCTTTGTATATTATATCTGTATTCTTGACTCCTTGAGTCGCTGTTATATATCAGTTTTGTGGGTCCCATCGAGGACTGTTGTGCAATGTTATTACTTCGTTTTCCACCCGCACGAAAGTGCCTGGTGGGCACCTTTGAATCGTTTCTATGCGGGTTTGGTGAATTTTGCCCAAACTTGCATAGGTCCGATTCTGAGGGTGTTACAGAGTGGTATCAGAGCTCAGCAGTTGCGATACCCCACAAGTCCAGCCTGTAGGATAACCTAGCTAACGGCCGCCGTAGAGTGTCAAAACTATTTTTGAAAATCGGTTGGATAGCTCTGATTAGGTCTGATTTTTACTCCTTACCCCTCTGCTGTTCACCTCTTACCCCTACGTGTTTTGAATCCGCCCTCTTCTCTTTCTTCGAGTCCAGGAATTCTCGTGGTTGGGTTTCCGTCGTACCTTTAGGGTTTCGCTTCCTCCTTTGGTAACGGTGTTCTACCATCCGGTGTTCAAGCTGCCAGATGAATCCGTCTACGGTGTTACCATCCTGTATTCCTTGTTTGTTCCTTCCGGTGTTTTCCGACGCGACGACATCCTCTACGCCAGCTCCGATGCAGAGTCTGCATCACTCCTTTGATCCGAACCTCGCTTGTCGAGATCTTCAGTCTGAATCCGAGGGTTGGTTGCATAATCTGTCTATTCGTGTACAGGGTAATGCTTTGAGTGCGGGATGGAGTCGCGACCATACCACTACTCTTATCATTCGCTTCTGTACATTGAATGGTGGATCGATGCAATTTTACTCCTTCCATGGAAGTTAGAGGTGGCCTTACCTTTAACTTCGTCCGTTGGTTTCCGGAGTGCTCTCTTGATGAACGGGATCAACGACCTCTTGTTAGTGGTGTCGCGAGGATCTACACGAAACGAGAAGACGCAGATCGCCGACCTTTCCTTCCGGTACCATGAGGCGGATCTCGAGGGCGAGATCCCTTGTTAGTGGTGTCGAATTGTGGCATCCCGCAAAACCACTACTAGAAAATCGCGTTGAATTTGTGCATTGCATCGTCATCATCATGCATTGTTTGACTGCATTATTTGTAAAGCCTAGTTTTGAATTGTACAAAACCCCTATTATTTTCAAACACAAAACCCCGATCGCATCGGAGTATTTTTATTTGTCTAAAAACTATTTGCAAATAGCCTTGTTTTGATTTAATCACGACCAAACAAACACAAAACTAAAACTGCCCAACCCTAAATCTTTTTCCACCCAAATCCTATCTACCCTCCAACCAAAACGTGCCACCTCCCCCCTCTCACCCAAAACATACCCACCTGCCACCTCATCCATCCACCATCCCACCTCTCCCCTTTTCTCACCCAGTCCACCCTCACCCACCCTCTCTCTCCTCTCAGCCGCGTGGGCCCACTCCCCAGCGCACCCGCCCCCTGTCCCGCTGCTACCTGGGCCCTCCACGCGCTGGCCACGCGCCAGCCGCGGGCCCCACGCGCCAGCCTCTCTCTCCAACCCGCCGACCCCCCACGCGACCGGCCCTCTGGCCCCACCTACCCCTAGCGTGCGACCCCGCGTCGGCACCCTCCCGCTCGCGTCCAACCTCTCTCTCCCCCGAAATTCCCTCTGGCCCCAACCCCCTGCGGCCCGCGTCTCCCGCCGCCACCTCCGGCGCCTTCCTCTCCTCGCCGTCCACCACCGCCTCCACCCACTTCTCCCTCCCCGCGCGGGATTGCCCCCCCTCCATTTTCCCCGGGGCGCCTCCGCCGGCCACCCGTCCGCCGCCGCCGTGCCTCGTCTCCGGCCTCCCCTGCCGCCTCCTCCGCTCCCCTCTGGCCACGCGAGCGCCGCCGGCCTCCTCTAGCAAGCTCTCCACCGCATCCTCTCTGCTCCACCGGAGCCCGGAGCTCGCCCCGGCCCGCTTCGCCGACCCCCTGCAGAGCTCGCCGGCCACCGCTCCTCCCGAGCTCCATCCCTGCCCGGCAGCCCGTCGGCGTCCCCGACTCGGCCGCGCCGAACCTCGCCGTCCGCTCGGACGCCGTCCCGTTCCCCGCCATCTTCCGCCACACCGGGCCCCTGCTCTGCTCCGGCCAGAGGCCCGCCTCGCCGGCGTCGCCTCCTCACCGACGCAGGGCACCGCCGCTCCCGGACATCCTCTGTCCCGACCTCGGCTCGTTGGCCCTGCCGTAGGTCGTCGGCGTCACCCTCCTGGAGCCTGCCGCTGCTTGGGCTCTTTCCTGCGAGCCCTTCCCGGCAGCGCCACAAGCCGTCGTTCAAGCCCGCCACCCGAGAATGTCCTCCGGTCCTGCCACTGCTTCGAGCTCGCCGGCCACAGGCGCAACCCTCCTGTTTTTCCTGTTGGCAAGTTGTTTGAGCCAATGTCCATATGGGGCGTGCTCTATTGTTTATTCTGCCTTCGGTATCTTTGTCCCGTGTCCATCTTGTTGATGGTTTGTCGTAACAGAGATGGCCCATGGCTCCTCCAGATCTGCCCGATGTTTTGATTGGGTTCATTTGTTGTCCTCGTGCACAAACCAACCCGAAGTAATCGATGCTGAATCAAGATCTTCACCGTCAATCGAAGGGGAAACGCCAAGTACTCCACCCCGGACATCGAGACCCTGAACGACAAGTACTTCCTCGGGAACGCCGAGTGCTTCACCCCGGAAGCCGAGACCGACGCGAAGGCGCGGACCCGACAAGACCTTCGTAGCAGCAAGATCGACCCCGTGGAACCCGATAAGATCTGCATGCGACAAGAACGACACCGGACCAAGTCCTGCTTCCGGAACGCCAAGATCTACCTCTTTAATCCGAGAACGTCCCGCCGAGGCCGAACCCGTCGAACCCTGAACCCTGAGACCGACCCCGAACCCCGGAACCCAAGATCGTCGAGCCCCCTCTGATGTGTGACCCTTTCCCTCGAACCCTATTTTATCACATAATAACAACTTGTTGCATATTGAATTGTCATTCATCTCGCATGCATATCTGTGGTTTGGGGGCCTTATGCCGATTCACCTAATAATTAAATATGGGGCCCATATGCGGGCAAATCTAGTATCATATTGGCCTCATTTAAACTTGTGTAGCGAACCGGTATATTATCTTGCCTTGCTAAACAACATTTAATATGCGGGGTAGCTTAATAACATGAACCACCTAACTAATTGTCGGAACCCCGGATCCGCTTAATATGACCTGATTGCGTCGCACCTTGCCATGCCATGCATCATACATGCATCATGCCGATCTTCTGCCGTGTATTAAATATTGCATCCGGTGTTTCTTCTAGTGTTTTGCTTCTTCGCGGATAAGGCCGTTGAGTTGATGTGAGCTTCGCCCCGATCTTCGGTTGAACCCTTCGACAATGTTTTTCAGGCGAGCATCTCCCCCTTTTCTACCTATCTTACTTTTATAGTCTTTATTTCCCTCCTGTTGTTCTATTGCTATCTGTGTTGCGATGCTTTAGTTTCCGTACCTGTGATATACCGTGCAGCCCTATATTGCCTTGGACACATCCTATTACCTGTTGTTTGGTAGATAGTTGGACTTGCGCGTCGTAGTTGCTTGCTCAAGTGCTGTTGTGTGTCGTCATATGCCACAGTTGCTGATGCTTTGCCGTATGTTGATGTTGGAGATGATTCTAGTTTTACTTATTGTTCACTTTACATTCCTGTTTAACAACTAAAATTGAAATAAGCAGAGGCATCGGTGGGTGATAGATAATATTTGGTTTCCGAACGCCCACTTGTGTCCCGTAAGACCCCGAGTACTTGATACCTGTTCCTTGATTTATCGCGCTATCCACATCCGGGAGGTATATGGGACCCCCCTCAGCCAGAGCTTGATTCCGTCTTATTTCTTGGGGCCACAAACTAGTTTGAGGTTTTATTTACTATCCTGTACTTATGCCATGCTTTACTGCTTTATTTATGATTGTGCGAGGTACTGCACACTGTACTGTTTTGGAAGCGGGATGTTTTCGCGGTATCGACAGTCCCCGATTGGGGATCTGCTGTCGTTTACAGCCATCGACGCAGACCTTTGAGTCCGTCTCGGAGCTTGCTTACTTCGTTGCGGGTAGCTTAATGGGGTGGCCCCCTGAAATATTTCTGAATCTTGTGATTGCTTTGTCGTGAAAGCCTCGTTGGGTTTTGTTTTGGTTTTTCCGAGGTTGATCGAGTGTGTGTTGCTATTGGCGCACCCCGGCCGGGTAAAACTTTCTGAAAGCCGTGTCCGCGGATATGGACGACTTGGAGCACAGTTTCTTGATCATAGACAAGCATAACTAAAGTTTATTGTTATAAATTTGACTTATAATGACTAGTAATCAGCTTCACTATAACGGAATGGCTAATAATACTGCCCACAATTGCTTGTTTGGATTGTCGTTTGCGACCATTGTACCTGACTAGTAAGTATTGCAACTACAACGGAATGGCTTAATAAAAGTACCAACAACTGCTGGGTTTTGGGTTTATCTCATGCTATCTGTATCTGATTAGTAATTGCTGCAACTACAACGGAATGATTAACTAACAGGACCCACTGCTTACTTTATCAGGACGATTATCTATACCTGACTAGTAATTACTGCAACGATAACTGAATAAATAAAACTGCCAACTGTGTGAGTTCCTCGGTTGACTTCCTCGTTCGGTCTCGAGGGGGAAACGCCAGGATGGGTTTGTTTGCTAGTGGCATCAGGATGTACCCGAATAGGTCTTTCTTGCCCCTCTCCGATAACCGCCAGTTGTGTCGAGTCTCTATAGGTTGTTTAGTGCTTGCTGCCGCTGCCGCTCAGTCCACCATACCTATGTAGGCGAGGACCGCCGAATTCTAGCCTCGCCGTGTACTGGCCTCAGTACTGACGCTCCTCTTTTTCCTTTGCCCTTTGTCGGCACCCCTTTTTGTTTAAGCAGGTTTTGAGATCGACGCCGTTAGCAGGGTTACCCTTCCGGCTTGGCCTGGGCAGGGTTATGGACGCCATTGGTTATTCTTCAGGGCTCTTAGCCCATTTGCATCTTGTCCGTAGTCGGACGCTCTATCGTTTTCAAGGTGATTTGGATCTTTGTATATTATATCTGTATTCTTGACTCCTTGAGTCGCTGTTATATATCTGTTCTGTGGGTCCCATCGAGGACTGTTGTGCAATGTTATTACTTCGTTTTCCACCCGCACGAAAGTGCCTGGTGGGCACCTTTGAATCGTTTCTATGCGGGTTTGGTGAATTTTGCCCAAACTTGCATAGGTCCGATTCTGAGGGTGTTACAGAGTGGTATCAGAGCTCAGCAGTTGCGATACCCCACAAGTCCAGCCTGTAGGATAACCTAGCTAACGGCCGCCGTAGAGTGTCAAAACTATTTTTGAAAATCGGTTGGATAGCTCTGATTAGGTCTGATTTTTACTCCTTACCCCTCTGCTGTTCACCTCTTACCCCTACGTGTTTTGAATCCGCCCTCTTCTCTTTCTTCGAGTCCAGGAATTCTCGTGGTTGGGTTTCCGTCGTACCTTTAGGGTTTCGCTTCCTCCTTTGGTAACGGTGTTCTACCATCCGGTGTTCAAGATGCCAGATGAATCCGTCTACGGTGTTACCATCCTGTATTCCTTGTTTGTTCCTTCCGGTGTTTTCCGACGCGACGACATCCTCTACGCCAGCTCCGATGCAGAGTCTGCATCACTCCTTTGATCCGAACCTCGCTTGTCGAGATCTTCAGTCTGAATCCGAGGGTTGGTTGCATAATCTGTCTATTCGTGTACAGGGTAATGCTTTGAGTGCGGGATGGAGTCGCGACCATACCACTACTCTTATCATTCGCTTCTGTACATTGAATGGTGGATCGATGCAATTTTACTCCTTCCATGGAAGTTAGAGGTGGCCTTACCTTTAACTTCGTCCGTTGGTTTCCGGAGTGCTCTCTTGATGAACGGGATCAACGACCTCTTGTTAGTGGTGTCGCGAGGATCTACACGAAACGAGAAGACGCAGATCGCCGACCTTTCCTTCCGGTACCATGAGGCGGATCTCGAGGGCGAGATCCCTTGTTAGTGGTGTCGAATTGTGGCATCCCGCAAAACCACTACTAGAAAATCGCGTTGAATTTGTGCATTGCATCGTCATCATCATGCATTGTTTGACTGCATTATTTGTAAAGCCTAGTTTTGAATTGTACAAAACCCCTATTATTTTCAAACACAAAACCCCGATCGCATCGGAGTATTTTTATTTGTCTAAAAACTATTTGCAAATAGCCTTGTTTTGATTTAATCACGACCAAACAAACACAAAACTAAAACTGCCCAACCCTAAATCTTTTTCCACCCAAATCCTATCTACCCTCCAACCAAAACGTGCCACCTCCCCCCTCTCACCCAAAACATACCCACCTGCCACCTCATCCATCCACCATCCCACCTCTCCCCTTTTCTCACCCAGTCCACCCTCACCCACCCTCTCTCTCCTCTCAGCCGCGTGGGCCCACTCCCCAGCGCACCCGCCCCCTGTCCCGCTGCCACCTGGGCCCTCCACGCGCTGGCCACGCGCCAGCCGCGGGCCCCACGCGCCAGCCTCTCTCTCCAACCCGCCGACCCCCCACGCGACCGGCCCTCTGGCCCCACCTACCCCTAGCGTGCGACCCCGCGTCGGCACCCTCCCGCTCGCGTCCAACCTCTCTCTCCCCCGAAATTCCCTCTGGCCCCAACCCCCTGCGGCCCGCGTCTCCCGCCGCCACCTCCGGCGCCTTCCTCTCCTCGCCGTCCACCACCGCCTCCACCCACTTCTCCCTCCCCGCGCGGGATTGCCCCCCCTCCATTTTCCCCGGGGCGCCTCCGCCGGCCACCCGTCCGCCGCCGCCGTGCCTCGTCTCCGGCCTCCCCTGCCGCCTCCTCCGCTCCCCTCTGGCCACGCGAGCGCCGCCGGCCTCCTCTAGCAAGCTCTCCACCGCATCCTATCTGCTCCACCGGAGCCCGGAGCTCGCCCCGGCCCGCTTCGCCGACCCCCTGCAGAGCTCGCCGGCCACCGCTCCTCCCGAGCTCCATCCCTGCCCGGCAGCCCGTCGGCGTCCCCGACTCGGCCGCGCCGAACCTCGCCGTCCACTCGGACGCCGTCCCGTTCCCCGCCATCTTCCGCCACACCGGGCCCCTGCTCTGCTCCGGCCAGAGGCCCGCCTCGCCGGCGTCGCCTCCTCACCGACGCAGGGCACCGCCGCTCCCGGACATCCTCTGTCCCGACCTCGGCTCGTCGGCCCTGCCGCAGGTCGTCGGCGTCACCCTCCTGGAGCCTGCCGCTGCTTGGGCTCTTTCCTGCGAGCCCTTCCCGGCAGCGCCACAAGCCGTCGTTCAAGCCCGCCACCCGAGAATGTCCTCCGGTCCTGCCACTGCTTCGAGCTCGCCGGCCACAGGCGCAACCCTCCTGTTTTTCCTGTTGGCAAGTTGTTTGAGCCAATGTCCATATGGGGCGTGCTCTATTGTTTATTCTGCCTTCGGTATCTTTGTCCCGTGTCCATCTTGTTGATGGTTTGTCGTAACAGAGATGGCCCATGGCTCCTCCAGATCTGCCCGATGTTTTGATTGGGTTCATTTGTTGTCCTCGTGCACAAACCAACCCGAAGTAATCGATGCTGAATCAAGATCTTCACCGTCAATCGAAGGGGAAACGCCAAGTACTCCACCCCGGACATCGAGACCCTGAACGACAAGTACTTCCTCGGGAACGCCGAGTGCTTCACCCCGGAAGCCGAGACCGACGCGAAGGCGCGGACCCGACAAGACCTTCGTAGCAGCAAGATCGACCCCGTGGAACCCGATAAGATCTGCATGCGACAAGAACGACACCGGACCAAGTCCTGCTTCCGGAACGCCAAGATCTACCTCTTTAATCCGAGAACGTCCCGCCGAGGCCGAACCCGTCGAACCCTGAACCCTGAGACCGACCCCGAACCCCGGAACCCAAGATCGTCGAGCCCCCTCTGATGTGTGACCCTTTCCCTCGAACCCTATTTTATCACATAATAACAACTTGTTGCATATTGAATTGTCATTCATCTCGCATGCATATCTGTGGTTTGGGGGCCTTATGCCGATTCACCTAATAATTAAATATGGGGCCCATATGCGGGCAAATCTAGTCTCATATTGGCCTCATTTAAACTTGTGTAGCGAACCGGTATATTATCTTGCCTTGCTAAACAACATTTAATATGCGGGGTAGCTTAATAACATGAACCACCTAACTAATTGTCGGAACCCCGGATCCGCTTAATATGACCTGATTGCGTCGCACCTTGCCATGCCATGCATCATACATGCATCATGCCGATCTTCTGCCGTGTATTAAATATTGCATCCGGTGTTTCTTCTAGTGTTTTGCTTCTTCGCGGATAAGGCCGTTGAGTTGATGTGAGCTTCGCCCCGATCTTCGGTTGAACCCTTCGACAATGTTTTTCAGGCGAGCATCTCCCCCTTTTCTACCTATCTTACTTTTATAGTCTTTATTTCCCTCCTGTTGTTCTATTGCTATCTGTGTTGCGATGCTTTAGTTTCCGTACCTGTGATATACCGTGCAGCCCTATATTGCCTTGGACACATCCTATTACCTGTTGTTTGGTAGATAGTTGGACTTGCGCGTCGTAGTTGCTTGCTCAAGTGCTGTTGTGTGTCGTCATATGCCACAGTTGCTGATGCTTTGCCGTATGTTGATGTTGGAGATGATTCTAGTTTTACTTATTGTTCACTTTACATTCCTGTTTAACAACTAAAATTGAAATAAGCAGAGGCATCGGTGGGTGATAGATAATATTTGGTTTCCGAACGCCCACTTGTGTCCCGTAAGACCCCGAGTACTTGATACCTGTTCCTTGATTTATCGCGCTATCCACATCCGGGAGGTATATGGGACCCCCCTCAGCCAGAGCTTGATTCCGTCTTATTTCTTGGGGCCACAAACTAGTTTGAGGTTTTATTTACTATCCTGTACTTATGCCATGCTTTACTGCTTTATTTACGATTGTGCGAGGTACTGCACACTGTACTGTTTTGGAAGCGGGATGTTTTCGCGGTATCGACAGTCCCCGATTGGGGATCTGCTGTCGTTTACAGCCATCGACGCAGACCTTTGAGTCCGTCTCGGAGCTTGCTTACTTTGTTGCGGGTAGCTTAATGGGGTGGCCCCCTGAAATATTTCTGAATCTTGTGATTGCTTTGTCGTGAAAGCCTCGTTGGGTTTTGTTTTGGTTTTTCCGAGGTTGATCGAGTGTGTGTTGCTATTGGCGCACCCCGGCCGGGTAAAACTTTCTGAAAGCCGTGTCCGCGGATATGGACGACTTGGAGCACAGTTTCTTGATCATAGACAAGCATAACTAAAGTTTATTGTTATAAATTTGACTTATAATGACTAGTAATCAGCTTCACTATAACGGAATGGCTAATAATACTGCCCACAATTGCTTGTTTGGATTGTCGTTTGCGACCATTGTACCTGACTAGTAAGTATTGCAACTACAACGGAATGGCTTAATAAAAGTACCAACAACTGCTGGGTTTTGGGTTTATCTCATGCTATCTGTATCTGATTAGTAATTGCTGCAACTACAACGGAATGATTAACTAACAGGACCCACTGCTTACTTTATCAGGACGGTTATCTATACCTGACTAGTAATTACTGCAACGATAACTGAATAAATAAAACTGCCAACTGTGTGAGTTCCTCGGTTGACTTCCTCGTTCGGTCTCGAGGGGGAAACGCCAGGATGGGTTTGTTTGCTAGTGGCATCAGGATGTACCCGAATAGGTCTTTCTTACCCCTCTCCGATAACCGCCAGTTGTGTCGAGTCTCTATAGGTTGTTTAGTGCTTGCTGCCGCTGCCGCTCAGTCCACCATACCTATGTAGGCGAGGACCGCCGAATTCTAGCCTCGCCGTGTACTGGCCTCAGTACTGACGCTCCTCTTTTTCCTTTGCCCTTTGTCGGCACCCTTTTTGTTTAAGCAGGTTTTGAGATCGACGCCGTTAGCAGGGTTACCCTTCCGGCTTGGCCTGGGCAGGGTTATGGACGCCATTGGTTATTCTTCAGGGCTCTTAGCCCATTTGCATCTTGTTCGTAGTCGGACGCTCTATCGTTTTCAAGGTGATTTGGATCTTTGTATATTATATCTGTATTTTATATCTGTATTCTTGACTCCTTGAGTCGCTGTTATATATCTGTTCTGTGGGTCCCATCGAGGACTGTTGTGCAATGTTATTACTTCGTTTTCCACCCGCACGAAAGTGCCTGGTGGGCACCTTTGAATCGTTTCTATGCGGGTTTGGTGAATTTTGCCCAAACTTGCATAGGTCCGATTCTGAGGGTGTTACAACTATGTCCTTGGGAAAGCGTTAGGTGACCCCCCTGCTGCAACTGCACCGGCTGATGAGAAAGCTGTCTATCAGTTGCGCAAATATGATTATGGTGTGATTAAGAGCACCATGTTGTTTGCTATGGAACCGGAACTTCAAAATCGTTTTGAAACCTATCCCGGGCCCTTTGAGATTCTCGAGGAGCTAAAAACCATGTTTCAGACTCAAGCCCGTTCTGAGAGATATGAGATCTCTGAGAAGTTCTTTAACTGCAAGATGGAGGAAGGGAGTTCCGTTAGTGAGCACGCCATAAAGATGTCGGGCTACACTCAACGCCTTGAGCAACTGGAATGCACGATTCCAGAGGAGCTCAAGATTGACAGGGTTCTGCAATCACTCCCTCCCAGCTACAAAAGTTTGGTAGTGACTCATAATCAGATTGGCTCCACTGATACGATCACCGAGCTCTTTGCAAAGTTGAAGGCTACGGAGGTGGACATCAAGAAGGATAATCATGTATAGATGGTCAACAAACCCTCCTTTAAGAAAGGTAAGGGAGCAAAGAAGCCCTTCAAGAAGGGCGGCGGCAAGCGCAATGCTCCTGCTGAGAAGAAGCTCAAGTCTGGTCCTAAGCCGGACACTGAGTGCTTCTATTGCAAGGACAAGGGTCACTGGAAGCGCAACTGTCCGAAGTACTTAGCGGACAAGAAGGCTGGCACCATCAAAGGTATATTTGATATACATGTTATTGATGTTTTCCTTACTAGCCCTCGTTGTAGTGCCTGGGTATTTGATACCGGTTCAGTTGCTAATATTTGTAACTCGAAACAGGAGCTACGAAATAGACGGCGGCTTGCGAGGGATGAGGTGACGATGCGCGTTGGCAACGGATCAAGAGTTGATGTGATGGCCGTCAGCACGCTCTCCTTAGTTTTACCTTCGGGATTAGTTTTAAACCTTAATAAATGTTATTATGTGCCTGCGTTGAGCATGAACATTATTTCTGGATCGTGTTTATTGCAAGACGGTTATTCATTTAAATCGGAGAATAATGGTTGTTCTATTTATATGATTAACATCTTTTATGGTCATGCACCTCTTGTGAATGGTTTATTTCTTCTAAATCTCGAAAGGGATGAAACACACATCCATAACATTGAGGCTAAGAGATGCAAAGTAGATAGTGATAATACTACTTATTTGTGGCACTGTCGTCTAGGTCATATTGGTGTAAAGTGCATGAAGAAACTCCATTCTGATGGACTTTTGGAGTCTCTTGATTTTGAATCATTTGACACATGCGAACCATGCCTCATGGGCAAGATGATCAAAACCCCGTTCTTCGGTATGATGGAGCGAGCAACGGACTTGTTGGAAATCATACATACCGATGTATGCGGACCGATGAGTGTTTCGACGCGCGGTGGATATCGCTATTTTCTCACTTTTATCGATGACTTAAGTAGATATGGGTATATCTATTTAATGAAACATAAATCTGAAACATTTGAAAAGTTCAAAGAATTTCAGAATGAAGTGGCGAACCATTGTAACAGAAAGATTAAGTTTCTACGATCCGATCGTGGAGGTGAATATTTGAGTTATGATTTTCTCACGCATCTTAAAGCAAGTGGAATCGTTTCACAACTCACGCCACCCGGAACACCACAGCGCAATGGTGTGTCTGAACGCCGGAATCGAACCCTATTAGATATGGTCCGATCAATGATGTCTCTTACTGATTTGGTGTTATCATTTTGGGGTTATGCATTAGAAACCGCTGCATTCACTTTAAATAGGGCTCCATCTAAATCCGTTGAGACGACACCGTATGAACTGTGGTTTGGTGCTAAACCTAAGTTGTCGTTTCTTAAAGTTTGGGATGTGAATCTTACGTCAAGAAGTTGATGCCGGACAAGCTCGAACCCAAAGCGGATAAATGCGTCTTCATAGGATACCCTAAGGAAACTATTTGGTATACCTTCTATCACAGAACCGAAGGCAAAGTGTTTGTCGCAAAGAACGGTTCCTTTCTTGAGAAGGAGTTTCTCTCGAAAGAAGTGAGTGGGAGGAAAGTAGAGCTTGATGAGGTTATTGAACCTTCTCTTGAATTGGAGAGTAGCGCAGCACCTGAAATTGTTCCAGTGCCGCCTGCACCAACGATAGAGGAAGCTAATGACAAGGATCATGAAGCTTCGGACGATGCTGCTACTGAACGTCGCAGGTCGGCAAGGTCGCGTGCCCCTCCTGAGTGGTACGGCAACCCTGTCTTGACTGTCTTGTTAGTAGAAGACAGTGAACCTACGAACTATGAGGAAGCGATCATGAGCCCAAACTCTGAGAAATGGCTGGAAGCCATGAAATCCGAATTGGGATCCATGAGCGAAAACCAAGTATGGACTTTGGTGGACCCTCCTAGCGACCGAAAGGCCGTTGAGTGTAAATGGATATTCAAGAAGAAAACGGACGCAGATGGTAATGTTACCGTCTATAAAGAACGGCTTGTCGCGAAAGGTTTTCGACAAGTTCAAGGTGTTGACTACGATGAGACTTTCTCTCCCGTAGCGATGTTTAAGTGCATTCGGATTTTATTAGCAATTGCTGCGTTTCATGATTATGAAATATGGCAGATGGATGTCAAGACTGCGTTCCTCAATGGCAACATTGATAAAGAGTTGTATATGATGCAACCCGAAGGTTTTGTCGATCCTAAGGATGCTGATAAAGTATGCAAACTTCATTGTTCCATTTATGGACTGAAGCAAGCATCTCGGAGTTGGAACCTTCGTTTTGATCAAGTGATCAAGAGCTTTGGATTTGTTCCAAATTGCTACGAAGCTTGCATCTACAAGAAAGTGAGTGGGAGCTCGGTGACGTTTCTAGTACTATATGTGGATGACATATTGATTATTGGAAATGACATCAACATGCTTAACGATGTGAAGAGTTATTTGAACAAGTGTTTTTCAATGAATGACCTAGGTGAAGCTGCTTATATATTAGGCATCAAAATCTATAGAGATAGACAAAGACGCCTGATAGCTTTAAGCCAGAGTACATACCTAGACAAAGTTCTGAAAAGGTTCAGAATGGATAAGGCAAAGAAAGGTTCAGTGCCTATGTTGTCAGGTAAGATATTGAGCAAGGCTCAGTGTCCAGCTACGGTAAATGATAGGGAAGCTATGAGCAAAGTGCCTTATGCCTCGGCCATAGGTTCCATCATGTATGCCATGCTGTGTACTAGACCGGATGTGTCCAATGCTCTTAGTTTGACGAGAAGATATCAAAGTGATCCAGGAGTGGAACACTGGACAGCCGTGAAGAACATCCTAAAGTACCTAAATAGGACTAAAGAAATGTTCTTAGTCTATGGGGGTGATGAACAGCTTGTCGTAAAAGGTTACGTCAACGCTAGTTTTGACACCGACAAGGATGATTCCAAATCTCAGGCAGGATACGTTTATATTTTGAATGGAGGAGCTGTGAGCTGGAGAAGCTGCAAGCAAAGCGTGATCGTGGGATCTACAGTGGAAGCGGAATACATGGCTGCTGCAGAATCGTCAAGTGAAGGAGTTTGTATCAGAAACTTCATCACT
This sequence comes from Avena atlantica, assembly GCA_910589765.1. NCBI lineage: Eukaryota > Viridiplantae > Streptophyta > Magnoliopsida > Poales > Poaceae > Avena > Avena atlantica. The sequence goes on along the minus strand of OU342738.1, from coordinate 293,870,263 downwards.
GAGCTTGGCGTGGTTCCAAGTGCATTGGACCCACTGGAGATATTGTGTGACAACACTGGCGCCATAGCACTCGCTAAGGAACCAAGATATCATCCAAAGACCAAGCATATCAACCGCAAGTTTCATATAATCCGAGATTATATTGCAGATGGAGATCTGAAGATTAGCAAAGTACATACAGATCTGAATGTCGCAGATCCATTGACTAAACCTCTTCCACGTGTAAAACATGATCAACACCTCAGTGCCATGGGTGTGAGATTGTTGCCAGATGTAAACTAGATTATTGACTCTAGTGCAAGTGGGAGACTATTGGAATTATGCCCTAGAGGCAATAATAAAGATGTTATTATTATAATTCTTGTTCATGATAAAGTTTATATTCCATGCTAGAATTGTATTAAGCGGAAACTTTAATACTTGTGTGGTTTGTGAACAACACCGTGTCCCTAGTACGCCTCTATGGACTAGCTCATTGATCAATGATGGTTAAGGTTTCCTAACCATAGACATGAGTTGTCAATTGATAATGAGATCATATCATTGGAGAATGATATGATGGACAGACCCAAACTAAGCAAAGCAATTAGATCGTTTCATCGTGTTCATCTTTGCGAAGCTTTTCCTATGTCAAATATTGTATTCCTTAGACCATGAGATAATACAACTTCCTGGTATCGGAAGAAAGCTTTGAGGTCATCAAACGTCATCCTATGAGAGGGTGATCATAAAGGTGTCTCTCAGGTGATCGGAAAGTATCTGTTGGGTTGTATGTATCGAGATGGAATTTGTCCCTCCCAAGTCGGAGATATATACTTCGGGCCCACTCGGTAATAGATATCAACACCGCTTGCAAGCATGTGGTTAAGGAGTTAATCACAGAGTGATATCGGATTACGGAACGAGCAAAGTACTTGCTGTGAACGAGATTGAACTGGGTATGACGGTACCGACGATCGAATCTCGGGCAAGTAAAATATCGCGAGACGAAGGGAATATATATATGGGATTGATTGAATCCTGGCATCGTGGTTCATCCGATATGATCATCGATGAATGTGTGGGAGTCAATATGGGTGCCCAGACCCCGCTGTTGATTATTGATAGAAGATCATGTCTGCATATTCTCGAACCCGCAGGGTCACACACTTAACGTGTCTCGACGCTAGGATAGATTGGATAATTGGTTTATGAATTTTTGTTTGGATTCTCGGATGGGATCCGGGACATCACGAGAGGTTCCGGAGTGGTCCGGAGAATAAGATTCATATAAGGCAGTGCAGTTTTTGGAGTTCGGAATTGTTCTGGGTTAATCGGTATTGTACCGGAAGCTTCTAGAACCTTCCACAAGGGGACCAACGTGGCCCCACCTTCCGGGAGGGGGAATGGGCCTATGAGGGAGTGTCCTGGCCGCTTTGGGCCAGGGGCACAAGGCCCCATAGGGCCCAGCCGATCCTATAGGGTTTAAATCATTTAAACTAGAGATAGGGTTTCTAGAAGAGGGGAGAGTCCTTGCCCCCCACTCCTCCCTCCCTTGGCCGCCGGCCCAAGGCTTGGAGGAGGGGCAAGGGCTGGACACCCCCCCTCTATATATAGAGGGCTGGTGCGCCCCCTCCCCCCTACACCTTGCCTCCAACCCTAGTTGCCTTGCTGCCTTCCTCTCTCCCTCCCGACTGTTTGTAGGCGAAGTTCTGCTGCAGAAAATTCTCCACCATATACACCACGCCGTCGTGTTGTAGATCCAATCTATCTCTCCACCATACTTGATGGTCCGAGGAAGGAGGAGACGTCGAGGTGCTGCACGTGTGCATCTCACGGTGGCACCGCCACTTGTGGTGCTAGATCGGATCGGATCACGAGGAGGAGAAGCGAGTACGACTACATCACCCACGTTCCGACGAACGTTCCGCTGTGCGAATCTTCAAGGGTATGAAGATCTAATCCAATCTCTCTCGTTGATTGCATCTCCTAGATTAGATCTTGGCTTTCCCTCTGTTCGCATCCGTAGAAAATTTTGATTTACTATGCCGCGAAACCCTTCAGTTTGCTTGCATGTATGTTCGATAACGGAGATAGCTGCGATTGTGTGACTCCAAGAAGAAGGACGCCTCGGGTTATCTTATTATTATTGGGTATATTGGTATTATATAGAAGAAGTCCAGGGACATTATTGCCACATTGCTGATCATCAGGCAAGCCACCTTCTTGCTCATACACCTTGATCCTATTATTTCACTTATGCATGATTTACTAGTATGTTTTATACATGGGAAGGTTTGTCTCCTCCAAACTATTAACCCCTTAGTACCATTAGGTACCACCCATTTGATTCCTCCTATTTGGCCCTTGTGATATATGTGGTGTATAATACCACCATCCCTTAGAGACCTCGTTTTAGCCTAGGCAAAAGTATAGGATGGGAAGACCCCGGGAATTTGTCTATAAAATGTTTTATGAGAAAACCTTGGTGAGGTTTGGCCTGCCATGCGAGTTTTGAGAAATAAAAAGGTTTTGGTTTTACAGAATGCTGAAAGAAAGAGGAGAAAAAATGTTTATGAAAAGGCACCCGGTTCTTTGCAGCTTTAGCTATAACAACTTAACCCGTGCAACCACATTACTCTGGATTGGGACGGGGCTTAACTCGAGGATAGTTCGATCCAATATAGGCCCCGCGCGACTACTTATAGGGGATCACATCTCCCGAATGCCGGGGTTCCTTTACAAAAAGGGTCAACTGTTAGACAGTCACCTGGAGGAATCGCGAACTGCCCTCAGGAGCAGCCAGACGATACTATGAGGCCCTCATTGAAAGTGCCGACTCTGAAGGAGCTGGGTTGCACTCCGTTTGGTCTGTGGATCCAGACGTCCCGGTGTTGAGGGGAACAACTCATAGGGTAGGGCCTGTGTTCGAGCGGACTTTCCGAAGGTTATGTTTGATTATCCGAGACCCACATACTTTAGTAATGACAACCCGGGGGTGATCCCGGTTGATCTATCAAATCTTGTGGGTTAAGTGTACAACCTCTACATAGTGTAAGTCTATTTGAATGGCCATGTCCGCGGTTATGGACGGTTTGGACAAACTACTGTAGAGCGGTGCTGCTTTTGTTTTCAAAAAGGACTTCATAAAAGAAGTGTTTTCTAAAACCTGGTGGTCCGAGGGACACCAGAGATGGAGGAGGATAACCCGGTCAGTTGAGGAATGTGGAGATAAAATAGGGTGACCCAGTACCATTGTTTTACAAAACTCTTCCAAAAGGTTTCCAAAAATGTTTTACAAAGGATTTCGATAAAACCTTGTAGAAGATATATCTACAAGAGAAAATATTTTAGAAAATAATCTCTCTTGGAGCCATCCTACCACCATAGCCATACTGCATATCTCATTGTTATTAATATTATTCTAAGGTGGTTTACGAGTATATTCAAAGTACTTACCGGCATTGTCCCTGGCTATTTACTTGGCCAAATTCCGAGAAGAGCGAGGAGCGAGGAAAAAATTGACGTCTATGCGACCTAGGGCGTATCTCCATGTCTGGCACCCTGTTGGGTTATGGCTTGACTCAGGGCTTTCTACGTCTAGAATATCAGCTGCTTTTATGTATTGAGCCCTTAGTGGCACTATGTATGTCTATTTATGTAAACATTGTTGTATCCTATGTTATATACTTTGATATCTGTCGATTATGCGCCACGATGTACTGATCATGGAATCATGGCGGTAAGGATAAAAGGTATTCCCGAATCGTAAATTCGGGGGTGCCACAAAAAGTAAATCCATTGATCTTAAATACATAATGATCAGTCGAATAAAAAAGTATTACTTCCATGTACCAATAAAATTCTAAATAGAAGTAACAAGAGTTGGTAGTGTTTACCAAGTTACAAGTATGAATCTATCGTTCTATGCCCCTCGGGATTCCCCTCGATCGCCTCTTCTACTAAAGGATCAAAAAAGAGCACTGCACATATAACAACGCATATACAACCTATCGACCCAATGGAGACTCCAGCAAATTGCAAAGATTGACCGGCTGAGGTTGTCGGCTGTAAGGTCATACACATGATCATAAAGGTCAAGACACCGGCGCCAATGAAGAGCGTAACGAAGGCCGCGAAGCATAGGAAGACATATCTGCTACACTGTTGGGGCTCCGCCGCCGCCACGACCCCGTCAGGATTATTAGGGTTATCGTTGGGAGGCATCCCGTCACCATTATTGCTGCCAGGGTTTTCGATGTCGACCATCTCTATGTCTGCCATGGCCTGGCTTGATTGGATGCTCTTTGGCCTTTGCCTCGATCTCCTTGAGATGATCCGCTGGAGAAGTTGTAGTTAAGAGGGTTGGGATGCTGATTTGTACACGCGCTAATTAACCCGGGGGCTTGGACGAGGTAAAAAGAGGAAGATCGATCGTAGATGCAACGGAACGAGTTAGTGCAATTGGGCAGCCCTGCAGCAGGCTGATAATCGATGGAGTCGAATTCGTACGCTACCCAAACACCATCTCCCTTCCTTTTCAAACTTTATTAGTAGTAGCTGTTTCGTGTAAAAAAAAAGAAACTTTATCTATTTTGTTGTTTGCTGCACCGGCCGCCGGCCGCACGAAAGTTGGAGCAGTACTTGTAGCGGTAGAACTGTCGTTTAATTTAAAGAGAACTCTGGACCGATTCGGCCTCCCCGGCCGGTCGCCGGTCGCCCACAGATGACGATACACGCTCCAGAGCAGCAACAAATACTTACGACTACTTCTTTTTCCTTTTATTTATCCTGCCGTTGGGGCTGCAACCGGTGCACACATTGCATGCCGAGCTTTATTTTTGTTGCTTTCTGATTGCAATCGGAGACCGGCATCGCGAAAATCTGTCGAGTAAGTAGATTGTTATCTTTTGCGCGAGGGAAGCTATTTTTATTTTCATGAATATCAGACCAATCAAACTTAATATAAAGTTTGTAGTATATAGTAAATTGGATAACCACTTGAAAAAAAAAATACTTGAACGCTACCGCCACTGTCAGTGTTTTCGATGTTGTGGACCATAGCCGCCTCAATGTAAAGAGCACGGCATAGCCGACTCGATCGAACGTTCGAATTCCAACCCAAACAGGACGCGGCTTGCCTGTGCCGCAGGCGTGCGACCGTGCGACGGGACGCGTGGAGCGTATCGAACGGGTTATCCCTCGCGTACCCCCACGTCCGGCTTTTCATTGCAAAAAAAAAAAAAGGCTGAAATACAATCCCCTTCGGTATCCCCTGTAACTGATTGCCTTCCGTAATACACGTACAACAGTTAAAGTAAAATTAACACACGAGATATATACAATCACATCGCGCGGGAACACACATAGGTGCGCGCCAAAAACTCATCTGCCGCTAATGCAAATAGAAATAGGAGAGATTCAAGCCGCAGCAATTAACACATGAAATTTTTTTCCAATCAATCGGAGAATAGTACTCCTACACAAGCTCCAATAGAACAGTGCAGCAGACCAGCACAAGTCGATGATGGCTTCTTCAAGTAATGGTGGGCATGATGATGGCGATGGATCTCACTCCCGGACAGTAAGAAATATGACCCTATTCTTCATGCCGAATCGTACTCAGCGTTTACAATTTCTTCTGTTCCAACCGATTGTGGGAATTCTTGCAATCCTGCCATCCCCTTCTCTTTACAAAATTTCTGGAAACATCTGCATACAATGGCAGTAAATGATTAGGAAAATTAACGGCCTTTGTTTCAGAACCTGTACCAACTGATTGCCCATACAGAATTAGATCATATTGCTCTATACCATACTCCTTTTTCAAATTCATACATAGCTTAGGAATTCAGGTTCTTACTTGACCAATTATATTGTGTATTCACTAAATGGAATATTAATTGATATAGGATTTCCAAACAACAGCACAGGATCCCGCTGACGGAAGGGTACCAAAAATTGGCATGCACTTTTCATCGGAAGAGGAAGCTTATTCCTTCTATAATAAGTATGCTGAAACTATTGGTTTTAGCATTAGAAGAAGTAGTGGCCATAAATTGAAGAACTCTTCTACAATGCAACACCGGACATTTACATGCTCTCGTCAAGGTATGTGCTATATGTAATTTGTTATGATTGCAATCATTTACTAATGCAATAGTAAACCTATCACAACTTATAGGTTATCGTGGGGAAGATAAAAGAGAGGATACATTCCGCTACAGCAGGCCTGAAACACGATGTGAATGTATCGCCCGTATGAAGATAAGCTTTAGAAATGGAGTTTATGAACTGTATGAATTTGAGGCGACACATAACCACATTCTTGCTCCTGGAACCATGGCCCACTTTTTGAGATCACAAAGAAAAGTAACAGAAGCACAAATAGCAAATGCAGAGGTTGCAAAGTCTGTAGGTATTTCTAATAAAGCAACAATCGATCTCATGGCCAAACAAGCAGGTGGAATTGGAAACCTTGGCTGTACGCGAGAAGATATAAAAAATCGGTTGTACTCAAAGAGAACAATAAAAGCAAAGGAAGGTGACACAGGGGGAGTGTTAGAATACATGGAGAAGAAGGTATCAGAAGATGTCAATTTCTTCTATTCAATTCAAGTAGATGAGGATGATTTGATAACTAATATTTTTTGGGCTGACTCAAAAATGGTCTCGGACTATGCGATGTTTGGTGATGTTATATGATTTGATACCACATACAGAAAACTAGACGATGGACGTCCATTTGGTTTGATTGTTGGGGTAAATAATCACAAGAAAACTGTTGTCTTCGGTGCCGCACTTCTCTATGATGAAACCGCTGAAAGTTTTGCTTGGCTATTTAGAACTTTTTTAAAAGTTATGTCAGGAAAACATCCACTGACAATTTTGACTGACGAAGATGCGGCAATGGCGAAGGCAATCAGCATAGTCCTACCTTATTCTATACATAGACTTTGTGTGTGGCATATGAATCAAAATGCTTGCAAGCACCTTGTTGGAGTTGTTACAGAATATAAGAAGTTCAATGCTGATTTTCAGCATTGCATCTATGATATAGAGGAGGAAGATGAATTTATAAGTGCATGGGACGGAATGCTTGACAAGTATGGACTACGTGAGAATGAGTGGCTCCAAAGGTGGTTTGAGAAGAAGGAGCATTGGGCACTAGTGTATGGCAGAAATACGTTTTCAGCCCAAATGACCACTACCCAAAGAAGTGAAAGCATGAACAATAAACTGAAGAGATACATCAGTGTTAAATATGGCATGCTTACTTTTTTCCATCATTTTGAGTGGTTGGTTGCTGATAAAAGATTTGAAGAGGTGAGGTGTGACTTCAAAGCAACACAGACTAGTCCCAAGATAAAGGCAGAAGCTAGCTATATGTTAAGACAAGCTATAACCATATATACTCCAGATATATTCAAGATGTTTCAGGAGCAAGTGCTTCGAACACTAAACTATAATACATTCCTTTGTGATGAAAGTGAGGCAGCGGAGAAGGTTTACATAGTAAAATTTCATGGCACACAACGTGACCATGTCGTTAAATTTATTCCAAAAGAGGAAAATGTCAGTTGTAGTTGCAAGAAGTTTGAATTTGCTGGAATACTTTGCTCCCATTGCTTAAAGGTACTTGATATTAATAATATCAAGCATATCCCTCAAGAATATATCTTGAAAAGGTGGACAATTGATGCAAAAGTTCTGGATATAATAAGCAAGCGCAACCAACACGAGGACCCAAAAGCAAGGATGTCTAATCGATATAGGGATTTGTGCAAAATGTTTATGAAAATAGCTACTCGTGCCGCTGAATCCGATGAATCATATGATAAGGCTGCTAAATGTGCAGAGCAATTAGCACAAGAAGTGGAGACATGCTTGAAAATTAGAGTTGTTATAGAATTGGGTACCTCCTGTACTACGGGTAACTCATGTGCTACAGAAGGTAAATCTTGTACCGATAATTGCATAGCCTACTTCCAAACTAAGAATTATATTTAGCATTATTGTGGCAGGACTGAACATCGACCCTAGTAGAATTTCAAAACACAATGAGGGGCTTTTGAAACCAAAAGGTATCAAGTTCAAGGAGAAGAGTACCAAAGGATCAAGAAGACCAGTTGGTGGATTTGAGAAAGCAACCGCAAAGAAGAAAAAGAACATGGATAATACTATACAATTGCAGTAAAAGGGAACCGTAACGGTATACGAATCAGTACCATTTTTTCCTATGAAACCTTTAATTGTACTGACCTTTCTATATGCGTTTTTACAGGGTCATTTGGAGAAACCAACCACAAAGAAGAAAAAGAACATGAACAATACTATACAAGTGCAGCATCAGGGCATGCCAACGGTATAAAAATCAGTAACTTTTTTCCTATAAAACTTTAATTGTACTGATCTTTCTTTATCATTTTTATAGGGTCATTTAGAGTTTTTCACAAATCAAATGGCTCCGTATCAATTACAATACAACAATATCCTAAATTCTTCGATACCACCTTCAATTGGTAATGCCATCTCAATGCCAATACATAACCAAGAACTGGCAGGATCCCAACCTAACGGTCCAATTGGTAATACAATTCAAATGTCAACGCATCCCCAACAACTAGTAGAATTCCAACCCTACGGTCCACTAGCGGTATAAGTAGTCCACACTTTCAAGTTTCTTGTTTTTATACTTCAATGAAATTTAACTTATCAATATTTGTGCAGGGCCATCCAACAAATCACTTGTACACGTATTTACCACAGAAGATGTATCCTCTAAATCCCTCACTGCAAGGGACCATTGGGACCTTTACCTCTAGTTTGATGACAAGACAAAATCAAGCATTCTTCGATCAACAAAAGCAGCCATAATAAATTTGTATTTTAGGGTTCTACAGCAGCATACGTATGTTCTAAATCCCTAGCTGCACGGGACCATTGAGACCTCTACCTCTAGTTTGATGACAAGACAAAATCAAGCATTCTTCTATCAGCCTTTGCCAACATGATAAATTTGACTTTCAGAGTTCTATCTCATGTATGTACAGACTTCGCTCTGAAGTAATTTTTTTTAGAATTTATATCTAACGTGAACTGAATGACACTCCATCTCCCAATCACTACTAGTTCACACAAATTTGCAGAATTAGTGTCCAGAAGTGCGGTGCTCACCTTAGATTCATCTCCGATCATAACTCATATCAAACGAGAGCAATAGAAGAAGAAAAGAAAGTTTACCTCTATCCGTGTGTGAAGCTGAGTCCAGGAGCAGTCCTTTGCCTGGAAGCTCTCCTACGGACGGAGGCGCGGCGGCCTCGTCCACCTTCTCACCGCTGCGGGGAGTGTGACCAGCGCCAACTCCGCTTGATGCCGGCGGCCTGATTTTGATTCGCGCCGGTGACGGCTGCGCGCTTGTCGGGCAGGGGCCTGATTCTGATTCCAGCCGTCGGCGCGCTTGGCGGGCAGGGGCTGGCAGCGAAGGAACAGAGGCGCAGCTGCACGCTCCACATCCCTGACCCGAGGTAGCAGCGCGGCGAGATCCGTCGACGGGGTGGGCGGACGAACAGAGGTCTCGCCGGCTGGCTCAATCACCATTGCTGCTGTTCTTGGTCAGCTCGAGCTCGGGAACTGGGGAAAGAGTAGGAAGAGGAAAGAGCTGTGTACACTATTGGAGAAGGATACGGACGAGTGATGTCTCTATCGTTCTATTTTTTTTGATTACCGGACGTGGGGGCGCGCGAGGGATAACCCGTTCGATATGTTCCACGCGTCCAGTCGCACGGATGATCGCACGCCCGCGGCACAGGCAAGCCGTGTCTCCTGCGGACGCGGCTTGCCTGTGCCGCAGGCGTGCGACCATCCGTGCGACGGGACGCGGAGCGTATCGAACGGGTTATCCCTCGCGTACCCCCACGTCCGGCTTTTCATTGCAAAAAAAAACAAGGCTGAAATACAATCCCCTTCCGTATCCCCTGTAACTGATTGCCTTCCGTAATACACGTACAACAGTTAAAGTAAAATTAACACACGAGATATATACAATCACATCGCGCGGGAACACACATAGGTGCGCGCCAAAAACTCATCTGCCGCTAATGCAAATAGAAATAGGAGAGATTCAAGCCGCAGCAATTAACACATGAATTTTTTTTCCAATCAATCGGAGAATAGTACTCCTACACAAGCTCCAATAGAACAGTGCAGCAGACCGGCACAAGTCGATGATGGCTTCTTCAAGTAATGGTGGGCATGATGATGGCGATGGATCTCACTCCCGGACAGTAAGAAATATGACCCTATTCTTCATGCCGAATCGTACTCAACGTTTACAATTTCTTCTGTTCCAACCGATTGTGGGAATTCTTGCAATCCTGCCATCCCCTTCTCTTTACAAAATTTCTGAAAACATCTGCATACAATGGCAGTAAATGATTAGGAAAATTAATGGCCTTTGTTTCAGAACCTGTACCAACTGATTGCCCATACAGAATTAGATCATATTGCTCTATACCATACTCCTTTTTCAAATTCATACATAGCTTAGGAATTCAGGTTCTTACTTGACCAATTATATTGTGTATTCACTAAATGGAATATTAATTGATATAGGATTTCCAAACAACAGCACATGATCCCGCTGATGGAAGGGTACCAAAAATTGGCATGCACTTTTCATCGGAAGAGGAAGCTTATTCCTTCTATAATAAGTATGCTGAAACTATTGGTTTTAGCATTAGAAGAAGTAGTGGCCATAAATTGAAGAACTCTTCTACAATGCAACACCGGACATTTACATGCTCTCGTCAAGGTATGTGCTATATGTAATTTGTTATGATTGCAATCATTTACTAATGCAATAGTAAACCTATCACAACTTATAGGTTATCGTGGGGAAGATAAAAGAGAGGATACATTCCGCTACAGCAGGCCTGAAACACGATGTGGATGTACCGCCCGTATGAAGATAAGCTTTAGAAATGGAGTTTATGAACTGTATGAATTTGAGGCGACACATAACCACATTCTTGCTCCTGGAACCATGGCCCACTTTTTGAGATCACAAAGAAAAGTAACAGAAGCACAAATAGCAAATGCAGAGGTTGCAAAGTCTGTAGGTATTTCTAATAAAGCAACAATCGATCTCATGGCCAAACAAGCAGGTGGAATTGGAAACCTTGGTTGTACGCGAGAAGATATAAAAAATCGGTTGTACTCAAAGAGAACAATAAAAGCAAAGGAAGGTGACACAGGGGGAGTGTTAGAATACATGGAGAAGAAGGTATCAGAAGATGTCAATTTCTTCTATTCAATTCAAGTAGATGAGGATGATTTGATAACTAATATTTTTTGGGCTGACTCAAAAATGGTCTCGGACTATGCGATGTTTGGTGATGTTATATGCTTTGATACCACATACAGAAAACTAGACGATGGACGTCCATTTGGTTTGATTGTTGGGGTAAATAATCACAAGAAAACTGTTGTCTTCGGTGCCGCACTTCTCTATGATGAAACCGCTGAAAGTTTTGCTTGGCTATTTAGAACTTTTTTAAAAGTTATGTCAGGAAAACATCCACTGACAATTTTGACTGACGAAGATGCGGCAATGGCGAAGGCAATCAGCATAGTCCTACCTTATTCTATACATAGACTTTGTGTGTGGCATATGAATCAAAATGCTTGCAAGCACCTTGTTGGAGTTGTTACAGAATATAAGAAGTTCAATGCTGATTTTCAGCATTGCATCTATGATATAGAGGAGGAAGATGAATTTATAAGTGCATGGGACGGAATGCTTGACAAGTATGGACTACGTGAGAATGAGTGGCTCCAAAGGTGGTTTGAGAAGAAGGAGCATTGGGCACTAGTGTATGGCAGAAATACGTTTTCAGCCCAAATGACCACTACCCAAAGAAGTGAAAGCATGAACAATGAACTGAAGAGATACATCAGTGTTAAATATGGCATGCTTACTTTTTTCCATCATTTTGAGCGGTTGGTTGCTGATAAAAGATTTGAAGAGGTGAGGTGTGACTTCAAAGCAACACAGACTAGTCCCAAGATAAAGGCAGAAGCTAGCTATATGTTAAGACAAGCTGTAACCATATATACTCCAGATATATTCAAGATGTTTCAGGAGCAAGTGCTTCGAACACTAAACTATAATACATTCCTTTGTGATGAAAGTGAGGCAGCGGAGAAGGTTTACATAGTAAAATTTCATGGCACACAACGTGACCATGTCGTTAAATTTATTCCAAAAGAGGAAAATGTCAGTTGTAGTTGCAAGAAGTTTGAATTTGCTGGAATACTTTGCTCCCATTGCTTAAAGGTACTTGATATTAATAATATCAAGCATATCCCTCAAGAATATATCTTGAAAAGGTGGACAATTGATGCAAAAGTTCTGGATATAATAAGCAAGCGCAACCAACACGAGGACCCAAAAGCAAGGATGTCTAATCGCTATAGGGATTTGTGCAAAATGTTTATGAAAATAGCTACTCGTGCCGCTGAATCCGATGAATCATATGATAAGGCTGCTAAATGTGCAGAGCAATTAGCACAAGAAGTGAAGACATGCTTGAAAATTAGAGTTGATCCAGAATTGGGTACCTCCTGTACTACGGGTAACTCATGTGCTACAGAAGGTAAATCTTGTACCGATAATTGCATAGCCTACTTCCAAACTAAGAATTATATTTAGCATTATTGTGGCAGGACTGAACATCGACCCTAGTAGAATTTCAAAACACAATGAGGGGCTTTTGAAACCAAAAGGTATCAAGTTCAAGGAGAAGAGTACCAAAGGATCAAGAAGACCAGTTGGTGGATTTGAGAAAGCAACCGCAAAGAAGAAAAAGAACATGGATAATACTATACAATTACAGTAAAAGGGAACCGTAACGGTATACGAATCAGTACCATTTTTTCCTATGAAACCTTTAATTGTACTGACCTTTCTATATGCGTTTTTACAGGGTCATTTGGAGAAACCAACCACAAAGAAGAAAAAGAACATGAACAATACTATACAAGTGCAGCATCAGGGCATGCCAACGGTATAAAAATCAGTAACTTTTTTCCTATAAAACTTTAATTGTACTGACCTTTCTTTATCATTTTTATAGGGTCATTTAGAGTTTTTCACAAATCAAATGGCTCCGTATCAATTACAATACAACAATATCCTAAATTCTTCGATACCACCTTCAATTGGTAATGCCATCTCAATGCCAATACATAACCAAGAACTGGCAGGATCCCAACCTAACGGTCCAATTGGTAATACAATTCAAATGTCAACGCATCCCCAACAACTAGTAGAATTCCAACCCTACGGTCCACTAGCGGTATAAGTAGTCCACACTTTCAAGTTTCTTGTTTTTAAACTTCAATGAAATTTAACTTATCAATATTTGTGCAGGGCCATCCAACAAATCACTTGTACACGTATTTACCACAGCAGATGTATCCTCTAAATCCCTCACTGCAAGGGACTATTGGGACCTCTACCTCTAGTTTGATGACAAGACAAAATCAAGCTTCTTCGATCAACAAAAGCAGCCATAATAAATTTGTATTTTAGGGTTCTACAGCAGCATACGTATGTTCTAAATCCCTAGCTGCACGGGACCATTGGGACCTCTACCTCTAGTTTGATGACAAGACAAAATCAAGCATTCTTCTATCAGCCTTTGCCAACATGATAAATTTGACTTTCAGAGTTCTATCTCATGTATGTACAGACTTCGCTCTGAAGTAATTTTTTTTAGAATTTATATCTAACGTGAACTGAATGACACTCCATCTCCCAATCACTACTAGTTCACACAAATTTGCAGAATTAGTGTCCATAAGTGCGGTGCTCACCTTAGATTCATCTCCGATCATAACTCAAATCAAACGAGAGCAATAGAAGAAGAAAAGAAAGTTTACCTCTATCCGTGCGTGAAGCTGAGTCCAGGAGCAGTCCTTTGCCTGGAAGCTCTCCTACGGACGGAGGCGCGGCGGCCTCGTCCACCTTCTCACCGCTGCGGGGAGTGTGACCAGCGCCAACTCCGCTTGATGCCGGCGGCCTGATTTTGATTCGCGCCGGTGACGGCTGCGCGCAAACCAATGATGTGGACACATGTTATGAACATGGGGTTGGACTGACCCAACCTGAGACTGGAAATTAGTTGTAGCTCTCTACACATCGTGTACGTTTTGTCCTTAGACCTGAGATTGTCGCATGTACTTGAGATGTGGATCGACCTACTTTGGGGCTATCAAACGCTGCACCGTAACAGGGTAGTTATAAAGGTAGCTTTCGGGTTTGTCCTGAAGCATGCTGCAAGGCATGGTCAATCAAGATGGGATTTGCCCCTCTCTACTTGAGAGAGATATCTCTGGCCCCTCGAGTGATCGGATCTAGAAATGCATGGATATGCTACCTATGGTTAAGAGTTAACCTAGTAAAGGGATTCCGAATCACGGTATCGAGAAAGGGAGATCATCTTGGAGCTAGACCAAATATCGTGAGGCAAAGGGAAAGACATGTACTTAACCTTGTGATGGTTAAGTGTATTCGTGTCATGTCTATGCGCATATGAACCTATAGGGTCACACACTTAAGGGGATGGAAGCCTAATGAGGATTGGATCCGAATTAGACCAGGCTTAGGCTACTAATGGGCTGCTAATGTAGAAGCCCACTAGATACGCCTATATAAGAGAGGGTGGGGCGAGCTGACCAAGGTTAGACCTGAGATTATTCCCAACCACCACTCCTCACGCCTGTGTTGCACGCGCGGACCTAGCAGTCCGACGTCTGACGCTTCCACCCTGTACGTGTGGATACCTCGGAGGCGTTGCATCTGTAGCGCTTGGACAAGCCGCGCAAGGGGAGCTGCTCGTGGGACGAGGAAAAAGAGGAGACGTGGAAAGTCTGCACTGCCTCGACGCGCTTCATCAATTTCGCAACTGTGCGTCTAGTGGTAATCCCGTGAACTATGACAACAGTAATCCTGGTATACGTGGTAGAATTTTTTTGATTTGCGCTAGTGTAGCCTACCCGTATCCCTTCACTTTCTGTTGCCTCTGAGCTGACTTCTTATCGGGATGCTGAGCATCATCCTGAATGGCAGCTGGCCATGGCTGAGGAGATTGCTGCGCTTGAGCACACTAGCACCTGGGATCTTGTTTCTCCCCCTCCCGGTGTTCGTTCTATCACGTGTAAGTGGGTCTATAAGATTAATACCTTCTCTGATGGATCTCTTGAGCGCTATAAAGCGCGTCTTGTGGCTCGTGGTTTTCAGTAGGAGCATGGTCGTGACTATGATGAGACCTTTTCTCCTGTGGCTCATATGACCACTTTGTGCACTCTTCTTGCTGTTGCTTCTGTTCGTCACTGGTCTGTGTCCCAGCTTGATGTTCAGAACACCTTTATCAATGGTGAGTTGAGTGAGGAGGTCTATATGCAGCCTCCTCCTGGGTATTCTGTTCCCGAGGGGATGGTTTGTCGTCTTCGACGTTCTCTTTATGGCCTCAAACAGGCTCCTCCTGCCTGGTTTGAGCGATTTTCTTATGTAGTGACTGCTACTGATTTCTCCCCTAGTGCTCATGATCCAGCGCTGTTTGTTCACACTTATCCTCGTGGCGTGCACTCTTCTTCTTCTTCTCTATGTTGATGATATGATCATTACTGGTGATGATTCTGAGTATATCGCCTTTGTTAAGGCTTGTCTTCGTGATCAGTTTCTTATGACTGATCTTGGTCCTCTTCGATACTTTCTTGGGATTGAGGTTTCCTCCACTTCTGATGGCTTTTACATCTCTCGGGAAAAGTATATTCAGGATCTTCTTGCTCGTGCTGCTCTTGGGGATGAGCGTACTATTGAGACCCCTATGGAGCTCAATGTTAAGCTTCAACCTACTGATGGTGATCCTCTTCCTGATCCGACGCGTTATCGTCATCTTGTTAGGAGTCTTGTTTATCTTGCTGTCACTCGTTCTGACATTTCTTATCCTGTTCATATTCTGAGTCATTTTGTTTCTGCTCCTACCACTGATCACTATAGTCATCTTCTCTGTGTTCTTCGCTATCTTTGTGGTACGATCACTCGTCGCCTTTTATTTCCTTGTTCCAGCTCCCTCCAGCTCTAGTGCTATTCGGACCTACGTGGGCGAGTGATCCTTCGGATCGTCGTTCACTTTCTGCTTACTGTGTGTTTTTTGGTGGTTTGCTCATTGCTTGGAAGACGAAGAAACAGACAGCGGTTTCCCGTTCGAGTGTTGAGGCTGAGTTGCGTGCTATGGCCTTGTTGACTGCTGAAGTGACCTGGTTACGGTGGTTACTTGCGGATTTTGGGGTCTCTATTACCACACCCACTCTGGTTTTGTCTGACAGTACAGGTGCTATTAGTGTTGCACGTGATCCGGTTAAGCATAAGCTTACCAAGCATATTGGTGTTGATGCTTTCTATACACGTGATCAGGTGCAGGCTCAGGTTGTTGCGCTTCAGTATGTGCCTTTCGATTTACAGTTGGCGGATTTCTTTACGAAGGCCCAGACCAAAGCGCAGCATGATTCTTACTCTCCAAACTCAGTGTTGGATGTATATATTTGTATATTGTATTTTCTCCATATGTTAGGGGGCTTCCTGCATATTTGCACCTGTACCTGTATTATATATTGTGGCTTTGGCCCCCATAGGAATACAACTTGTCTATTCCTAATAAGTGGTACTCTTGACAATTAAAATCATATAGGCAAAACCAGTAATTTTTATTGGTGCAAAATATAAAATTTATGTTATTCATAGTTTTACATTTATCGCTTGGTGGTTTTCAAGTGCAAAATACAATTTTGTGTATTAAAAGTACCATGTCAACCAAATCCATTATAGTGCTATAAAATGCCTAGTGCAAACTTTTTTCGAGAGTACGCCAATGGCGTACCTTATCTTTATATAAGGCAGAATATTGAGTACAAGAACACTCCCACTCGCTGCGAACAACGAGTGTAGCACGACCTCCACTTCGGCTAGTCAAGGGTGGTCGGCCAAGGGTTCCCAGCCCTAGCGGTGTCCCCCCAACTCGGCCACCAAGGGGAAGAGTTGGGAACTTTCCCTCCAAGTAACCCTCTTACCAAACTTACAGTTTGACTTTTCAAACTAGGATTTGACTATTCAAACTAGGGTTTTCCCCTTTTACTAGTGTTGGCCGGCTGGCCCTTTAGGGCTTGGTACGGCTGGCCCGTTGGGCATGCCACAGCCCAAGTGACCCCCTCCCGGGGTGGTGGAACCACTGGTGGTTCCTCTAGAACATTCTCGAAATATCTGGTCAAAACATTGAAACTTTTCCGAACCCCGGAAAACCACTTTCCTTATATGAATCTTATTCTCCGGACCATTCCGGATCTCCTCGTAATTTCCTAGATCCAATCCGAGACTCCGAACAACATTCGGTCTCCAACTCATATTCCATATTTACTTAAACAACATCGAATCCTTAAGTGTGTCTCCCTACGGTTCGCAAACTATGCAGACATGATCGAGACACCTCTCCGATTAATAGCCAATAGTGGGATCTAGAGATCGATAATGTATCCTACATATTCAACGATAACTTCGTGATCGAATGAACCATTCACATATGATACTGATTCTCTTTGTCGCACGATAGTTTACTTATTTGAGGTTTGATCGTCGGTACTCTATAGCTAGTTCAACCTCGTTACCAATAAGTACTCTTTACTCGTTTCGTGATATGACATCCCTTGTGACCTAGTTACATGCTTGCAAGCCAATTGGATGACATTTCACCGAGAGGGCCCAGAGTATATCTATCCGTCATATGGATGGACAAATCCCACTCTTGATCCATGTGTCTCAACCAATACTTTCCGAACACTCAATGCCACCTTTATATCCACCCAGTTACGGAAGTGGTGTTTGATGTCATCAAATACTCATCCGGTGACGATGATTAACATGATCTTATGGTCGAAGGATTAGGTTAGTATGTATCTAAAAGCTTATAGAAAAACGAACTTAATGACTTGATCTAATGTTATGCTTACTATGGGTGTGTGTCCATCACATCATTCTCCTAATGATATGACCTTGATGATCATCTATTAATCAACAAGCTATCTTAACAAGAGGCTTACTAGGGACTCTTTTATGTTTAAAAAACACACAAGTATTATTGTTTCCTGTTAATACAATTATAGCATGAGATGTAAACATTTTATCACAAACACAAAGTTATAATAATAACCACTTTATTATTGCCTCTTGGGCATATCTCCAAGAGAAATGAACAACAAAAGAAGGGAAAGAGCAATGCTTCGAAGGGCGGTGTCGTCGACCTAGACGATGACAATGACGAAGGCTTCGCCACCTCTGCAAGCGACAAGACTGTCGGTCGTGCCCGTCGCCCTGGTGGGCACAAGGCCACGAAGGACGACCTCGCCTGCCAGGATGGTTCCTTGGAATTCCAGGAGACCTTGAAGAAGATCCTGGAGAAGAAGGAAGAGGCCATCGCCGAGAGAGAGGAGAGGCGGCGAAAAGAGAAAGAGGCAGCCGCCAAGACCTTTGTCGAACTGCAGACGAGGTCCATCAAGGTAGAGGAAGCCAACGCCAAGGCTAGACTAATGGAGATCGAGGCCAAGGCGCAGGCGACAATGGCCAAAGCCAAGGCCAAGCACTACTAGGAAAACGGCTATAGGTAATCAGCACATCCGTGGCTCACATGGTTGAAGTGCCCCATGGCTAAAACAGGCGTGGCTCACCTGTGGGCAGTGCCCTACTAGTAACTAGAACAACCGTGGCGCACATGACTATAGTGCGCCACAGATGTGTGTGGTCCAGGGCCCTGTTGGATGCTCGCCAAACATCTGTGGCGCCACATGTGCGCCACGGTTGTTAGTGTCATATGTGGCGCACATGGGGGGGTGCGCTACGCCTAAGCGCACGCCCCCTCTGCTGTGAAACGGCCACAAACATCTGTGGCGCACATGGCATAGTGCGCCACAGATGTATAAACTTAGCCGTAGGGCACTCTGCCCTAGTGCCCTACGCCTAAGTGGCATGCACCAACTCCACACCCCCCTGTGGATCGCCTTTTTAGGGTTTGCAAAAAATAAACGAAAATGATAAACACTTCAAAAAAATAAATCCTTTCATATTTAGGTAGGTAATGTGGTATAGCTTCTAGTAAAATTAACAAAAATGAGTTTCGACTTTATTTGCAAAAAAAGTCATGCCACGGTAAAAAGGCCGTAACTTTTGCATACGATGTCGAAAAAAAACGTATAATATACCAAAATGACGAGAACGAGATTTCGCATCTGCTCGCAATGACCTTTGGTCGTTTGGCGATTTTTTAGATTTTCAAAATTCGAAAAGAGTAAAAAGTTATGGTCAAAAGACCGTTTTTTCCTGCAAAAAAAAAAATAGAGGGCGACTTACCCGTAGCGCACCACCACCTAGTGCGCCACGGATAAGCTTGGGCGGGATTCAAATTTGAATCCCCACCCCGCCCTCCTCCCTTTTCCTTTCCCCTTTTCCCTTCCTCTTTTCCCTCTTCCTCTCCCTTTCCCTTCTTCTTCTTCCTTCTTCCTTCTTCTTCCTTCTTCCTTCTTCCTTCTCCCTTCTCCTTCTCCTCTCCTTGCAGTGATGGCGCGACATCGACCTCCTTCTCCTCCTCCTCGCAGTGACAATGGGCGACGTCGACCTCCCTTCCTCCCTCCCTTCCTCCCTCTCTTCATCCATCTCTTCCTACCTCCCTCTCTTCTCCTCCTCCTCTTCTTCTCCTCATCTTCCTCCTCTGCCTCCTCTTCTTCTCCTCCTCTTCCTCCTCTGCCTCCTCTTCTTCTTCTTCTCCTCCTCTTCCTCCTCTTCTCACTACTAGAAAAACGCCTATTCGTGGCGCACATGAAAAGGCCTTCTGTGGCGCACTAGCAGTGCGCCACGGGCCTCGCGCTACGGCTATCTCGTAGCCGTGGCGCACTGCATGGTGCGCCACAGAAGTTTAGATACAGGTGTGGCGCACATGCCAGTGCGCCACAGAAGTTTGGGCAGGTGCGCCACGCGTATGAAACGATAACCGTGGCGCACTAGGTGTTGTGCGCCACGGATATAAATTTCAAAATTCAAAAAAAAGCAGCAGATCTGGATCTCGTCGTCAGTGCCGTCGCGCAGGTCGCAGGTCGCCGTCGTCGGTGCAGGTCGCCGTCGTCGCCTCCTCGTCGTCACCTTGTTGTCGTCGTCGGAACTACAAGGAGGAGGAGGAGAATAGGAGGAAGAGGAGGAGAAGAAGAAGAGGAGGCAAAGGAGGAAGAGGAGGAGAAGAAGAGGAGGAGAAGAAGAGGAGGAAGAGGAGAAGAAGAAGAAGAGGAGGCAGAGGAGGAAGAGGAGGAGAAGAAGAGGAGGCAGAGGAGGAAGATGAGGAGAAGAAGAGGAGGAGGAGAAGAAGAGAGGGAGGTAGGAAGAGATGGAGGAAGAGAGGGAGGAAGGGAGGTCGACGTCGCCCGTTGTCACTGCGAGGAGGAGAGAAGGAGGTCGACGTCGTGCCATCACTGCAAGGAGAGGAGAAGGGAGAAGGAAGAAGGAAGAAGGAAGAAGAAGAAGGGAAAGGGAGAGGAAGAGGGAAAAGGGGAAGGGAAAAGGGGAAAGGAAAAGGGAGGAGGGCGGGGTGGGGATTCAAATTTGAATCCCGCCCAAGCTTATCCGTGGCGCACTAGGTGGTGGTGCGCTACGGATAAGTCGCCCTCTATTTTTTTTCTGCAGGAAAAAACGGTCTTTTGACCATAACTTTTTATTCTTTTCGAATTTTGAAAATCTAAAAAATCGCTAAACGACCGAAGGTGGTTGCGAGCAGATGCGAAATCTCGTTCTCGCCATTTTGGTATATTATACGATTTTTTTCGATATCGTATGCAAAAGTTACGGCCTTTTACTTCTCCTCCTCTTCCTCCTTTGCCTCCTCTTCTTCTTCTCCTCCTCTTCCTCCTATTCTCCTCCTCCTCCTTGCAGTTCCGACGACGACAACAAGGTGACGACGAGGAGGCGACGACGGCGACCTGCACCGACACGCGACGGCACTGACGACGAGATCCAGATCTGCTGCTTTTTTTTTGAATTTTGAAATTTATATCCGTGGTGCACAGTACCTAGTGCGCCACGGTTATCGTTTCATACGCGTGGCGCACCTGCCCAAACTTCTGTGGCGCACTGGCATGTGCGCCACGCCTGTATCTAAACTTCTGTGGCGCACTAGGCAGTGCGCCACGGCTGAGAGATAGCCGTAGCGCAAGGCCCGTGGCGCACTGCTAGTGCGCCACGGATGGGCATTTCGGGTACGCCACTAACAGCCTGTTTCCTAGTAGTGAAGGAGGCTGAGGCCAGGTCTAGGGTGTTGGAGGCCGAGGCGAATGCCAAGGAGGCCGAAGCCAAGATCATGGCCGAGGAGAACGCCATCATGCTCACCGACCTAGATAGCATCGCCAACCCCGATCGCAGGGCTTGGATTGCGAAGAGGCAGCATGCCATCAGGGCTCGCGATGTTTGAAGGGCAATGGCGATGGCGGATGCAACTTTTTGGGCAGAGAAGCTGTCATTTTATGGACATTTGTGTATGATATTGCCCTATTTTGTATATTTAATAACCAGTGGCCACTTGTTGGTGATGCCCAAAGGGTGATGGCGCATGTTTGCCAGGTTATTTGATAGTCAATCTATGTGTTTTTGCTTGTTAATTTGACATTTTCAAATGATTGATAACCCCTAGCCCAGCGATGGCACCAACGAATGCCAGGACAGACAGATAGGTCACGCCACTGGGCACGGTCGGTCGAACATGTCGGACATACCGGACCCAACACAAAAGCGAACGCGGACCGACCCATACGAACAGAAACAGACCATTTGGATTGGCCGGATGGATCGACGCGATGAAGATGCCTTAACTTTTGTCATTTTGCGTAGACTAGAGCATAAGGTATTTCGTACTGACAGTTTACACGCTCGTCTAAACTTTGATGAATTACCATATTCGAAATTTTAAAGCAATGTGATACCTCACGAACCAGCTCACAAGCACCGCAATTGGGTCGGACATGCTGTCCCCATGTGCAAAGCACTTTGAGCGTGAGCTTAAGAGTGATCCGGTACTTCCATCATGATGCATTTTCCGTGCTACATTCCAGTACCGCTTATTGCGAGGCCTATTGTTCGCGGGTGTGGAAAAAGAAACAAGAAATAGATTATGTTTTTTTCCTGAGAGATGGGAAAGAAATCCTAGATCATGTTGAGCCAGGCAAGAGTAGCCAATCGCTGTGCACACTTGTAAACTTGATCAAGACGCTACAAGCTCTCGAAAAGCAACCAAACGGCAACATTATCACGACGAGGCATATCCATGGCACTTCCCTAGGTCCGCGTGACGGCCTACTACATGAGCACAGCGACGCTGGTGGCGACGCATAGGTGCCAAGCGTGCTACCAATGGCTTCATGCACAAAACAACTCCTTTGAATTGATTACGAAGATCACCACCTGGTATTGTGGTATTGGCACTTCACCAGTACCGACTGAGGCATTGTATCTACGAGCCTTGAGGCGTGTCGAAGAAACACCACAAAACTTATAATGCATTACTTGCAGCATGACCGAAGTTCTTGTCTCTTTAAGCTATGGCTACATACCCGCATGTTGCTCGTGCATGCCTACCATGTAAGAAGCGTGACATCGAGTTAATTAAGGTGGAGAGAACTAATCCTCGGTTACTTCTTGCAAGAGAAAAACACGATCATCAATTATTATTTATTATAAACAGAAGAAACAAGTATCATACATTAGTTCTTCATCTTGTTGTTGGAACAAATCCTAACACCGGATGCTATGGACAGCATACACTCGCCATTGTTCTCCTCTACCATCGGGTCCTTGGAGGTAGTTTCCCTCCATAAAGCGCGGTTCACGGTGACATGTCCGGTACGAGATGTCCTAACCTTCGGCCACGCCACATCACTGCAGCTGCCGTGTAGGCTGTGTGGAGCGCGTTGGCAACCAATCTGGTAATGTCCATGTACAGGTCAAGAATGACAAGCTCATGTGTATGAGGTCGATTGCGATAAGTGTTGACATGGACGTGACCGCTGGTTTGGCAGATAATGTGCATACACGACACTGGTACCCTTGACATCGCTTGATGCTCAACCTCTCATAGGAACATCACGAACTAGCTACCCACCTAGAGCGATGCTAGCATGGTAAGCGCAAATAAGACGAACAATCTAGTGCTGCCAGGCAAACGCGGTGGTGATTGTGAATTTCATAGATAGAAATATCACCGAATTTTGGGATCAATGGAATTTGGTTGTCTCCAATATCTCATGATGAAGAGATTTGAGTATGATAGATTAGTGGTATAACTTTCCACACGCTTTGGTGGCCTCACATAATGCAATGATATATATATACCATCCACAATCAGAAGCCGACATGCTCATTCGCAAAAATAAAATAAAAATAACATGCTACTTCCATGTGTAGAACACATTGAGAGTGAATTGGTCATTTTATTAGGATGTACTAGTGGTACTCTCAAATGCACTTTTCGAGCTAAAAATGTAGTTGTTTCTATTATCATGCCCATCACATGCGGGTGTGAAAAATAACAATAAATAGATCATATTGAGCAGGCAAGGCCTAATCAAGCATCATACGAAACTGAAAAAAAAATACCAACTAGTGAATTGACCGGGATATTTGTCTGCTCAAAGAGAAAAGTCTTCTTTATAAGACAATATTCGTCCATAACCTTTTGCCCTCTACTGACTCGAACGTTCAGTAACGTGGCATGATATTTTACTAGAGCTAACATGCAATTTTGCAACCTTGACTTTATTCCGCCTTCATGAGATGTCGATCCTCAGCATTTTTTTTCTTGTTTCCCGATAGTTTGGTTGTTTTTCTCTAAAGAGGCTTTCGCCTTGTTTTATAAATAAAGCCACATCGTCCAAATTGATAGAGGTGATGGGGAAACCCTCCTTACAAAGCAGATCAAGATAATAAACAAGAAACACATGACCGGGATACTTGCCACCAAAGACAACCACCCGAGAGCGGGGAGAACCGGGCCTCCACGATGACGCCCCCAAGAGAGTAACGACGCACTTCGCCGCCGCCACCGAGACCAAAAGTCAAGGGTTTTCACCCGGAGCCTAAACACGGAGAAGGTAGCCGTAGGGGCGCCCCAAGAGGGTCACGATACCTGCAGGCATCGTCGTTGCTGGTGCCGAAGCACTGAACTTTCGGTCGAAAAAACCTTCATGCCGCTCCCCGTAACCCACCCACGCTCGCTGTCCTCGAGTCTGGCCTCCGACACATGATCTGGGAGCTGACGAAGCCGAAACATTGCCAACACCAAAGTCCCCCAACGTCCGCTCCTCGCCACCTACATGATCGAAGAGGTGGACCACCACCGCCGCCACGTCGCTCGCCGAAGATCCGCCCGCGCAATCCACCTTCCAGGGCCACTGCCCCGGCTTCCATGAACTCGATCTAAGTCTCCAATCAACGTCACATCACGCCGCCGCCGAGGAGGGCGGGGTAGATCAGGCACAAACCTGCCAGAAACGAGCCACCAGACATCCTAGGAGAAGGGAACAACTCTCCATCACCCACAGTGATTGCTGTCCGGGTGCAATAGCAGTATCGAATAGGCCCAGATCAGGATCGGCCATGCCTAGACCAGGACCTAGCAGCATCGCCGCCGCGCTGCTGCAGCCAGGCCGTCAACTCTGCCATCCACTTACACCCCGTGGTGATATACTAGCGCCGCCTGTTGGAATTATGCCCTAGAGGCAATAATAAAGATGTTATTGTTATATTCTTGTTCATGATAAAGTTTATATTCCATGCTAGAATTGTATTAAGCGGAAACTTTGATACTTGTGTGGTTTATGAACAACACCGTGTCCCTAGTACGCCTCTATGGACTAGCTCATTGATTAATGATGGTTAAGGTTTTCTAACCATAGACATGAGTTGTCGATTAATAATGAGATCATGTCATTGGAAGAATGATATGATGGACAGACCCAAATCAAGCAGAGCAATTAGATCGTGTCATCATGTTCATCTTTGCGAAGTTTTTCTATGTCAAATAGTGTATTCCTTAGACCATGAGATAATGCAACTCCCTGGTATCGGAAGAAAGCTTTGAGGTCATCAAACGTCATCCTATGAGAGGGTGATCATAAAGGTGTCTCTCAGGCGATCGGAAAGTACTTGTTGGGTTGTATGTATCGAGATGGGATTTGTCCCTCCCGAGTCGGAGAGATATACTTCGGGCCCACTCGGTAATCGATATCAACACCGCTTGAAAGCACGTGGTTAAGGAGTTAATCACAAAGTGATATCGGATTACGAAACGAGTAAAGTACTTGATGTGAACGAGATTGAACTAGGTATGCTGATACCAACGATCGAATCTCGGGCAAGTAAAATATTGTGTGACGAAGGGAATGTATATATGGGATTAATTGAATCCTGGCATCGTGGTTCATCCGATATGATCATCGATGAATATGTGGGAGTCAATATGGGTTTCCAGATCCCGCTGTTGATTATTGATAAAAGATCATGTCTGCATATTCTCGAACCCGAAGGGTCACACACTTAACGTGTCTCGACGCTAGGATAGAATGGATAATTGGTTTGTGAGTTTTTGTTCGGAGTCTCGGATGAGATCCAGGACATCATGAGAGGTTCCAGAATGGTCCGGAGAATAAGATTCATATAAAGGAAAGCAGTTTTTGGATTTCGGAATCGTTTCGGAGTATTCGGTATTGTACTAGAAGGTTCTAGAAGCTTCCGGAGTGGGACCAACGTGGCCCCACTTGTCGGAGGCCTGCCTGGGACTAAGGGGAGTGGCCTGGCCGCATTGGGCCAGGGGCACAAGGCCCCATAGGCCCAGCCGGCCAAAACCCTAGGGGAAACCCTAGGAACCCTTCTAGAAGGAGGGGGGAAACTTGCCCCCCACTCCAACCCTTGGGGCCGCCACCCTAGGGCTTGGAGGAGGGGCCAAGGGGGCCGGACAGACCCCTATATAAGGTGGGCAGGGGCTCACCCCTCCCTCCCCCACTCCTTGAACCCTAGCCGCCGACCTGCTGCACTCCACCTCTCTCTCTCTCTCCCGACTGCGCGTAGGCGAAGCCCTGCCGTAGAAACTCTCCACCTTTGCACCACGCCGTCATGCTGTAGATCCAATCTATCTCTCTATCCCACTTGCTGGACCAAGGAAGGAGGAGACGTCGCGGCACCGTACGTGTGCATCTCTCGGAGGCGTCGCCACTTGCGGTGTTGGATCGGATTGGATCGCGAGGAAGAGAAGGCTAGTTCGACTACATCACCCACGTTCTATTGAACGTTTCCGCTGTGCGATTTCTTCAAGGGTATGAAGATATCATCTATCCCTCTCGTTGATTGCATCTCCTAGATTAGATCTTGGCTTTCCGTTCGCATCCGTAGAATTTTTTTGATTTACTATGCTACGAAACCCTTCAGTGGTATCAGAGCTAGATCTATGCGTAGATGTGTTTCACGAGTATAACGCAACATGCTTGTTGCGGGTGTTGATGTTTTCTGTTGCAAGCCTCTTGTTGTGTACTTCTTATGACGCGGGATAGTGAGATCGAAGCGGTCTAGGCGAACTTAACGCGACCTCGTTCGCGAGACCGGATCCGCACTTGACGTGTGGCTTGTTCCACACATGCGGCTGGTGAATGCCAGTTTCTCTCACTATAGTAGTCATGGGATTTACAACGGATGTTGGCAACCATAATATCACCGTTGTGGGTTTCCGTAGGTAAGAATCGTTCTTAGCTTGTTACTCCCATAAGCCACGTAAAACATGCAACAACAAAGTAGAGGCGTCTAACTTGTTTTTGCAGGGAGTGCTTTGTGATATGGTATGGCCCAAGATATGATGTGTATGTTGTATGCAATGATCATGTTTTGTAATATTTCACGACTTGCATGTCGATGAGTACACAACCGGCAGGAGCCATATGGTTGTATTTATAATTGTGTATGACATGTGTGTCAACTTCTTATACGCCATGTAATAGCTTTACTTTATCGCTAAATAGTTAGAAATAGTTGTAGTTGATATTCGTGGTGGAGGCAATCATGGTGTAGTGATGGAGATCATGCTGGCGCGCACAAGATGGAGATCATTGTGCGGAGATTGGTTATACCATGTCACATAAAATTATATCCATGTAATGATTATCCTTTTATGTATCTTATTATGATTATATCGCGATGGTAGCATTATAAGATGATTCCTCACTTAAAGATCAAGATAAAATTGTGTTCTCCCCATGTATGCACCGTTGACAAAGTTCGTCGTGTTCAAGCACCTCGTGATGATCGGGTGCTATAAACTCTACGTTCACATACAACGGGTGCAAGCCAGTTTTGCATTCGCGGAAATACTTGGGTTTGACTTGACGAGCCTATCATGTACAGACATGGCCTCGGAACACACGAACCGAAAGGTTAAGCATGAGTCATATGAATGATATGATCGACACTTTGTTGTCCACCATTGAAACCACATCTCTTGTCGTGAAGATCGGATTAGGTGTGGTGAATTTGGATCGTGTTCACTAAACAACTTGAGGGATGTTGAATTTAGTGAGAGTTCATCTAGTAATTTGATTAAGTTGAACTAGTTATCATGAACATAGTCTAAATTGTACTTGCAAATTTTGTAGATCAAATGGCTAAGTCCAACTTCAACTTCAACGTTTTTGCTGAGAAAGAAAAGCTTAAGAACAATGGGTCTAACTTCACCAACTGGTTCCGCAATCTGAGAATCATTCTCGTTGGCGGACAAAAGGATTATGTCCTTGAGAAAGCGCTAGGTGACGCCCCTGCTATAGATGCGCCGGCTGATGAAAAAGTTGTTTATGAGTCACGCAAAGATGATCATGGAGTGATTAAGAGTACCATGTTGTTTGCTATGGAATCGGACCTTCAAAATCATTTTGAGGAGTTCGCCGGGCCCTTTGAGATACTTGAGGAACTGAAAACCATGTTTCAGACTCAGGCCCGTTCTGAGAGATATAAGATCTCTGAGAAGTTCTTTAACTGCAAGATGGAGGAAGGGAGTTCCGTTAGTGAGCACGCCATTAAGATGTCGGGATACACTCAACGTCTTGAGCAACTAGACTGCAAGATTCCAGAAGATCTCAAGATTGACAGAGTTCTGCAATCACTCCCTCCTAGCTACAAAGGTTTTGTAGTTACTCACAATCAGATTGGTTCCACTGATACGATCACTAAGCTGTTCGCTAAGCTGAAAGCTGCGGAGGTGAATATCAAGAAAGATAATCATGTGTTGATGGTCAACAAGCCCCCTAGCTTTAAGAAAGGAAAGGGTGCAAAGAAATCCTTCAAGAAAGGCAGCGGCAAGCGCGTTGCCCCTGCTGAGAAGAGCTCAAGTCTGGACCTAAGCCGGACACTGAGTGCTTCTATTGCAAGGACAAGGGTCACTGGAAGCGCAATTGTCTGAAGTACTTAGCGTACAAGAAGGCTGGAACAATTAAAGGTATATTTGATATACATGTTATTGATGTTTACCTTACTAGCGCTCGTTATAGTGCCTGGATATTTGATACTGGTTCAGTTGCTAATATTTGTAACTTGAAACAGGAGCTAC
This sequence comes from Avena atlantica, assembly GCA_910589765.1. Lineage (NCBI taxonomy): Eukaryota > Viridiplantae > Streptophyta > Magnoliopsida > Poales > Poaceae > Avena > Avena atlantica. Next base: position 293,841,557 of record OU342738.1, on the reverse strand, counting down.
GGAATAGACGACGGCTAGCAAGGGATGAGGTGACGATGGGCGTTGGCAATGGATCAAGAGTTGATGTGATGGCCGTCGGCACGCTCTCCTTAGTTTTACCTTCGGGATTAGTTTTAAACCTTAATAAGTGTTATTATGTGTCTGCGTTGAGCATGAACATTATATCTGGATCGTGTTTATTGCAAGACGGTTATTCATTTAAATCGTAGAATAATGATTGTTCTGTTTATATGAGTAACATCTTTTATGGTCATGCACCTGCTATGAATGGTTTATTTCTTCTGAATCTCCAAAGTAATGAAACACACATCCATAACATTGAGGCTAAGAGATGCAAAGTAGATAGTGATAATTCGACTTATTTGTGGCACTGCCGTCTAGGTCATATTGGTGTAAAACGCATGAAGAAACTCCATTCTGATGGACTTTTGGAGTCTCTTGATTTTGAATCATTTGACACGTGCGAGCCGTGCCTCATGGGCAAGATGATCAAAACCCCGTTCTCCGGAATAATGAAGCGAGCAACAGACTTGTTGGAAATCATACATACCGATGTATGCGTACCAATGAGTGTTTCGACGCGTGGTGGATATCGCTATTTTCTCACTTTCACTGATGACTTAAGTAGATATGGGTATATCTATTTAATGAAACATAAATCTGAAACGTTTGAAAAGTTCAAAGAATTTCAGAACAAAGTGGAAAACCATCGTAACAGGAAAATTAAATTTCTACGATCCGATTGTGGAGGTGAATATTTGAGTTATGATTTTCTCACGCATCTTAAAGCAAGCGGAATCGTTTCGCAACTCACGCCACCCGGGACACCACAGCGCAATGGTGTGTCTGAACGCCGGAATCGAACTCTATTAGATATGGTGTGATCAATGATGTCTCTTACAGATTTGTCGTTATCATTTTGGGGTTATGCATTAGAAACCGCTACATTCACTTTAAATAGGGCACCATCTAAATTCGTTGAGACGACACCGTATGAACTATGGTTTGGTGGTAAACCTAAGTTGTCGTTTCTTAAAGTTTGGGGATGCGAAGATTACGTCAAGAAGTTGATGTCGGACAAGCTCAAACCCAAAGCGGAGAAATGCGTCTTCATAGGATACCCTAAGGAAACGATTGGGTATACCTTCTACCACAGATCCGAAGGCAAAGTGTTTGTTGCAAAGAACGGATCCTTTCTTGAGAAGGAGTTTCTCTCGAAAGAAGTGAGTGGGAGGAAGGTAGAGCTAGACGAGGTTATTCAACCTTCTCTCGAGTTGGAGAGTAGCGCAGCACCTGAAATTGTTCCAATGCCGTCTGCACCAACAAGAGAGGAAGCTAATGATGAGGATCATGAAACTTCGAACGATGCTGCTGTTGAACGTCGCAGGTCGACAAGGTCATGTGCCCCTCCTGAATGGTACGGCAACCCTGTCTTAACTGTCTTGTTGGTAGACAACAGTGAACCTGCGAACTATGAGGAAGCAATTATGAGCCCAGACTCTGAGAAATGGCTAGAGGCCATGAAATCTAAATTGGGATCCATGAGCGAAAACCAAGTATGGACTTTGGTGGACCCTCCTAGCGACCAAAAGGCCGTTGAGTGCAAATGGATTTTCAAGAAGAAAATGGACTTGGATGGTAATGTTAATGTCTATAAAGCTCGACTTGTCGCGAAAGGTTTTTGACAAGTTCAAGGTGTTGACTACGATGAGACTTTCTCTCCCGTAGCGATGTTTAAGTCCATTCAGATTTTATTAGCAATTGTTGCATTTCATTATTATGAAATATGACAGATGGATGTCAAAACTGCGTTCCTCAATGGCAACATTGATGAAGAGTTGTATATGATGCAGCCCGAAGGTTTTTTCGATCCTAAGGATGCTGATAAGGTGTGAAAACTTCAGCGTTCCATTTATGGACTGAAGCAAGCATCTCGGAGTTGGAATCTTCGTTTTGATCAAGTGATCAAGAGCTTTGGATTTGTTCCAAATTGCTATGAAGCTTGTATCTACAATAAAGTGAGTGGGAGCTCAGTGAAATTTTTAGTACTATATGTGGATGACATATTGATTATTGGAAATGACATTGGTATGCTTAACGATGTGAAGAGTTATTTGAACAAATGATTTTCAATGAAAGACCTAGGAGAAGTTGCTTATATATTAGGCATCAAAATCTATAGAGATAGACAAAGACGCCTAATAGCTTTAAGCCAAAGTACATACCTAGACAAAGTTCTGAAAAGGTTCAGAATGGATAAAGCAAAGAAAGGTTCATTGCCCATGTTGTCAGGTATGATATTGAGCAAGGCTCGGTGTCCGACTATGGTAAACGATAGAGAAACTATGAGCAAAGTGCCATATGCCTCGGCCATAGGTTCTATCATGTATGCCATGTTGTGTACTAGACCGGATGTGTCCAATGCACTTAGTTTGACGAGCAGATACCAAAGTGATCCAGGAGTGGAACACTGGACAGCCGTAAAGAACATCCTAAAGTATTTAAATAGGACTAAAGAAATGTTCTTGGTCTATGGAGGTGATGAGTAGCTCGTCGTAAAAGGTTACGTTGATGCTAGTTTCGACACCGACAAGGATGATTCTAAATCTCAGACAGGATATGTTTATATTTTGAATGGATGAGCTGTGAGCTGGAGAAGCTGCAAGCAAAGCGTGATCGCGTGATCTACAGTACAAGCGGAATACATGGCTGCTGCAGAAGCATCAAGTGAAGGAGTTTGGATAAGAACTTCATCATTGAGCTTGGTGTGGTTCCAAGTGCCTTGGACCCACTGGAGATATTGTGTGACAACACTGGCGCCATAGCACTGGCTAAGGAACCAAGATATCATCCAAACACCAAGCACATCAACCGCAAGTTTCATATAATTCGAGATTATATATCAGATGGAGATCTGAAGATTAGCAAAGTACATACGGATCTGAATGTCGCAGATCCGTTGACTAAACCTATTCCACGAGCAAAACATGATCAACACCTTAATGCCATGGGTGTTAGATTGTTGCCATATGTAAACTAGATTATTGACTCTACTGCAAGTGGGAGACTGTTGGAATTATGCCCTAGAGGCAAATGATAAAGATGTTATTGTTATAATTCTTGTTCATGATAAAGTTTATATTCCATGCTAGAATTGTATTAAGCGGAAACTTTGATACTTGTGTGGTTTATGAACAACACCGTGTCCCTAGTACGCCTTTATGGACTAGCTCATTGATTAATGATGGTTAAGGTTTCCTAACCATAGACATGAGTTGTCGATTAATAATGAGATCATGTCATTAGGAGAATGATATGATGGACAGACCCAAATCAAGCAGAGAAATTAGATCATGTCATCGTGTTCATCTTTGCGAAGTTTTTTCTATGTCAAATATTGTATTCCTTAGACCATGAGATAATGCAACTCCCTGGTATCGGAAGAAAGCTTTGAGGTCATCAAACGTCATCCTATGAGAGGGTGATCATAAAGGTGTCTCTCAGGCGATCGGAAAGTACTTGTTGGGTTGTATGTATCGAGATGGGATTTGTCCCTCCCGAGTCGGAGAGATATACTTCGGGCCCACTCAGTAATCGATATCAACACCGCTTGAAAGCACGTGGTTAAGGAGTTAAACACAAAGTGATATCGGATTATGGAACGAGTAAAGTACTTGATGTGAACGAGATTGAACTAGGTATGCAGATACCAACGATCGAATCTCGGGCAAGTAAAATATCGCGTGACGAAGGGAATATATATATGGGATTAATTGAATCCTGTCATCGTGGTTCATCCGATATGATCATCGATGAATATGTGGGAGTCAATATGGGTTTCCAGATCCCGCTGTTGATTATTGATAAAAGATCATGTCTGCATATTCTCGAACCCGTAGGGTCACACACTTAACGTGTCTCGACGCTAGGATAGAATGGATAATTGGTTTGTGAGTTTTTTTTCGGAGTCTCGGATGGGATCCAGGACATCACGAGAGGTTCCAGAATGGTCCGGAGAATAAGATTCATATAAAGGAAAGCAGTTTTTGGATTTCGGAATCATTTGAGAGTATTAGGTATTGTACTGGAAGGTTCTAGAAGCTTCCGGAGTGGGACCAACGTGGCCCCACTTGTCGGAGGCCTGCCTGGGACTAAGGGGAGTGGCCTGGCCGCATTGGGCCAGGGGCACAAGGCCCCATAGGCCCAGCCGGCCAAAACCCTAGGGGAAACCCTAGGAACCCTTCTAGAAGGAGGGGGAAACTTGCCCCCCACTCCAACCCTTGGGGCCGCCACCCTAGGGCTTGGAGGAGGGGCCAAGGGGGCCGGCCATCCCCCTATATAAGGTGGGCAGGGGCGCACCCCTCCCCCCCACTTCTTGAACCCTATCCGCCGACCTGCTGCCCTCCACCTCTCTCTCTCTCCCGACTGCGCGTAGGCGAAGCCCTGCCGCAGAAACTCTCCACCTTTGCACCACGCCGTCGTGTTGTAGATCCAATCTATCTCTCCACCCCACTTGCTGGACCAAGGAAGGAGGAGACGTCGCGGCACCGTACGTGTGCATCTCTCGGAGGCGTCGCCACTTGCGGCGTTGGATCGGATCGAATCGCGAGGAGGAGAAGGCTAGTTCGACTACATCACCCACGTTCTGTTGAACGCTTCCGCTGTGCGATTTCTTCAAGGGTATGAAGATCTCATCTATCCCTCTCGTTGATTGCATCTCCTAGATTAGATCTTGGCTTTCCGTTCGCATCCGTAGAAATTTTTTGATTTACTATGCTGCGAAACCCTTCACCGCCATCGTACGAGCCAGGCCACCATGTCTCTCTGCCGGAGCCTCTGATGTGCTGTTGTTGTAACTCCTACTGCCGAGCTAGGCGTCGGCCAAGCCAGACGTGCTGCCGGGGGAGGGGCCACGACCAGAACGCCCGGGGACAGCCCTCCATAGATGTGTCGCCCACCGATCGAGCTTGTCGCCCCGCCGGTCTTCACAGCCGCTAGGGGCCGCCGCCCGCGAGGTAGCCACAACATCGGGTAATGGAGGTCTTGCCACCGGTGGCACCGTGCGGTCTTTGCCGGGTGGCGCTCGCTGGTGGCAGCAAGGGAGGGAACGGGGAGGGAGGGCAGAGGACGCGGACGGCTAGGGGAGCGCCTCGGTCGCCCTCGTAGGGACTACGAGAGACGCCTAGGTTTTTTTCCCGTAAAAATCCCTATAGTTAATACTTTCCCTGTACAGATTTCTAGGCACTTTATTTATTTATTCATTTTGTTCACCTTATTTTTTAGTTTTCAGTTGTGCTACTTTGGTCATTGCTTTGAATAGTCTAATGAGTCTTTTATTTGTTTTGTATCATATGTTTCATTACTGACCTTTAATTTTTTTTTTGACAAAAAATTCAATTAGCCTCATCAAATTATTACCGCGCCTAATACGAAATTGATAGATGAACACATTCAATGATGAAAATGAAAAATGATTATTTTCTTTTGCTATAAATATGAAAACGATCTGCAAGTATTTTTGTCGGCAATTTTTGTGGATTGTTTTGTGATACTTTTTAGCTATGTTGCTCTTACTAGGTAATTTTGTTTCATCAAATTGAGCTTGTCTTCAACACTAGTTTGTGTTCAGTGAGCACTACTATTTCACTTGTCCTAATTATTATTCTATTTGTAAGAGATACTGTTGGAATTTTTGCCTAAATAGGCCCAGCCCATTTATTATATGCCAAGAAATTTCTGAAATTCTAGAGGCCCATTTGGCCCATTCATGCAAGGCAAGAGCTGGGACAAATGTTTAGTCCCACATTGCTAGTTGAGTGAAAGTTGGACCAGCTTATAAGGTGAGCTCTCCTATCACTTGTAAAAGGATGCGAAGGAGAAGGAGAGAGTTCTACACGCGTGCTCCTCCTCCTCGCTCGCCTCGCCTCGTCACGACGCGCGCGCGCGCCGCGGGTTGCGGTAATCTCGCCGAGCCGAGCTTTATTTTGCCACGCATGAATGGTATATGAACAGATGTACAGAAGCTGAAACGTTTGCTTTGAGTGGACTGTTAATACGAGTTAAATGAATACGAATTGAGTGGAGGCTGTCCGGTGGACTGCCACCTGTTCGCTTCATCTACCGTCCATTCGTTTCATCTTCCTCCGAGACCCCGCTGCTTCGAGTCATGTACGGGAGAAGAGCGATAAGGTTTTTGGGGAGCGCTATCAGCGCGACTACTGGCTTCGTCACGGACTCCCTCACAGATAGCGACGTCTTCCCCGGCGAGGACTTCTTCCCCGACATCAGCACTCTCTTCCTCGACGACATGGCCAACGACGGTTCCAATGCCGGCGGTTCCACTTCTGCTACTGCCGTGTACATCTTCTGTCTCAATCTTGTTCTGATCATATCCAAAGTTTTATGCCTTACAGTTTGTTTGGCTACATACCTTAATATGTTTTCGCTATTTCACATGATTAGTATTTTGCCTACTATTCTAATCATGTTTTATCTAGCGTTTATTATAGATAATTCGCTTGGTAAATTGCTCTATTACTCAACAATCCAAAAACCTTATTTCAGGCAATTTGCCCCAAGTGGCTTTGTTGCTTCTATGAAGCCACCTGTGTTTGAAGGTGTGAATTACAAACGATGGCGTGCGAGAGCAGTGCTCTGGTTTCAGACCATGAGCTGCTATAACGCCATCTATGGCGCACCTGAGGGGGAACTTAATCCCGCTCAGGAAGAGGCGTTCCAAAAACTTGATACCACTTTCAAGGCTGCCTTGATCAGCATCCTTGGCGACAATATTGTCGATTCATATCTGTCATTTAGCAATGGCAAAGATATGTGGGATGCGCTCGAGAGAAAATTTGGAGTCTCTGATGCTGGCAGTGAACTGTATGTCATGGAATAATTCTATGACTATAAGATGATTGATGACCGCTCCATTGTGGAGCAGGCTCATGAGATACAGTCACTTGCCAGGGAGCTTCAACACTTCACTTGTGTGTTACCGGACAAGTTTGTTGCCGGAGGCATCATTGCCAAACTTCCCCAGTCATGGAGGAATTTTGCTACTTCTCTGAAGCACAAGAGACAAGAGTTCTCCGTGACGGATCTCATTGGGACTCTTGATGTGGAAGAGAAGGCGAGAGCAAAATACACACGTGCTCGAGGTACCGAGGGAGGTTCTAATGCCAACCTGGTACAGAAAAGGAACTTCCAGCCTCACAAGTTCAAGAACAAAGGCAAGTTTGATGACAAAGGAAAGTTCGATGGAAAGAACAAGGTCTCACAGTCCACCAGCTTCAAGAAGAAGACTGATAAGAGGAAAGGTGCTTGTCATGTGTGCGGTGATCCTAATCATTGGGCTCCTGCTTGTCCCAACCGCTTTGACAAGCGCCAGCATGGGAAGAGCAGCAAGACTGCTAATGTTGTCATGGGCGACGTTGAGATGAAAGATGTTGGATATGGTATATTACCTACTGTTCTTTCATTATGTCATTCTCCTGATTGGTGGATTGACACGGGCGCTAATGTACATGTCTGTTCTGATATTTCCATGTTTTCTTCACATCAGGTCAGAGGGACTCAAACCGTGCTGATGGGGAACGGCTCGCATGCTTCTTTTCATGGTGTTGGTACGGTCGATCTGAAGTTCACTTCGGGAAAGACTGTGCGCCTGAAGAACGTGCATCATATTCCCTCAATAAATAAAAATCTTGTTAGCGGATCTCTTCTGTGTCGAGATGGCTACAAGATTGTATTCGAGTCCAATAAATTTGTAATTTCGAAGTATGGAACCTTTATTGGTAAAGGCTATGAATGCGGAGGCTTGTTCCGCTTATCTCTGTCAGACATTTGTAATAAAGTTGTTAATCATATTTACACAAATTTTGAATCAAATGTCTGGCACTCTCGTCTTTGTCATATTAATTTTGGTTGTATGACACGGCTAGCCAAAATGAATTTAATCCCTGATTTATCAACTGTTAAGGGATCTAAGTGCCAAGTCTGCGTGCAAGCTAAACAACCTCGCAAGTCACATACGACTGCAGAACTGAGAAATTTAACACCACTAGAGCTCATACATTCTGATCTTTGTGAGATGAATGGTGTGTTAACAAAAGGTGGAAAGAAATATTTCATGACTTTGATCGATGACTCTACGAGATATTGTCATGTGTATCTTCTGAAATCAAAAGATGAGGCTTTGAATTTCTTCAAAATCTATAAAGCTGAGGCAGAAAATCAACTTGATCGAAAGATTAAGAGGCTTAGGTCTGATCGTGGTGGAGAGTATTTTTCCAACGAGTTTGATTCCTTTTGTGCGGAACATGGCATAATTCATGAGAGGACGCCTCCTTACTCACCCCAGTCAAATGGAGTAGCTGAAAGAAAGAACCGTACTCTAATAGATTTGGTTAACGCCATGTTAGACACATCGGGTCTCTCTAAGGAATGGTGGGCGGAGGCACTATTGACCGCGTGTCATGTCCTAAACCGAGTTCCCACAAAAGAACAAAGAAATTACTCCATTCGAAGAATGGGAGAAGAAAAGATTAAAACTCTCTTACTTACGTACTTGGGGTTGTTTGGCAAAGGTTAATGTACCAATCCCCAAGAAGCGCAAGCTTGGACCAAAAATCATTGATTCTGTTTTTCTGGGCTATGCTTTTCATAGCATTGGTTATAGATTCTTGATAGTAAAATCTGAAGTACCTGACATTCATGTCGGTACAATTATGGAGTCGACTGATGCGACTTTCTTTGAGGATATCTTTCCAATGAAGGATAAACCTAACTCATCAAATCCGGAGATACCTAGTTCATCTAATCAGGAATTTGCTATATTCTCTGAACCTATCATTCCGATTGAACACTCTGAAAGTCCTAAGGAGGATGATAATGAAATTCCTAAAAGGAGCAAGAGACAAAGGACTGCAAAGTCTTTTGGTGATGATTTCATTGTGTACCTTGTGGATGACACTCCCACTTCCATTTCAGAAGCTTATGCATCTCCTGATGCCGACTACTGGAAGGAAGCTGTTCATAGTGAGATGAATTCCATCTTAGCTAATGAAACATGGGAGATCACTGATCGTCCTTATGGGTGCAAACCTGTAGGATGTAAATGGGTGTTCAAGAAGAAACTAAGGCCTGATGGTACTATTGAGAAGTACAAGGCAAGGCTAGTGGCCAAGGGTTATACCCAAAAGGAAGGTGAAGACTTCTTTGACACTTACTCACCTGTAGCAAGGTTGACCACCATTAGAGTACTACTTTCTCTGGCTGCCTCACACGGTCTTCTCGTTCATCAAATGGACGTTAAGACGGCTTTCCTAAATGGAGAGTTGGATGAGGAAATTTATATGGATCAACCAGATGGTTTTGTAGTAAATGTTCAAGAAAGAAAAGTGTGCAAGCTACTGAAGTCTTTGTATGGTCTTAAACAAGCACCTAAGCAGTGGCACGAAAAATTTGATAAAACCTTAACCGCTGCAGGCTTTGTTGTAAACGAAGCTCACAAGTGTGTATACTATCGCCACGGTATGGGTGAGGGAGTCATCCTTTGTTTGTATGTTGATGACATACTAATTTTCGGAACCAACCTTAATGCAATTAAGGAGGTCAAAGATTTCTTATCTCGTTCCTTTGAGATGAAGGATCTGGGAGTAGCTGATGTCATCCTGAACATCAAACTATTGAGAGATGATGATGGTGGGATTACACTGCTTCAATGCCACTATGTGGAAAAGATCTTGAGTCGTTTCGGGTATAGCGACGTCAATTTTTCTCCTACACCGTATGATCCTAGTGTGTTGCTTCGAAAGAATCGAGGAAATGCTAGAGATCAACTAAGATACTCTCAAATCATTGGCTCGCTTATGTATTTAGCTAGTGCCACGAGGCCTGACATCGCCTTTGCTGTAAGCAAACTCAGTCGATTTGTTTCAAATCCAGGAGATGACCACTGGCATGCTCTTGAGAGAGTTATGCGATATCTAAAAGGCACTGCGAGCTATGGCATACACTATACCGGGTACCCAAGGGTACTAGAGGGTTATAGTGATTCAAATTGGATATCTGATGCTGACGAGATAAAGGCCACAAGTGGATATGTTTTCACACTTGGTGGTGGCGCTGTTTCTTGGAAGTCTTGCAAGCAGACCATCTTAACGAGGTCAACTATGGAAGCAGAACTCACAGCACTAGACACGGCCACTGTTGAAGCAGAGTGGCTTCGTGAACTCTTGATGGACTTACCTGTGGTTGAAAAACCTATACCCGCAATTCCAATGAACTGTGATAATCAAACTGTGATTATTAAGGTGAACAGTGCTAAGGATAATATGAAGTCCTCAAGACATGTGAAGAGGAGACTGAAATATGTTAGGAAAATGAGAAACTCCGGAGTTATTGCATTGGATTATATCCAAACATCTAAGAACCTGGCAGATCCCTTCACAAAGGGACTATCACGCAATGTGATAGAAAATGCATCGAAGGAGGTGGGTATGAGACCCACACTATGAGTTCTCCACAGTGGTAAACCACTCTATGTGATCGGAGATCCCGTGAATTAGAATTGGGAGACAAGCTGTTGGTTAGCTGAGAGGAAAGTATCCCTACTTTAATAAACACCACTCCATAAAGATGCAATACTTTCCTATTCTGCATGGCAGGTTAATTTATTATCTTAATGTGTTCTAAGTAGCTTATCCTAAGCAAAGATGTTGTCCTGCAGAACATCTTTTGAAGAACACACATATATGAGTCTGACTGTTAAAACTTCACAGTCTATGAGAGTAGGGTGCTCTCTAATAAATTCATGAAAGGTCATGGAGTATGACGTATAAGCTCCACCCGCGGGGAAGTCCCACGGTAGCCTAGTATCGGTCAAGACTTTTTGTGAAGCTAGGTTCGCAGCAACTTGCAGTTCAAGGCATAGTCCACTGTACAAGTTGCGGCCTAGTATAACATAAAGCTCTAGGTGGAAGTTTAACTTAACAGTCTCCACTACAGTACCGGTATATAAACAATGTTTTGGAACCAAAGGCAAACTTCATGTGCCTCTGGGATCTGGTGGGGGATTGTTGGAATTTTTGCCTAAATAGGCCCAGCCCATTTATTATATGCCAAGAAATTCCTGAAATCCTAGAGGCCCATTTGGCCCATTCATGCAAGGCAAGAGCTGGGACAAATGTTTAGTTCCACATTGCTAGTTGAGTGAAAGTTGGACCAGCTTATAAGGTGAGCTCTCCTATCACTTGGTAAAAGGATGAGAAGGAGAAGGAGAGAGTTCCACACGCGCGCTCCTCCTCCTCGCTCGCCCCGCCCCGCCCCGCCCCGCCCTGCCCCTGCCCTGTCCCGTCACGACGCGCGCGCGCCGCGGGTTGCGGGTTGCGGGAATCTCGCCGAGCCGAGCTTTATTTTGCCACGCATGAATGGTATATGAACAGATGTACAGAAGCTGAAACGTTTGCTTTGAGTAGACTGTTAATACGAGTTAAATGGGTTGTCGCAGCCTGTCTGCCTATAAGAGAGAGAGGTCGCGCCTCCTCTCAGTTACACTGCCACACATCCCTTGCGCCTCCAGTTCCAGAGCACTGCGCTACCTCCATCTTCCCCATCCCGTCTTGTGGCGTGCACCGCGAGCCGGGACAGTAGGCCTCCGAGACCCCGCTGCTTCGAGTCATGTACAGGAGAAGGACGATAAGGTTTTTGGGGAGCGCTATCAGCGCGACTACTGGCTTCGTCACGGACTCCCTCACAGATAGCGACGTCTTCCCCGACGAGGACTTCTTCCCCGACATCAGCACTCTCTTCCTCGACGACATGGCCAACGACGGTTCCAACGCCGGCGGTTCCACTTCTGCTACTGCCGTGTACATCTTCTGTCTCAATCTTGTTCTGATCATATCCAAAGTTTTATGCCTTGCAGTTTGTTTGGCTACATGCCTTAATATGTTTTCGCTATTTCACATGATTAGTATTTTGCCTACTATTCTAATCATGTTTTATCTAGCGTTTATTATAGATAATTCGCTTGGTAAATTGCTCTATTACTCAACAGATACGCCTTAATAAGTGGCTAAGTTCACCGGATATGCTTTATATGAATGAAGCTAAATTGGTGTAATAGTTGTGAACTTCCGGATTTCGTGTGTGAATTACCTAAAGGTGTTTTCAACATACACCTGCTGTCCAACATATTCATGTTCCTCAAGGAAAAAAACATATTACTGGGGAAAGAGTTGTTACCAAAAAAAAATACTAGTACTTGTGCCATTCTGCCTTTCCTCGAGCCAATTTGTGCAACCCTAAGTGTGCTGCAGCCTGACTCAATCGTATGGTAGCGTTGGAGAACTATATACGGATTATCCCAGGCAGGATTTTCTAAATCAACCAGCTTGTTTTATTAGATTTGAATGTTCAGAGGAACACATACCACGTCAGACGCCTGAAGGAGCCAAACATGGCGGCCTGAAACTAACATTACCTGCTACGTGCTTCAGAGAAATATCGCTAAGTTCCGAATCTCCACTATGAAGAGACCATACGAATCTAAGGAACTTTTCAGGACGCCCAGGCAACGGGATGCCACCCTAGAGCACTGGAGCTAGAGATCGGCAGCTAGGGTCAAGGCTTCACGGCACACCAAAGCTTCCAACTTCGCCGCATCCCTCACTCACACCGGGGAGCACAATGGCGGTTGCCCTGGTATATTTCTGGTTGTCACAGCAAACCACGCCCACAGCTCAGTAGGTCGTTCTTGCAGACAGCCAACTTTACCTCTGTTCTTGCAGGCGATGAGCAAGAGGGTGCGTTGTAGAGCTGTGAAGTAGAAACCGAACGCCACCGTGACCGCCGACGAGGAGGCATATCTAGAGACGGCACTTCCCCAGGTCCGTGTGACGGTGATTCCTACGGAAGCACAACGGCGCATGGAATTTGTTTTTCTTCAGGGTTCGCGAGTGTATTTCATCAGGCGGTTATATGTACTCCCTCAGTCCTGAAAAGGACGTCAAAGGATTATTTAGATTCGAACGTATCTATATGTTCAGATATGTCTTGATACATTCGTCGAAATTTTGGCAGACCAGTCCACCTACGTGCATGTGTATTGACAAAAAGGGCAACCTCTCACTAAAATTGACAAAACTAAGCGTGAAACTTGCCAGCCACCAGCCAAAGGCGGCGTGTCAGCGGTAAGGGCCGGCGACGGAAAAGGCCCGGCCGCCACCACCCACTCCGGCACGTTGGGCTGTAACATGGAAACGAAACGGCGGCATGTCCCGGCCTTCGGTAATTTCGAGTTCCCTATCCAAAGTCTGGACCATGCATGAGTCGCGTGTGCTCCCATTCCAAAGTCTGAACCGTGCGCCCCTATTTTTTTCTCCATGCTATATATCATGTGACACCGCTGTGTAAAAATGTTGGGAAACTGGGCCGGTAGAGTCCCACTCGGTGTGGCCTCTACCAGGCTAGGGTTGGCTCATGTGGGTATCGTATCCTCCTTTAGCCTATAAATAGAGGAACAATCTGTGTACGAGAGTTTACCGGCTACGGTCCGAATATAGTTGGCTCCGGAAGAGCAACTATCATACTCCCAAATGGAACAACTCTGATCATTGAAGAGGCATTGTTGTATCCGGAGTCGACTCGTACTCTCTTAAGTTTTAGAGACATCCGCGCAAATGGTTTCCATATCGAAACCGATGATAATGAGAATGGAAAGGAGTTCCTACTCATTACCAAGCGTGACGAAAATGGTAAACATGTTGTCGAAAGACTCCCTTCATTAGCTACTGGATTGTACTACACTAAGATAGTAGCACCACCTATTTACACTACCCTTAAGACTGTCTTTAGAAGCTCCGAACTATTCTGCCTTTGGCATGATAGGTTAGGCCACCCCGGTCTTAGGATGATGAGAAATATAATTAACAACTCGAACGGTCATAATGTTAATGTGAAAAATTTCCCGAATCCCGATGATTTCGTGTGCTCCGCATGCGCTGCGGGGTAATTTATCATTAGACCGTCCCCCCTAAAGGTGAAGGATGAACTCCCCGCGTCCTTGGAACGCATTTAAGGGGATATATGTGGTCCAATTCAGCCCCTCTCAGGGCCGTTTCGGTATTTCATGGTGCTCATCGATGCTTCCTCTAAATGGTCCAATGTTTGCCTGCTGTCAACAAGGAACCATGCTTTTGCAAAGTTGATCTCCCAGATCATACAAATAAGGAATAAATTCCCTGATTATTGTTTAAAGTCTATTCGAATGAACAATGCCGGAGAATTTACTTTAAAGGCATTCGATGATTATTGCATGGCAACTGGAATCAAATTTGAGCACTCTGTACCGCATGTCCACACTCAAAATGGACTTGCGGAGGCATTGATTAAAAGAATTAAATTCATTGCCAGACCACTCCTTTAGGGTTGTAATTTACCAACTACATGTTGGGGACACGCGGTGTTACACGCCGCTAATCTCATCAACTTTCGACCATCGGCCTACAACATCCACTCTCCCATCCAACTTGCGCAAAGGTCGGCACCGAAAATTTCCCACCTACGTAGGTTTGGCTGCCAGGTATATGTACCTATACCACCACCCCAGCGATCAGCAATGGGACCGCTCCATAAGTCGGGGATATACGTTGGTTATGAGACTGTGTCCATAATCAGGTTCTTGGACCCCTTGACAGGTGACTGTCACACGGCCCGTTTTGCTGACTGCATTTTTGACGAGGTTCTTTTCCCGACTTTGGGGGGAGGTAATCAACCCCTGGATGCCAAAAGTCGAGAAATCACGTGGAAAGCCACGGGGATCCACGCTCATGACCCGCGCACTGTTGGGACTAATAGAGAAGTCCAAAAGATACTAGATTTGCACTCCCTAGCGAATCAACTGCCCGATCATTTTAGTGATTTAAAGACTGTGACAAAGTCGCATGTGCATGCACGCAATGCACCGGAAAGGGTTGAAATACCAAAGAAAAATGATGGTATACCCGCTCCTGCTCCAAGGCCTAAGAGGACGCGGATTCCGGTTTCTCAAATCCCAAGTACCCGGGGACGCCCGAAGAAAAAGGATAAGAGAGATATATTACAGTCTGCCCCTGTTGAAGGGAGCCAGTTGAGACCTGGCACGAGTACGGATATTTCGGTGCACGAGATTCCGGACTTGAACTTTCCTATATCGGAAATACCCAGCGAAGTTGTGTGCGCACACATCAGAGCGGGAAAGCTAAAGGACCTAGCTCCTGGATTGGGAAATCCGGTGGAGCAAGAGGATGTGCCTGATGCACTCCATGACGAAATGGCCATTAACTATGTTAATTCGGGCGAGTCATACAACCGAGCCATGGCAAATGTCGACGTTAATTTTGCCAAGAAAATTGTCTCAATCATAGATCTTGATCCTGAGCCTAACACGCTCGCTGATTGCAAGAAAAAGGTCGGATTGGAAAGATTGGCAGAAGGCAATTACCGCTGAATTATTATCGTTAAACAAAAGAGAGGTATTTGGACCTGTTTGTCTAACTCCTCCCCACATTCGCCCTGTTGGCTATAAGTGGGTTTTTGTTCGAAAGAGAAACGAGAATAATGAAGTAGTAAGGTACAAAGCAAGGCTCGTTGCTCAAGGTTTCACTCAGCGACCAGGTGTTGATTTTGAGAAAACTTACTTCCCAATCATGGATGGAATTACCTTTAGATACTTGATCTCAATGGCAGTAAACATGGACTTAAAAATGAAACTAATGGATGTTGTCACCGCTTACCTATATGGTAACTTGGATTCAGACATATACATGAAAGTACCAGAAGGTATCCCTGTCCCGAACCAGGATAGAGCAAACATGAGCTTATACAGTGTTCAGCTTAAGAAGTCATTGTATGGACTAAAACAGTCAGGTAGGATGTGGTATAATCGTTTAAGCGATTTCCTTCATCAGAAGGGCTACGCGAGCAATGAAGATTGCCCATGTGTTTTTATACGGAGATCCCAGGATGGTTTCTGTATTATCTCGGTGTACGTGGACGATTTGAATATAATCGGTACACCTGACGATATTGAGGAAGCGAGTTCCTACCTGATGTCGGAATTCGAGATGAAAGACTTAGGCAAAACCAAGTTCTGCCTCCGTCTGCAACTTGAGCATTCCCCTGCTGGGATTCTAGTTCACCAGTCGGCCTACACCCAGAAGGTGTTGGAACGATTTGGGTTTGAAAAAGGCATATCCTTCTAAGACCCCGATGGTCGGAAGATCTTTGCAGCAAGACAAGGACCTGTTCAGGCCTAAAGAAGAGGGGGAGTAAATTCTGGGACCGGAATTCCCCTACTTAAGTGCAGTTGGCGCACTTATGTACCTCACAAATTGTACACGGCCGGATATTGCATTCGCCGTCAATTTGCTTGCAAGGTACAGTTCTGAGCCTAACAAGAGACATTGAAAAGGCGTTAAGGACATCTTTAGGTACATACAAGGGACAAAGGACCTTGGCTTGTTTTACCAAAAGAACCAAGACCTATCTGTTGTAGGCTATGCAGATGCTAGGTACCTTTCGGACCCACATACATCCAAGTCGCAGACTGGATATGATTTCCTTTGTGGTGGAACGGCAATTTCCTGGAAATCGTCTAAGCAAACTCTTGTGTCAACTTCGACGAACCACTCGGAAATCATAGCATTATATGAAGCATCACGAGAATGTGTATGGCTTCGACGAGTAGTCAGTCACATCCAGATGTCATGTGGACTGAACACCGTACAAACCCTAACAATTATCTATGAAGATAATGCCGCTTGTGTTGCACAAGTCCAGACGGGTTACGTGAAGAGCAATCTCACAAAGCATATAAACCCCAAGTTTTTCTATGCACATGAGTTGCAAAAGATGAACGAAGTGAAAGTTTTGCATACTAAGTCGTGTGAAAATCTCGCTGATTTGTTCACTAAATTATTGCCAGCGTCTTCTTTCGAGAGATGTGTCCGAGGGATCGGCATGATGAGACTTAGGGAAATGCAAGGTTCACAAACTCATTGCTAAATTCTTGATCCCGATGATTGAGTACTTAACTTTGCAGTTAGGTGAATTGTACTCTTTTTCCCTTAGTGAGTTTTATGAAGTTTCTCACATGAACATAGCAAGAAGTATACCGTGTGCATTTCTCCATATTTTTTCCACTGGATTTTTCGGAGTTTTAAGCCATGGTTATACAGATAAGATACCCAGGGGGAGTGTTGGGAAATTGGGCCGGTAGAGGCCCACTCGGTGTGGCCTCTACCAGGTTAGGGTTGGCCCATGTAGGTATCGTATCCCCCTTTAGTCTATAAATAGAGGAACAATCTGTGTACGGGAGTTTACCGAGAGAGTTTTCAGTAAAGTTTCATTTTGTTCCCTGTGTCATCTACTTTGTACTGTGTGTCAGGGCCAGGCAGGCAAAATCCGGGACCCTGTCCGAAAATCTAAAAGGGGCCCTATCTTATACAAAAATTTGAACAAATAAATATTTCTAATATATATGACATAATATTATGCGTAACAGTTGCATAAATTGATAATCATACCTATATAACTTGAAGTTGCATAATGTTTATTTGAACATCATCATTATTTTTGTGTTGTTCAAAATAAAATGTTTAATGATATCCTGATAATCAATCTTTTCCAACACTTCGCTCGCATTACTTTAAACTCTTTATTTTCTTAAGAATTTTGGCCTTAATAGCAGAAGCAAGCAAGTGTAGCAATTCATTTTGGATCTTATGATCAAGATAATGAGCACGAGTTTCTTCATTTGTAATACATTTCTGATACTTTTTTTATAATAAACTTGTCCATGGCACCTTTATGAGATTTAATTAAATTTCGTTTCTTTTCTTTTCACTTACGCTTCTGAGAACCGGAATGATGTTTTCCTATGTTGAGTGTGTATTATTGAAATAGAAGATACAAGAGATAAAAAAAACTAAAATTATGAATATGATCCGAAATTAGAAGTACTTCCTCGATCTAAATTACTTGACTTAGATTTTTCTAGATTCAGATATATCTAAATATGTTTTAATACTAAATACATTCAAATCTAGACAAATATCAGTCAACTAATTGGAAGTATTTGTTTTTACGATCAGCCGATGATGATTAAGGAGACGAAGAGTTTGAGTCACCTGCTACCTTGTCGCTCGTAGCCGGCTCACCGCGTCTGTCCTCTTCGTCGCTCGTCGTGCATGCGTCAGCAGGTCTGGAAACTGTGGAGGATTTGACGCGATCGATTGACCAGGACTCGTCCAGCAAAAGCACAGCCATGCAGCCCAGCAGCACAGCGATGCAGCCAGCCTGCGCCCGCGTGAGAAACAGCCTAGCGCGTAGCAGCAGTGCGGTCCACGTATACATATACAAAATTTTGGGCATTTCAAAATAATGGGCCCTGTGCTGCTGGCACAGTTGGCACCACTATGGGCCCGGACCTGCTGTGTGTGCCTTCTACTAGTCTTCTTCTCGGTGTGAAACAGCTTCGGAACCGGCCGGTCGGCAGGAGGTGTTCCAACAAAAACAACCGGCCTTCTCTACCATCAAAAGCTTTTTATAGCACACAGGCGGGAACCCCCTCCTCTAGACCAGATTAATAAAACGTTAGTGATAACGGCATGTCATCGTGCCGCCTTGGGCGGTGGTGGCAAGCTCCACGTGGCATTTGCCGGGCCTGCCTTCGCGGTAGTTTTCTCAATTTCAGTGACAAGTGGTTATTTTTGTGGTGAAATTTTGACGCCGATTTTGCCAAAGTATTTATGTGAGGTGTCTCAGAGTAGTACTAGTTAGGTGCAGCAAGGCCAAAGTTTTTGCATGTTTAAGCTATAGCCACATGTTATTCGTGCGTGCCTACCACACGCACGTAAGAAGCGTGACATCGAGTTAAGCTGGAAATAAATAACTAATCCTAGGTTGATTCCTTAAAGTAAAAAAGTAATAAAATAATAACTAATCTTAGCTTTGGCCATATGCCGCATCACCTTGGCTATTGTATATATATATATAGATCGTGGCGATGATTGATGGGAACATGATCATCTTTTCCATTGAAAGAGTTCTCACACAATACTGGTACCCCTAACACCGTTTGATACTCTACAGTCGATACAAACATCATGAACCCGCTAACCACCTAGAGCAACGCGGGCACGGTAAGTGCAAATAAGACGATCGTTGCTGCATACTCAGACGAACAAGGTGGTGACCATGAACGACATGGATAAAAATATAATCGAACTATCTGATCAAGGGAATTTGGTTGCCCCCAACATCTCATGGCGAAAGGATTTGAGTATGATAGATTAGTGGTATACCTTAAAACACCCTTTAGTTTGACATGCTATTTTGATGTGCAAAACACATTGAGTGTGAGCTCAAGAGTGAATTGGTCATTTTATTCGAATGTGGTGTTACTTTCAAATGCCTTTTTCGTGTTAAAATGTAGTTGTGTTTTATTGTCATCACCTTGGGTCTAATGAAGCACCCTTTCACGCGGGTGTAGAAAAAACAAGAATTAGACCGTGTTGAGCAAGCAAGGGTCTAAAGAAGCACCGTGCAAACTTGAAAAAATAAATCAACTACTCCCTCCGTCTTAAAATAGATGTCTCAAATTTATCAAAATTTTGATGAATCTAGACACTATTTAGTACTCCCTCCGTTTTAAAATATAAGATATTTTAGTTTTATGAAACAAATGTATCTAGACTACTTTTAGTATATAGGTTCACTCAAGTTTGTAATGAATCTACAAACTAAAACAAGTCTAGATACATTTTTTGCATAAACCTAAAACATCTCATATTTTGAAACGGAGGATCCAGGGTACACTAGTCATGCTAAGTGAGCACTATTCTTTCCAGAGGCGGATCCAGGGAGGGGTGAGGGGTGGCCAGGCCCCCCTATGGCTCCGCCCCCTCCTCAAGGATTGTAGCCGGGGATAGCACTAGTTTTGATGCTATAGTGCTATTCTAATACTCTGTCCAGCCTAGACCAATGTGTGCAATGTGGCGATTGTTGAAGCTTTATGGGCCAAGTTCAAAAAATTAGCCATTAAGGAATAATACATACCTACCGAAGCATCGCAAGACTAAAGTCGATCAACTTATCCGCCGAATGCATTCAAATTTGTGCTCTACTAGGTTTCCCTCGATGATCTAGTCAGTTTATTTCTTCCTTCTCCGCCTCCACCGGGTCAAGGTGTCGCTGGTTGAGCGTCATCACCAGGATCGGGATTTTGTATTTAGGCATCATCGTGTCCATGATTACCGATTATCAAAGACACAAATTACAGCTCCCATACATCTAGTAACTATCAAATAGGCATGCCGCCACTACGCGTCATGTCCAATTCGTGAATTGATCGCCCTAAGGTATGATCCCAAATATATTGCATGTTGGCTACTATAATTGCTAGTTTGATTACCCCATCTAATAGAAATTGTTTGTTGGGATCAGTTGCAGATTATATACACCGATATTTGTTTACGAATTATTTAGCAATTAAATAATTATTGAGTTATTGATTTATTTGATAGGTCTGGGCATAGACCTACACTCAAAATAGTAGAATGTAGTAAGTTATGGTTTGATATCCATAGTATACATTAGAAGACTTGATATATTTTCATATTCATCTCTTTTATGGTGAATTTCTTATTTGCCCCACATGCACATATACTATATCCGCCCTTTGATTTATTAGTCTTCTTACATAACCCTATATAGTTATATTCGTATTTATAAAGGAAATTTATGTAAATTTTACCGTTCATGAGATCATAGACTTGTTTGATGGGTTTGCACTCGTAAAGCAAATAAAATGAATCTTTTAGTTATAGAACATGTGTTCGGATAACAAACCTACATATATTTAAGATTCGATTTAGTTTTTTTGTACACCTATTTTATCGTCACTATCATCTCGCCCCCCCCCCCTATGGTCAAATCCTGGATCCGCCCCTGATTCTTTCCCTTCTCCTAATAATTGTTCTACTTGTAAGAGATACACGGCTGAGTTCACCGAATATGCTTTATATGTATGAAATGTAATTGGTTTTGAACTTGTGAACTTTCTGATTTCATATGTGAGTTACCTAGAGGTATTTTCAACATGCACTTGCCCTTCAACATGTTCGTGTTTTTAGAAGAAGAATATATTTGTGGAAAAGAGCTTTCTAAAAAAAAGAGTGTGGGTGCGTTTACATTCTGTTTTTCACACACCCACTTTGTGCAACCGCGACCGAATGTTTTCATGGATGGACACAACTTCAATCTACAAGCTTTCAATTTCCATTTATAGACACAATTTCGGGAAAAATTCTAGTTATGGATCTCCACGATGAAGAGACCCGAGACCATATGAATCTCATGAGCTTTTTAGAACGCCTGGGAAATCGGATTGCACCCTGATGCGTTGGAGCTAAAGATCACTTGCTTTTTCTTCGAGAAGAGGGGAATCCCCGGCCTCTGCATTGATCAATGCATACAACCTCTTTATTTTTTTATTGAGAAAGATCACTTGCTAGGGTCAAGGCTTCATGGCATACGAAAGATTCCAACGTTGTTGTAGTCGTCACATTGGAGAACACAATAGAAGTTACCCTGGAAAATTAAACCACGCTAACAACTTTGCAAGTCGTTGATTTTGGCACCACCCATCGACCAACTGGATCACTCCCAGTCCCAGTGCCTTGAGGTGTAAAAAAGTCGACCAGGGGTCTCCAGATGCGTTACTTGCCTTGAGTAGTAAGAAGGATGCCATCTGAGTGAGCGCTGTAAATTATTAATCCTAGGTTAATTCCTAAAATAAAAGATTAACACATGGTCATAAGATATTATTTATTGCAAACAGAAAAAGAACAAGTATCAGACATTAATTATCCATCTTGGTGTGAGGATGAGGCACCTCCTTGACACGGGAGGCTATACAAGGCAGATACTCCTCTTTATTGTTCTCCTCTATCAACGGATCCTTGGAGGTATCTTCCCTCCATCAACCCAGCTCGCAATAACCTGGTTGGTATATGTTGTCCTGAGCTTCGGGCACATTGCTTAACCGCGGGTACTACATAGATCTTAGAGCGCATAGGTGGTCCATCCATTCTTCTTCTTGATCATGTCGAGGAACTGATGGATGTTGTCTATGAGAACATGGAAGACACAAATCATGCATGCAATGTTGGTGGCGGCGAGGTTGGTCACAAAACTGGTGGAAGAGGCTGCGACATCGACATCAATGGATAATTATTAATCCTAGGTTAATTCCTAAAATAAAAGATTAACACATGGTCATAAGATATTATTTATTGCAAACAGAAAAAGAACAAGTATCAGACATTAATTATCCATCTTGGTGTGAGGATGAGGCACCTCCCTGACACGGGAGGCTATACAAGGCAGATACTCCTCTTTATTGTTCTCCTCTATCAACGGATCCTTGGAGGTATTTCCCTCCATCAACCCAGCTCGCAGTAACCTGGTTGGTATAGCTTCGAGCACATTGCTTAACCGCGGGTACTGCATAGATCTTAGAGCGCATAGGTGGTCCAGCCGTGCTTATTCTTGATCATGTCCAGGAACTGATGGATGTTGTCTATGAGAACATAGAAGACACAAATCATGCATGCAATGTTGGTGGCGGCGAGGTTGGTCACAAAACTGGTGAAAGAGGCCGCGACATCGACATCAATGGACAGTATTTGGAGGCAGTAGTGATACCCAAGCATCGCTTGTTGCACTACTATTGATATGAACATCACAAACTTGCTACCCGGCCAGAGGGACGCCAACATGACAAGCACAGAGAAGGCGAAAGGTGCCTTGCTAGCTACACGAACAAGGTGGTGACCATGAACGATATAGATAGAAGTACCACTGAATTGTAAAATCAAGGGTATTTGTTTGTCTCCAGTATCTCACGGTGAAAATATTTGAGTAGACAGATTGGAGGTAATACCTTCAAGCACTCTCTGATGGCTTCACATAGTGCAATGATATATATACTACTCACGACGGGTAGCTGGAATTTGACATGCAACTTTAATGTGCAAAACACTTTGAGTGTGACCTTTAGAGTGAATTGACCATTTTATTTTATTAGGATGCGGTGATACCTTCAACTTGTTTGTGTTAAAATATAGATATTATTATTTTCATGCCCATTGTATGTGGGTGCGGAGACGAACAAGAAATGTAACATGTTGAGCGAACAAGGGCCAAATAAAATGTCATGCAATTTTTTTTAAGAACTATTTCCTCCATCCCAAATTAATTTACGCCTATACGCATTTATCTAGACACGTTTTAGGGCATATATAATGGTGGAGAAGGAGACTCTTCTCTTACCTCTCCATGTCATCTAGAGAAGATTACAGCCCTCTCCCCTCTCTGTCTCAGCTCTCACGTCCCATCAACCGACCTCCTCGAGAACCTCTCCTCTATGGCTTCGTCTACTCTACCGCCTCCGCCACGGGCTTCTCTAGGGAAGCTTCCTCTCTAGTGGGTCACATCTAGTGCGCGGCAGATAGCGGAGTACGAAGCCGGAGGGCTTCAAAGCGCGGAGGCCCGGATTGACCCAGCCGTGGTGCCGGCATTAAATCGACCATCTCCTTTTGCAAGACGCCCTTCCGACGCCACAATTGTGGTAGGGGCATCTAGGGAGGCCGCAGGGATTCCGATGGTGACACGGCTAGTGGGGAGATTCGATCCCCCTGGCTTCTTTGCTTCAAGCCGAGCGGCAAGGCTCCCGAAACAACCCGAGACATGTCATTCCTGCCGGGATGTAGACCCTGCCGAGGTATCTCCAACTCCAGCAACGACACCCCTGTTTTGTGCCCTCAACCTTCATGGGACCCTGCCCGAATTGTGCCCCAGGTCGCCATGGCGCCGCCGCTGCTACCACCGCCCGCTCGTGCAGCGGCACTTACCAGACAGCGTGGGTCCAAAACACGTGCAACTTCGACTTATATTTTGCTTATTCTGCTCCAAACATACGTACTAAAAGGTGTCTAAATATATGCATATAGGCGTGAATTAATTTGGAATGAAGAATATAGTTTTTATACAAATGCATGACATTTTATATTTTGAAATGAAAGGAGTACATTTCATCGATGTCCCAGCTCGTGTTCAACTTCATCACTCCTCGTGACTGAGCTGGACATCTCTGCCAGCTACTGTAGCTCTGTTGGAGCTGTCACTCTGAAAAATCCTTGTTTAGAATAACTCTGAAAATTCCTGGGTAATCGATTTAAAACGGGCCAGTTAACATGCAGCCCATGGGGCGATTTGACGGGTATGGACGAGACTCACATCATCTTCTCAGTGGGCCCTATCCTTAAATTGGCAAAATATGTCGGTCCTGCAGTCAACAAGCAGTCTGGTATATAGATGGGCTGGCAGCTGAAAAATCAGACGGGCACGGGCTATAAGATTTAGCTCAGATCGGCTGGCACCTGAAAACTGGGACGTTTCCCTAAAAAAAACAAGCATGGAGTTTTAGCTCAGATTGTTTTATTTTTGAAAACGTGTGCAACTTTTGTGTTGATATTATATGATATGTGTCCTTGTAAATTTGCATGCAAAAATCAGTCTGTATCTGTCCTTAGAAAAATAAAATTTATTGCTCTAAATAAGCAACAATTTTTAACAAGTAATATGGATTGGAGAGAGTACAAGATATAGAATATAGGTCTTATAGTGTACTTTTTTTTGACAAAGTCTTATAGTATACTTCTGTTGTGGGCGACACGGGTATAGTATAACGGACCGCCTTCGTGCACACACAAATACTCCGCCCAAGTTCTTTTATTCGGCAACAAGGTTTTTATTTATTTAAGAGCAACCATATATTTTATTAATTGAAAATCAAGTTACATGGAGCAACACATGTGGATATTAAAAGACAGTTTGAAATAAAATAATTATCCTGAAAACTATGCGGATAAAATCCTAAGAGACCGAGAAATACAAAACGATCCCTAGGTTTTCCCGCAACCATCGAATCCAGCGACCGCTGCCCAACTCCAGCGCCGTCAAGATGCACACCAGAATAGACGCCGAAACTCTAACATTGCAAGATCCAGAAAAGCATCATCGTCAACGAGACACTATGAGTCGGTGAACAGGCTTGTTGCGCGCAGCGAGACACATATCGATGTGGCACGTCGACCGGAAACATCCCGTACTGTCTTGAACCAAGATCCATCGTCTCTCATCGACAAATCGGAGAAGAACGACGGATCTACCACCTCCGGACCAAATCCTCGCTTTAGAAAAACCACCTCACCTCGGTCACAGAGGTTGCCTCACGAGTTTGCGGTTTACCAACGTGGCACTGCTGGTATGGCCGGAGACCAAAAAGTCGAGACACAAGAAGATTAGTGATCACTTTTAATCCCCTAACTCGAATTATCGGAGAAGCCACGTACATACTCCAGTACTAATCGGAAACAGACACGGTCGGCACATGTACATCAATACATACTGCAGCCCATGCCGTGTGTACTTGTATCTTGTTCGAAACAACGGAGAGGACACATCGATCGTGTTGTGAATCGTATCGCGATGGAATCCAATCCACGCAAAAGGAGGAAGCTGTGCGCCGACGACGAGACGTCCGGGGCGCTGGCGCTGCCGGACGCCGTCGTGCTGGACATCCTGGAGAGGCTTCCCATCGGGGACATCCTCCGGTTCCGCCGCGTGTGCAGGGCCTGGCGCGCCATGATCGCCAGCGAACCCGGCTTCGCCCGCGCGCACCTGCGGCGCTGGCGGTCGGAGACGGTCGTGGTCTCGCCCTGCAGCCCCGGGTCGGGCCCGTTCCTCAAGCTGTACCGGTACCGCGAGCCGGCCAGCGGAAGCGAGCGGGCAGCAGGGCCAGCGTCCCGGGTCCAGCTTCGCTGTCCCAAGAGCTACGACCGCAGCATCGTTCACTGCGACGGCGTCCTCGTCGTCTGCAGCGCGGCGGAGATGCTCGCGTGGAACCCCGCCACGGGCGAGTCGGTGCAGCTGCCGCGCGGCCAGCCCAGCTGCTTTGGCGCCGGCATCGATCGCCTCGGGTTCTGCTACGACGCGGCGGCGCGCGCGCTCAAGGTGGTTCTGCTACGACGTGGAGGCCGGGGCGTACAGCCTCGGCGTCGAGGTCCTCTCCCTGGGCCAAGGCCAGGGACCGCCGTCGTGGCGCCCGGCCGCGCGCGACCCGCCTTGCCCGATCTACGGCACGCCCCCCGCCTCCGTCGGCAGCGCCGTGTACTGGGCCATCGACGACCGCTTCTTCGTCGACGGCGGCGGCTCGCGGTCGGCCCAGCCCGGAGTGTCCACGCTGCTCTCCTTCGACGTCACGACGGGCGAGTACAGCATCATCGACGGCCCGCCGTGCCGCTGGAGGTGCCAGGACGTGGCGCTGGGCAACGTGGGCGGCGCGCTGTGCGTCGTCGCCGCGCTGAAGAGCCTGCTGGGCATGGTGTGGCTGCGCACCGCCGAGGGAGCGTGGACGCGGGTGCTCCGGGTGCGCACGCGGGTGCTCCGGGTGCGCACGCGCTACATCCTGGCGCGACTGGTCCCCGTGGGGATATGCGGGCGCACCGGCGAATTGCTGCTGCTCGCCGGCAGGGCCATGCACCACTGCTGCGCCGGTACCGGGAAGGCGCGCGCGGTGGTCGACGTTAGAGGGCAGCTCGAGCACTCCTCCCGCCGTCGTGGGCCGAGCGCCAAGACGCTCGTGTTCATGTACACACCGTCGCTGATAAAGATTGGTCCTGGTTCATCTTAGTCACTGGATATTTGTTACGTGCCGAATTAGCACGTCATTACTTTGTGAATTACTCCCTCCGTTTAAAAATATAAAATGTTTTAGTTTAGTAAAACTAATGTATTTAGAAAACTTTTAGTGTCTAGATTCATTGAACCTACACACTAAAAGGTGTCTAGATACATCTCCTTTATAAACCTAAAACATCTTATATTTCTAAATGAAAGGAGTAGCATGTAACTTTTAAGTGCGAATTATAGCATGTAATTTTTAAATGCGAATTAACATGTCATATGTTTTTCTCATTTGGAGCGTGATTTTTCCTCACGGAGCCGGTTATTAGCCGTCAAATTTGTATTGTTCAAGTCAAAAAAAAATGTATTGTTTACTAGTCCCGGGCCGCAACACCATCCGAAATTAAAGCTTTTTTTGCTGAGGCAGAGATTTATGTGTTTCTTTACCGCGGCACGATTTTTTGTTTTCCTTTTCATTTTGTTTTCCATTTCGTTTCTTTTTCAATTTATGTTTCATTATAATTTTAAACTTGTTTTCGTACACATATTCTACGCTAATACATAGTACAAGTTGATGCATATATAATTAATATTTGATCTCTTGCGAGTATACATATACAATTTGATATATACAACTATTTAATTACATTGAGATCACTAAATCATATTGAGTTTCCCGTCTTTCATATAATGTTTTTCCCTTTCATCAATGGCCTCCTTTATCAAAAATCTCGCAAATTCCTCTTGAATTGCTCGTATGCGTTGTTCTGCGTCGAGCTTCTCCCACAAACGGTGAATATAAGTTGAATCAACTCTTCGTTCACTGGCCAACTCGTGAATGTAATCGCAAAAGTAAAATCCACATAAATAAGTTTCCGGTGGCTGCTGCAAATCCTTCACCGTTTTACAAGTTAGCACATATTTGAATGGATCTTGTATTTTTTTGAACCGTGTCCAAATCCTGCTATGAACAAAAAAAGTTATTAATTACTTGATATTAGGAAATGAACGAAATAGTCCGATATAATGGGATATGATTGAAATTACTTCTGGAGCATTGTTTTCATGTCGCTCCACTTCTCTTGGTCCCAACTCAATGAGTCATTGATTTCAGCTAGGGACTTGTCAACTTGAATGTTTAGCAGAATCCAGTAAAACCTGCGGACGTTTACATAAGCAGACATGCATAACTCATCAATTACACTTAACATCGAGTAAGAAAAAAGAATATGTATAAGACAGAAACACTTACTAAAAGTTATAAGGAAATAGTATTTCCTTACAGTAATTATGTTCGATTAAAAAAGTAGACAGGTCATCCTCCACGTCGTTGGGTGATTGTGTAACGTATGTTCATTAATGATATATGGATCAATAAACCCAACTTCATATTTTCTATCCCCTTTACATCTAAGCATCTAGGATTTTGCATAATAGCGAACAAAAGGGTATATAGTAGGATAATATATTACATGTAATGAACAAGCTGAGCGAGAGACTTAATTACAGAAATAAATCACTTACAAACAATAGCAACCGAGGATAGATTTGTCGACTGCATGCTGATTGTATAACTAAAACAGTTTGTTCATTTGAATTTGTATCAGGTAAGGTTTCAAGTGATGCTCCACTCTAATGTTCACCGAAAAACATTCTTTCGAGTGTTGCTTTGATGTTTGTGTAATGTACCAGTCGTGCAAATTTCACATATGTGTTGATAGACACGTGTATTCCTCATGACTAACGAGAGACAATTTTTGAATTGGACCAAACAATTAACATAAAAAATGTGAAGTTTTTAATTATTGTTCTAGCAGTGAAAACCTCATTCCATTATGAGCTCTGATAAAATTACACATTTCAATTTTCGATAACCTTTTGCCTAATCAAAATTTGCCTAAAATTAAAATTCCCTTTGCTTCTAGAGCATGAAATCCCTCTCTATCTCTAGAGCATTGAGCTAAACTAACAATAAGAGATGAAAGGATAAAGTTGCTAACCTTTTAAAACATTGGATTTAGGGGTTGCCACCAAATCTTAGAGAAAAAATGGGCATGAACCTGACTTGCTTGGAGGAATAATGGCCATGGGCTCAGGCACGAACGAAGCCGAATTATATAGAGAAACCAACAATCCTGGTTGATATTATGAACCAAGACTAGTGATTACCTTTATTCCCGGGCCGTATCACGACCCAGGACTAGAGGTCCAGAATGATCCGGGACTAGAGCTTCCCCGGGCTCCTAGTCGTTGGAGCCAGGACGAACCAGGACTAGTGCTTACACTATCCCGGCCCAAGACCCACCCGGGACTAGAATTAGAATCTGCTCCAAACCGAAGCCCTTGTTTCTACTAGTGGTTCATGGCCTCCTCGTGTTTTCTTAAGGAAACTTTATTTTTGATTGCCAACAATTATTACATCCTTTAAAAGTTTATCGATAATAAAGTCAGAGACTCGTCAATCGAATTATAAGAATGTTTATCTATAAAACAAGACCTTGCTAGCTCATTGTAACACCCTCAGAATCGGACCTATGCAAGTTTGAGCAAAATTCACCAAACCCGCATAGAAACGATTCAAAGGTGCCCACCAGGCACTTTCGTGCGGGTGGAAAACGAAGTAATAACATTACACAACAGTCCTTGATGGGACCCGCAGAACAGATATATATAACAGCGACTCAGAGAGTCAAGAATACAAATATAATATACAAAGATCCAAATCACCTTGAAAACGATATAGCGTCCAGCTACGGACAAGATGCAAATGGGGCTAAGAGCCCTGAAGAATAACCAATGGCGTCCATAACCCTGCCCAGGCCAAGCCGGAAGGGTAACCCTGCTAACGGCGTCGATCTCAAAACCTGCTTAAACAAAAGGGGTGCCGGCAAAGGGCAAAGGAAAAAGAAGGAGCGTCAGTACTGAGGCCAGTACACGGCGAGGCTAGAATTCGGCGTTCCTCGCCTACATAGGTATGGTGGACTGAAGCGGCAGCGGCAGCATGCACTAGACAACCTATAGAGACTCGATACACTGGCGTCAAACAGAGAGGGGTAAGAATGACCTATCCGGATCCAACCTGATATAAGCATCAAACAAACCCATCCTGGCGTTTCCACCTCGACACCGATCGAGGAAGTCAACCGAGGAACTCACACAGTTGGCATTTTTATTTATTCAGTTATAGTTGCGGCTCCTTACTAGTCGGGTTTAAATAATCGTCCTGAATAAAGTAGGCAGTGGGCACTTTTAGTTAACCATTCCGTTATAGTTGCAACAATTACTACTCAGATACAGATAGCATGAGATAAACCCAAAACCCAGCAGTTGTTGGTAATTTTAATCAGCCATTCCGTTGTAGTTGTCATACTTACTAGTCAGGTACAATGGTCGCAAGCGACAATCCAAACAAGCAATTGTGGGCAGTATTATTTAGCCATTCCATTATAGTGAAGCTGATTACTAGTCATTATAAAGTCAAATTTATAGCAGTAAACTTTAGTTATGCTTGTCTATGATTGAGAAACTGTGCTCCAAGTCGTCCATATCCGCGGACACGGCTTTCAGAAAGTTTTACCCGGCCGGGGTGCACCAATAGCAACACACACTCGATCAACCTCGGAAAAACCAAATCAAAACCCAACGAGGCCTTCACGACAAAGCAATCACAAGATTCAGAAATATTTCAGGGGGCCACCCCTTAAGTAGAACCCGCAACGGAGTAAGCAAGCTCCGAGACGGCCGCAAGGTCTGCGTCAATGGCTGTAAGCGACTGGGAACCCGAAAGTGTGGCTGGGCTTGTCGATACCGCGTAATCACTCCGCTTCCTAAACAGTACAGTGTGCTCCTCGCACAATCGTAAATAAAACAGTAAAACATGGCATAAGTACAGGATAGTAATAAAACCTCAAACTAGTTTGTGGCCCCAAGAAATAATACGGAATCAAGCTCTGGCTGAGGGGGGTCCCATATACCTCCCGGATGTGGATAGCGCGATAAAACAAGGAACAGGTATCAAGTACTCGGGGTCTTACGGGACACAAGTGGGCGTTCGGAAACCAAATATTATCTATCACCCACCGATGCCTCTGCTTATTTCAATTTTAGTTGTTAAACAGAAATTAAAGTGACGATAAGTAAAACTAGAATCATCTCCAACATTAACATGCGGCAATACATCAGCAACTGTGGCATATGACGACACACATCAGCACTTGAGCAAGCAACTACGACGCGCAAGTCCAACTATCTACCAAACAACAGGTAATAGGATGTGTCCAAGGCAAATATAGGGCTGCAAGGGATATCACGGGTACGGAAACTAGAGCATCGCAACACAGATAGCAATAGATCAACAGGAGGGAATAAATACTATAAAAGTAAGATAGGTAGAAAGGGGGAGATGCTCGCCTGAAAACATTGCCGAAGGGTTCATCCGAAGATCGGGCGAAGCTCACATCAACTCAACGGCCTTATCCGCGAAGAACCAAAACACTAGAAGAAACACCGGATGCACTATTTAATACAACGGCAGAAGATCGGCATGATGCATGTATGATGCATGGCATGGCAAAGGTGCAATGCAATTAGGTCAAATTAACTGGAACCGGGGTCCCGACAATTAATTAGATGGTTCAAGTTATTTGGAACCCCCGCAATTTAAATGTTGAATTAACATGGCACGATAAGTTACCGGTTCGCTACACAACTTTAAATGAGGCCAATATAAGACTAGATTTGCCCGCATATGGGCCCCATATTTAATTAAAGGATGAATCGACGTAAGGCCCCCAAACCACATGACAAGATGCATGCGAGTATGACAATTTAATATGCAACAGGTTTTATGTTTAGCATTTATGAAAATAGGGGTACGGATAAGGGTCACACATTAGGGTTCGGCAGATCTTGGGGTTCCGGGGTTCGGGGTCGGTCTCAGGGTCCAGGGTTCGACGGGATCGACGAGGTTCGACGGAAGCGTTCTCGGACTCCGGGGTCGTTCTCGGTAGCGGGGCAGATCTTGTCGCATCGGGGTCTCGATGTCCGGGGAGCAGAACTTGGGTCGGTGTCGGGGCGCATCGGCTTCTTCCGGGTCGGTGCCGTTCTCGTCATCGCGAAGGTCTTGTCGGGTCCCCAAGTCGGGTCGGTCTTGGCTTCGGGGTGAAGAACTTGGTGTCCGGGCGGAGTGCTTGTCATATCCGTGAAGAAGAGCATGTCGGTCCACGGGGGTTCGGCCTTCGGGGCGATCTTGGCGTCGGGTTCTCGACTTCGCATCCTCGGGGAAGTGCCTGTCGCACAATTGTCTTCGGGTCCAGGTAAAAGAGCTCGTCGTCCGGGGGTTCTCTAGGTCCGATGAAGATCTTGGCGAGGGGGAACTTGGGGTTTGCGGGGTCCGATTACCGGTGTCGAACTTGTCGTCACCACACCCAACACTTAGCACCACTTGATACTACACAGGGACCTGCACGGGTGGAGGCGGTTGACATCGGCGACGACGGGGCGGGTCTCGCGGGCAGGTGGGTCTAGCTGCTGCGCGCGGACAGGGAAGGCGAGGGGGGGCGGACGAGGAAGGCAGCCGACGAGGCGGGCCCGGCGCGGCTCCGGCAGACAGCGGAGGAGGCGGACGAGCTCGGAAGGGCGCGGGTGCTCGCGGAGGAGGCGGACACCGGCGAGGAGAGCTGTAGGGCGGCGAGGGGCTGGCTCGGGCGCGCGCCGGCGAACAGGGCGACGGACGGCGCGCGGGCGGAGGCCGCAGGCGGCAGGGCAGGCGGGGCGGAGCGGGTCCGGCGGTGGCCGGCCGGGGCGGCGGTTGAGCGGGGAGGTCCGCGCGGAGGGTCGGAGCGGGCCGGGGGACGCGGAGGCTCGGGGGTCGTGGCGCGCGGGGCGGACGGCAGAGGCGCTGGCGCGAAGGAGAGGGCGACTCCGGCGGGCGTCGGCGCCGGAGCAGAGGCGGCGGGGCAGAGAGGTTGCGAGGCAGGGCGGAGGCGGGCAGAGAGCCGGCGCGGGCTCGGTTCTGCGGCGTCGCGGGCCCGCAGGGCGGCCGGAGGAGGGGGTCGCTGGGACGGTGGCGGGGCGCGCGGGGTTGGGGAGCGTGCGTGGGGCGCGTGTGTGGGAGGGGGCAGGGGCGTGGGCCTGGGGACAGCGGGGCAGGCTGTGTGCGTGTAGTGTGTGCGTCGTGTGTGGTGTGCGTTTGTGTGGTTGAGAGAGAGAGGTGGAGAGAGGGAGTGGGGGTGATGTGGCAGGAGTTGATTGGGTGGGGGGATAGAGCCAGGTGAGGTGGCAGCCTGCTACTGGTTGGGGTGAGGTGGAGGGTTGGGTTGGGTAGGTAGTTTGGTAGGTTTAGGATTATGGGTGGGACTGGTTGGACCGATTAAGTTTCTGGGGCGGTCGTTCGGGTCAATCGGCCCGTTCGACTGCCCCGCAAAAATAAATATAAATTTTATTTGTGTTAATTGGACCATTTGCAAACCGATAGCGACAAAACAAAAATACTCCGGAGCCCCGGGGTTTGGCGTTTGAATAAGATGGGGCGTTTTAGAAAACAAAACGGGCTTTGCGAAAAATAGTTTTGGCAAACAATGCATGATGATGACGATGCAATGCACAAATTCAACGCGATTTTCTAGTAGTGGTTTTGCGGGATGCCACACTCATGAGCAACACTCCATCCCTAAAAAACCCGAAAATGAACTATACCAATCATAGAAACTTCGTCAATGCAATCGATGTAAATCATTGATGTTTCCCCCACTACAACACGGAGGGTGTGCCCTGGCTTTTATAGATGCCAATGCACACGTCTAATCGTCATGCTCGTGTTAGGGCGACAAAAAAAGGCGTTAGAGATAACTGTATCGGGAGAAGTGGACAAACGGTTTTTTTGCTCGGCGCATCATCATCCGTTGAACTAACACTTCGGCAACACCATGTTATATGCGATGGAGATCCAGCGATGCGGACGCGTGACCTCATGAATATCCAGATCTAGGTCAATAGATAATTATAAATGGAAAATGATCCACTTCACCCGGGGATCCCGGGTTCACATCCTCCGCCTTCTGCGTGTGACACGCGTGCGTGGTGGAAAAAAGAACCCACAATGCCTACGAACTTCCCAACCTTATCGTCTACCCTTCCTTCTCGTCCGCTCTTCCTCCTCACCCGCCCCTGCCAATGGCCTCACTAACACCGACACCTGGTCCCACCCTAATTCCGGCAGCCATCTCAGCCCAACACCCCCTTCCTCATCGGCGGCAGCCGAGCACCTCACGTCCCAGTCAAATCCTCCTCCGGTGAGCCTGCTATCGGTCCACTCAGGCGGAGCTGCAAGCACAAGGCGAGCGGTGTGGGGCGGTTCAGCCAACGGCGGCCACTGTTTCCGCTCACTTCCTCCGTGGCTAGCCGCCATGAACGACAGGAGGCAGTGCTGCATACATAGGGGTGTTGGGGCGAGCATTGTTGATAGTGTACACATAGGCGGCATGCGAGCTCTGCTACCTATGACCGGCGGTGCTACTACGAGCAGCAAGCGACTCTGCTACCTACAGCGGCAGCATCTGCAGCTTTGCTACGTATGTCGGTAGCACGTTGCTACAAAGGTGGCGTTGCTACCCACGGACCACAACACACACTCTGCTACTTACAGTAGGCGGTGTTGCAACATACGACATGCAACTATGCTACGTATAGGCGGCGGCACTGTGGCGGTGGTGCTACATACAACATGCAACTTTGCTACTTATGGGAGGCGACACTGCTACATACTTCTCGCTGCTCTGCTATCCACGACAGGAGGCGCTGCTACATACGTCTCGCGACTCTGCTACCTACAGCAGGCGGCAATGCTACATACGACACTCGGCTCTGCTACCTACGGCACACGGCTTTGCTGTGAGTGGCAGGCGAAAGCGCTACAACCTGCAGTGAGCAACGGTCTTCTCCAGCGATGTTCGTGTTGGGCATCGCCGAGCAGCTTCTGGGAAGCCATGCGAATGGCCAGGAAAGTGCCATGAAACCGTTGATGCTGCTCCTGCTTCAAGCGGAGGCCTTCACCGTAAGGAGATTCCTCGCTGGTGTCCGACATCCAGTGGCGGTCGTAGCACACGGCGACCCTGGTGGGCGTTACTGCACGCGAGTCTGGCCAGATGATACGTCGGAAACGTATCTATAATTTTTGATGCTCCATGCTTGTTTAGTATCTACTTTGCTTTTCTTTGTCTACACTTTGAGGTGCTTTTTACATTTTTTCTGGTACTAACCTATTAACAAGTTGCCACAGTGCCAGTTGCCTGTTTTCTGCTGTTTTTGGTTCCAGAAAATTTAGTAAATAAATATTCTCGGAATTGGACGGGACAAACGTTGAAGTCAATAACTTTACGTGGGGAACAAGAAGTCCAGAGGGGAGACGGAGAGGCGTGCCAGGGCAGTCGCACACCCTAGGAGCGGGTGGGCCCTGCCCCGTGCCTAGGCAGGGTGTGGGTGTAGGGATTCGTAGCATGGAAAACAAAAAATTTCTATCGCATACAAACAAACAAGCCAAGATCTATCTACTAGATTGTAGCAATGAGTCGATGGAATAACTCACCCTCGAAGATTCCAAAGTGTTTAACGAGAGCGGATTCTCGTGGGTGATGTAGTCGTACTCTTCCCGATCTCAAGATCGCGTAGACGATCCTTCCGGCGCTGCGTTCCGGCAGCGCTCCCGCAGTCGGTCACACGTTCGGTACTCAACGAAGACCTTCCTCTCCCTTGTTCCAGCAGGCAGCGGAGGTTGTAGCACTCTCCTCGTGATTCCGGCAGCACAACGGCATGGTACCGGAAGTAGAGGGGAGATCTCGCAGGGCTTCGCCTTAAGCCGGAGCGAGTATGGTGGAGTATGAGAGAGTCCCTCGACGATCTAGGGTTTAGACACACCGAGGAAGAATCTTGGCCGGCGGCTAGGGTTTCTAGGCGGCGGCTTGACCTAGGGCGGCGGCGGCAGCAGGTGGCGGCGCCGACGGCTTAGGATTTGGAGGCGGGGATCTTATGTGTCTAGGAGGGGAGCCCTGCCCCTCCTTATATAGGTGGAGGGGCCGGCCGGCCAAGGGGAGGGGAGTTCCTCCCCAACTCGGCTTGGAGGTGGGCCGGCGGTGGAGGAGGGACTCCTCCCCAACTCGGGTTCCTCCTCTTTCTCCACTTCCCAAAAATAGCCGTTTGACTTTCAAACTTGGCGTTTGACTTTTCAAACTAGGATTTGAATAAACCCTCTATTTTGTTCAGCGATGACACCGAGTACATGATGCAATCATACCAACTTGATATAACACATTCATGTACCCTTCCCCTCCGGAGTGCCGGACACTCCGGAACCTTCTAGAACATTCCCGATGAAAACACTGGAACCATTCTCCAACTCCGAAACGGGACTTTCCTTATATGAATCTTATTCTCCGGACCATTCCGGATCTCCTCGTGATATCCCGAATCCCATTCGAGACTCCGAACAACATTCGGTCTCTTTCTCATCATTCCATAACTACTCAAACAACGTCGAATCCTTAAGTGTGTCTCCCTACGGTTCGTGAATTATGCAGACATGATCGAGACACTTCTCCGAACAATAACCAATAGAGGAATCTGGAAATTCATATGGCTCCCACATATTTCTACGATTACTTTGCGATCGAATGAACCACTTACATACGATACCAATTTCCCTTTGTCTCACGATAGTTTACTTATCCGAGGTTATGATCGTCGGTATCTCTGCATACCTAGTTCAACCTCGTTACCGATAAGTACTCTTTTCTCGTTCCCGTGATATGTGATCCCTTGTGAGCTAGTCACATGCTTGCAAGCTAACTGGATGACATTACATCGAGAGGGCCCAGAGTATATCTATCCATCATATGGATGGACAAATCCCACTCTTGATCCATGTGTTTTAACCAATACTTTCCGAACACTCAATGCCACCTTTATAGCCACCTAGTTACGGTGTGGTGTTTGATGTCATCAAAGCATCCATCCGGTAAAGGTGATATGCATGATCTCATGGTCGAAGGAATTAGGTTACTATGTATCAGAAAGCATATAGCAATTGAACTATTAAAATGACTTGATCTTTATGCTACGCTTATCTATAGGAGTATGTCCACCATATCATTCTCCTAATGATATGATCTTGTTGTTAATAACATCTCAATGTTCATGACAGGGAAACCACAATCATTCATTAACCAACAAGCTAGTGATGTATAGAGGCTTTACTAGAGACTTCAAATTAAGTTTACAAATCACACAAGTATTAATGTTTCCTTGTTAATACTATTATAGCATGAATGTAAACATTTATCATAAACACAAAGATATAATAATAACTACATTTATTGTTGTCTCTAGGGCATATCTCCAACAGTCTCCCACTTGCACTAGAGTCATCTAATCTAGATTACATGTTAATATACCGAACACCCATGGCAGTTTGGTGCTGGTCATGTTTTGCCCTCGGGAGAGGTTTAGTCAACGGACCCGCCACATTCAGATCTGTGTGTACTTTGCAAATCTTTATGTCCCCATCTTGGACATGTTCTCGAATAGCGTGAAAACGTAGCTTGATGTTCTTCAGCTTCTTGTGTGACCTTGGTTCTTGCGCATTGGCTATGGCACCCATGTTATCACAGTAGATAGACATTGGGTCCAGCGCACTAGGAACCACACCCCGCTCTGTAATGAACTCTTTCATCTATATCGCTTCTTGTGAAGCCTCCGAAGCAGCCATGTATTCCGATTCAGTTGAAGATCTCGCCACAACGCTTTGCTTTGCACTCCTCCAGCTAACTGTTGCACCATTCAAAATAAATACATATCCAGATTGTGATTTAGAATCATCCGGATCGGTGTTCCAACTAGCATCGGTGTAACCATTAACAACGAGCTGTTCATCACCTCCATAAGAAAGAACCATATCCTTAGTTCTTCTCAAGTACTTAAGGATGTTTTTGACCGCTGTCCAATGATCCACTCCTGGATCACTTTGATATCTGCTAGTTAAACTAACAGCATATGCAATGTCGGGTCTAGTACATAGCATGGCATACATTAGAGATCCTATGGCTGAGGCATAGGGAGTCTTACTCATCCTTTCTCTATCTTCTGTCGATGTCAGACTTTGAGTTTTACTCAAGGTCGTATGGGGCAACATGGGCAAGAACCCTTTCTTGCTAACTTCCATTCCAAACCTCTTTAGAACTTTGTCCAAATATGTACTTTGTGACAATGATATTTGGCGTCTTGATCTATCTCTATAAATCTTTATGCCTAATATGTAAGCTACTTCGCCAAGATCTTTCATTGAAAAACTATTATTCAAATATTCCTTGACACTATTAAGAAGGTCTACATCATTCCCAATCAACAATATGTCATCTACATATAGTATTAAGAATGCTACAGAGCTCCCACTCACTTTCTTGTAAATACAAGCTTCTCCATAAGTTTGTATAAAACCAAAAATTTTGATCACCTTATCAAAATGTTGATTCCAACTTTGGGATGCTTGCTTCAATCCATAGATGGACCGTTGAAGTTTGCATACCTTGTTAGCATCTTTAGGATCGACAAAACCTTTGGGTTCCATCATATACAACTCTTCATCAATGTCTCCATTGAGGAATGCTGTTTTGACATCCATCTGCCATATCTCATAATCATAATATGCAGCGATTGCTAACATAATCCTCACAGACTTTAGCTTCGCTACTGGTGAGAAAGTCTCATCGTAGCCAACTCCTTGAATTTGTCGAAACCCCTTTGCGACAAGTCGAGCTTTATAGACAGTAACATTACCATCAGCATCTGTTTTCTTCTTGTAAATCCATTTGTTCTCGACAGCCTTCCGGCCATCCGGTAAGTCCACCAAAGTCCATACTTGGTTTTCGTACATGGATCCAATCTTGGATTTCATGGCTTCTTGCCATTTGTTGGAATCTGGGCTCATCATCGCTTCCTCATATATCTCAGGGTCATCGGTGTTGTCCACCAACATGACATTCATAACGGGATCATACTAATCTGGATTGGTACGAGTTCTCGTTGACCTGCGAGGCTCTGTAGCAACTACAACCGAAGTTTCATGATCATCATCATTAGCTTCCTCTCTTATTGGTGCAGGCACCACAGGAACTTCTTCCGGTGATGCGCTACTCGCAATTTCGAGAGAAGGTTCGACAGCCTCATCGAGTTCTACTTTCCTTCCAGTCACTTCTTTCGAGAGAAATTCCTTCTCTAGAAAGGATCCATTCTTGGCAACGAAGATTTTTCCTTCGGATCTATGATAGAAGGTATACCCAATAGTTTCCTTCGGGTATCCAATGAAGACGCATTTTTCGGCTTTGGGTTAAAGCTTGTCCGGCTGTAACTTCTTTACATAGGCTTCGCAACCCCAAACTTTAAGGAACGACAATCTAGGTTTCTTCCCAAACCATAATTCATACGGTGTCGTTTCAACGGATTTAGATGGTGCCCTATTTAAAGTGAATGCGGCTGTTTCTAATGCATAACCCCAAAATGATAGCGGTAAATCTGTAAGTGACATCATAGAATGAACCATATCTAAGAGAGTTCGATTACGACGTTCGGACACACCATTACGCTGTGGTGTTCCCGGCGGTGTCAATTGTGAAAGTATTCCGCATTTATTCAAATGCTCGCCAAACTCGTAACTTAGATATTCACCTCCACGATCAGAACGTAGAAATTTAATCTTCTTGTTACGTTGATTCTCTACCTCACTTTGAAATTCCTTAAACTTCTCGAAAGTTTTGGACTTATGTTTCATGAAATAGATATACCCGTATCTACTCAAATCATCCGTGAAGGTAAGAACATAACGATAACCACCGCGCGATGCTACACTCATTGGACCACACACATCGGTATGTATGATTTCCAATAAGTCCGTAGCTCGCTCCATCATACCAGAGAATGGAGTCTTAGTCATTTTACCCATCAGACATGCTTCGCATCTTTCAAGTGATTCGAAATCAAGTGATTCAAGAAGTCCATCGGAATGGAGTTTCTTCATACGCTTCACTCCAATGTGACCAAGACGACAGTGCCACATATAGGTCGAGTTATCGCTCGATTTCATACGTTTAGCCTCAATGTTATTAATATGTGTATTTCCACTATCGAGATTCAATAAGAATAGACCATCTATCAAAGGTGCATGTGCATAAAACATATTACTCATATAAATCGAATAACCATTATTCTCGGACTTAAACAAGTAACCGTCTCGCAATAAACAAGATCCCGATATAATGTTCATGCTTAACGCGGGCACCAAATAACAATTATTTAAGTATAAAACTAATCCCCATGGTAGATGAAGGGGTAGTGTGCCGACCGCGATCACATCAACCTTTGATCCGTTTCCCACGCGCATCGTCACCTCGTTCTTCGCTAGCTTCCGTTTATTCTGCAACACCTATTTCGAGTTACCAATATGAGCAACCGAACCAGTATCAAATACCCAAGCACTACTACGAGTACTAGAGAGATACACATCAATAACATGTATATCAGATATACCTTTCTTCTTGATGTTGCCGTTCTTCAAATACGCCAAGTACTTTGGGCAATTCCGCTTCCAGTGACCTTCTCCCTTGCAGTAAAAGCACTAAGTATCAGGATTAGGTCCAGCCTTGGTCTTCTTCGTTGGCGTGGTAACTTTCTTACCACCCTTCTTGAAGTGTCCCTTCTGCTTAGACTTGACTTTCTTGAATTTGGTGGTGTTATTGACCAACAACACTTGGTGCTCTTTCTTGATCTCCACTTCTGCAGATTTCAACATGGCAAAGAGTTCTGGAAACGTCTTGTTCATGTTTTGCATGTTGTAGTTCATCACAAAGTTCTTGTAACTTGGTGGTAGTGATTGGAGGACGCGGTAAATCCCCAAAGCATTAGGAATAACTATACCCAAGCTTTGAAGTTTGTTTGCGTGCCCAGACATCTTAAGCACATGCTCACTGGCGGAGCTGCCCTCTTCCATCTTGCAGTTAAAGAACTTTTCAGAAGCCTCATAGCTTTCAATTGCCGCATGAGTCTCAAAGATCAATTTGAGATCCTCGACAATATCATATGGGTCTAAATTCTCAAACCTTTTCTGAAGCTCCGATTCTAAACCATACAAGATAGCACACTGAACTGTGGAATACTGAGTCTTCCGAGTGAGGTAAACATTCTTTACTTCATCGGCAGCATCAGCTGCAGGTGGGTCACCCAGCGGTGCATCCAGCACATAGGTCAAATTACCAGCTGTGAGGACAATCCTCAAATTGCGGAACCAATCCGCGAAGTTGCTTCCATTGTTTTTCAACTTTTCTTTCTCTAGGAACGCATTAAAATTGATGGTAGGGGCTGCCATTGATCTACAACATATTTGCAATAGTTTAGACTAAGTTTATGACAAATTGAGTTCAAATTAATAATAAAATTAATCTAGGTGAACTCCCACTCAAAACAATATCCCTCACATTGTTTTAGTGATCACACGAACCAAATCCACCATATCAACACCGATCATCACGAGAGTTGATATAGTTTCAATGGCGAACAATCGACATGTTCATAATATCTACTATATGATTCATGCTTTACCTTTCGGTGATCCGTGTTCCAAGACCATGTTTGTACATGCTAGGCTCGTCAAGATCAAACCTTAGTTTCCGCATGAGAAAATCTGGCTTGCTCACGTTGTATACACTTGGGAATCTAACACACCCGACCATCATGTGGTGCTTCGAAACAACAAGCTTTAGCAACGGTGCTAACTAAGGGTGAACACTTTATGACTTGAAATTCATGTGCATGAGGGATCATCTTATAATGCTACCGTCGTCTACTAAGCAATACAAGATGCATAAAGTATTAACATCACATGCAATTCATAATATGTGATATGATATGGCCTTTCTTCTTTGTGCTTCCGATCTCCATCTTCTAGCACGAACATGATCTCCATCATCACCGGCATTGCATCAAGGTCAATGACGCTTCTCCATGGTTGTCGTCCACCGGCTTCAACTATTACAACTACTTTTAATAGACACGTGGGTCGTAACATAAATTAAAGACAACCATATGGCTCCTGCTGGTTGCCAACTTACAATAAGGAACATTGCATACATCAAATATAATCATAATCATGGCCATATCACATCACTGCACACCCCTGCAAAACAAAGTTAGACGCCTCTACTTTCTTTGCATGTTTTACGTGGTTTGGGGCTTTCAATAAGTGTCGTTCTAACTTACGAACATGAACCACAACATTGATACTAGTATTGTTAATCACCCGTTGTAAATTGGATCTTAACTATGCTAGGAGAAACAGGCACCGCAAAGCCACTTATGCAATACAAGTTGCATGTCAAGCGTGGAGCAAGTCTCATGAACGATGTCATGTAAGGTTAGCCCGGGCCGCTTCATCCCAACATCCCGCAAGATGCAAAGTACACAACAAGCAATCGACAATAAAAGCATCAACGCCCATAATGACCATTGTGTTCTACTCGTGCAACAGATCTACATATAGACACGGCTCTGATACCACTGTAGGGATTCGTATCATGGAAAACAAAAAATTTCTATCGCATACAAACAAACAAGCCAAGATCTATCTACTAGATTGTAGCAACGAGTCGATGGAATAACTCACC
Source organism: Avena atlantica (assembly GCA_910589765.1). Classification (NCBI taxonomy): domain Eukaryota; kingdom Viridiplantae; phylum Streptophyta; class Magnoliopsida; order Poales; family Poaceae; genus Avena; species Avena atlantica. The sequence goes on along the minus strand of OU342738.1, from coordinate 293,799,060 downwards.
CTCGATGATTCCAAAGTGTTTAACGAGAGCAGATTCTCGTGGGTGCTGTAGTCGTACTCTTCCCGATCTCTAGATCGCGTAGACGATCCTTCCGGCGCTGCGTTCCGGCAGCGCTCCCGCATTCGGTCACACGTTCGGTACTCGACGAAGACCTTCCTCTCCCTTGTTCCAGCAGGCAGCGGAGGTTGTAGCACTCTCCTCGTGATTCCGGCAGCACAATGGCGTGGTGCCGGAAGTAGAGGGGAGATCTCGCAGGGCTTCGCCTTAAGCCGGAGCGAGTATGGTGGAGTATGAGAGAGTCCCTCGACGATCTAGGGTTTATACACGCCGAGGAAGAAGCTTGGCCGGCGTCTAGGGTTGCTAGGCGGCGGCTTGACCTAGGGCGGCGGCGGCAGCAGGTGGCGGCGCCGACGGCTTAGGGTTTGGAGGCGGGGATCTTATGTGTCTAGGAGGGGAGCCATGCCCCTCCTTATATAGGTGGAGGGGCCGGCCAGCCAAGGGTAGGGGAGTTCCTCCCCAACTTGGCTTGGAGGTGGGCCGGCAGTGGAGGAGGGACTCCTCCCCAACTCGGTTTCCTCCTCTTTCTCCACTTCCCAAAAATAGCCGTTTGACTTTCAAACTTGACGTTTGACTTTTCAAACTAGGATTTGAATAAACTCTCTATTTTGTTCAGCGATGACACCGAGTACATGATGCAATCATACCAACTTGATATAACACATTCATGTACCCTTCCCCTCCAGAGTGCCGGACATTCCGGAACCTTCTAGAACATTCCCGATGAAAACACCGGACCCATTCTCCAACTCCGAAATGGGACTTTCCTTATATGAATCGTATTCTCCGGACCATTCCGGATCTCCTCGTGATATCCCGAATCCCATTCGAGACTCCGAACAACATTCGGTCTCTTTCTCATCATTCCATAACTACTCAAACAACGTCGAATCCTTAAGTGTGTCTCCCTACGGTTCGTGAATTATGCAGACATGATCGAGACACTTCTCCGAACAATAACCAATAGAGGAATCTGAAAATTCATATGGCTCCCACATATTTCTACGATTACTTTGCGATCGAATGAACCACTTACATACGATACCAATTTCCCTTTGTCTCACGATAGTTTACTTATCTGAGGTTATGATCGTCGGTATCTCTGCATACCTAGTTCAACCTCGTTACCGATAAGTACTCTTTTCTTGTTCCCGTGATATGTGATCCCTTGTGAGCTAGTCACATGCTTGCAAGCTAATTGGATGACATTACACCGAGAGGGCCCAGAGCATATCTATCCGTCATATGGATGGACAAATCCCACTCTTGATCCATGTGTTTCAACCAATACTTTCCGAACACTCAATGCCACCTTTATAGCCACCTAGTTACGGTGTGGTGTTTGATGTCATCAAAGCATCCATCCGGTAAAGGTGATATGCATGATCTCATGGTCGAAGGAATTAGGTTACTATGTATCAGAAAGCATATAGCAATTGAACTATTAAAATCACTTGATCTTTATGCTACGCTTACCATATCATTCTCCTAATGATATGATCTTGTTGTTAATAACATCTCAATGTTCATGACATGGAAACCACAATCATTCATTAACCAACAAGCTAGTGATGTATAGAGGCTTTACTAGGGACTTCAAATTAAGTTTACAAATCACACAAGTATTAATGTTTCCTTGTTAATACTATTATAGCATGAATGTAAACATTTATCATAAACACAAAGATATAATAATAACTACATTTATTATTGCCTCTAGGGCATATCTCCAACAGTGGGGCCCCTGGCCACCGCCTCGGCCTCCCCCTTCGCCTATAAGAAGCTCCCGATGCAAAAACCCTAAGTACCCAATCAAATCTCCACTAAGCCTTCTATTGCCGCCGCCACCGTCGTCCCTAGATCGGGGGGGGGGGGGACTGAAGTTCTTCCTGGCACCCTGTCGGAGGGGAGATCATCCCGGAGGCCTTCTCTCCGGTATGATGCGTGAGTAGTTTCACCTTGTACTATGGGTCCATGTAGTAGCTAGATGGTTGTATCTCCTCCTTGTTATTTCATGTATAGATCTTGTGAGCTCCGTTCATGATCAAGATCTAATATATTTGTAATCATGCATGTTGTGTTTGCGGGGATCCGCTGGATATTGAGATTATTATGTTGGTTTGATTAATTGTTTTGTCTTTATGATTCTATCATATATGTGTTGTTTGTGATCTTGCATGCTCTCCGTTGTTAGTAGCTATCTTGGCCGAGTAGTTGCTAGTGACTCCAAGAGGGGGTATTTATGCTCGATAGTGGGTTCATGTCTCTAGTTTCCAAAGGAAGTGACAATAATCTCTTCGGTTGTAGATGTGTTGTTGCTACTAGGGAGAAAACAACGGTCTCTTGTTCATGGAACATGTGGACTGTTGACCTTATACACTTTACTTAAAGCAGTTGTCTATTGCTTGCAACTTAATACTAGAGGGGGTTCGGATGATAACCTGAAGGCGGACTTCTAGTCATAGATGTAGTTGGATGGCGGTATATGTATCTTGTTGTATTGCCCAATGATACGTTGGAAACGTATCTATAATTTTTGATGCTCCATGCTTGTTTAGTATCTACTTTTCTTTATTTTTCTACACTTTGAGGTGCTTTTTACATGTTTTCTAGTACTAACCTACTAACAAGTTGCAACAGTGCCAGATGCATGTTTTCTATTGTTTTTGGTTTTAGAAAAGTTAGTAAAGAAATATTCTCGGAATTGGACGGGACAAATGTCAAAGTCAATTACTTTCTGTGGGGAACAAGAAGTCCAGAGAAGAGCCGAAGGGGCCAGCCAGAGGGGACAGACCCACCCTAGGCGCAGGTGGGTCCCACCCCGTGCCTGGCTATGGTTTGACCACCCTGGCCGCCGCCTCGGTCTCCCCCTTCGCCTATAAGAAGCCCCCGATGCAGAAACCCTAGGCACCCGATCAAATCTCCACTAAACCGTCTATAGTCGCCGCCACCATCGTCCCTAGATCGGGGGGATCTGAAGTTCTTCCCGGCACTCTGCCGGAGGGGAGATCATCTCGGAGGCCTTATCTCCGGTATGATGCGTGAGTAGTTCCACCTTGGACTATGGGTCCATTTGGTAGCTAGATGGTTGTATATCCTCCTTTGTGCTTTCATGTATAGATCTTGTGAGCTCCGTTCATGATCAAGATCTAATCTATTTGTAATCATGCATGTTGTGTTTGCGGGCATCCGATGGATATTGAGATTATTATGTTCGTTTGATTAATGGTTTTGTCTTTATGATTCTATCATGTCTGTGTTGTTTGTGATCTTGCATGCTCTCCGTTGTTAGTAGCTATCTTGTCCAAGTAGTTGCTAGTGACTCCAAGAGGGGGTATTTATGCTCGATAGTGGGTTCATGCCTCTAGTTTCCAAGGGAAGTGACAGAAATCTCTTTGGTTGTAGATGTGATGTTGCTACTAGGGAGAAAACAACGGTCTCTTGTTCATAGAACATGTGGACTGTTTACCTTACACACTTTGCTTAAAGCAGTTGTCTGTTGCTTGCAACTTAATACCGGAGGGGGTTCGGATGATAAACTGAAGGTGGACTTCTAGTCATAGATGCAGTTGGATGGCGGTCTATGTATCTTGTTGTATTTCCCAATCGAATCTCATAGGATCTTTCTGACTAGTAATTGCATTGTTATGCCTTGCTCAGTTCCTATCAATTACGCTGATGTAATTTGTTTACCCTTCATGCCATGTTGTTTATCTAAGGAGAGCACCTCTAGTGAACTATGGACCCGGTCCAATCTTTACCATTGATACATCTTCCTCTGTTACTTGTTTACTTGCTGCAAACCACCATTACCTTCCACACCATACGTTTAATCCTTTGTTACAACAAACCGGTGAGCTTGGCAACCTCACTGGTTCGTTGGGGCAAAGTCTTGAGTTTGTGTTGTGCAGGTCTCCGGGTTGCTTGCAACACCTGTGTGATGTTTCCTTCCTCCTACTGGTTCGATAACCTCGGTTTCTTACTGAGAGAAAACTTGCTGCTGTGCTGCTTCACACCTTGCTCTTGGGGTTCCCAACAAAGCGCTCCTACATCAACTCAGCGCTGCATCAAGCTTTTCTAGCATCGTTGCCGGGGAGGCTAAGGACGTCTTCACAAGGGGAGTCCTTTACTTCCTTTATCTTTACTTTGTTTTTAGTTTGCTTTGTTTCTTTTGCTTGGTTTTGCTTGCCTCTTTCCAAAAAAAACCCAAAAATTAGTCTAGTTTGGTTTGCTTCCTTCATTCAAAAACACAAAAAAATTTAGTTCCTGCTCTAGTTGCTACCATGTCTGGGTTTGGACCAACCTTTGTTTCCCCTATGGTAGAAATCTCCACTTTTAAGCAAAAAAGTGAAGAATTTTTTAAAGAATCTTGGTCTAGAATCTCTGCTTTCCAGAGGGAAACTGAGCCTGAGGTGAGCCTTAGCTTGGTTATTGATAGTTTCTACCGTGGTATTGCTCTTCATTATAGATATGCTTTGGATGTTGTGGCTGAGAAAGATTTCTTGCTTTGTACTAAGGATGAAGCTTTTGATGCCATAAAGAAATTAATCATGATTTATGGTACACCTGGCAAGTCTGATTCCTCTTTCACAAATATTTTTGCCAGGTTGAACACTCTTGAGACTAGTATTGCTGCTATGAATAGTTGCTATCACACGCTTAGGGATTACCATGATTATGTTCCCATAAATTCTGAGCCTTCAAAGTGGTTTCCCACAATCAAAGTCTCAATAAACACTACACTTTTTGATGCTCGATGTGATATCATGTCTGAATTTTGCCTCATGCCTAAATATATTTATGATTCCTTGAGTCTTTGGGGGATTACTGAAGGAGGAGAGGAAATCTCTCTTACCAAAAATGCCACTATATTTCCCATTGGAATAGTTGAAGGTGTGTTTACAAAAATCTCAGGGAAAATGGTGTCTACTGATTATCTTGTTATTGAATGTGTAGGCAAGGGACAGATTACACTTGGAAGATCCCTACTGAAACACTTTGGAGCAGTAATAGATGTGGGAAAAGGCATTATGCACTTTGCTCCTCCGATAAGCAATCATATCTTCCCTAAAGAGAAGAATAAAGGTAAGAGAGGAAAGAACAAGAGGGGCAATTCTTCATTTGAAAATACTTGATTCTTCTTGCTTCTTGTGCCTAACTTAAAGGCGTTAAAGAAAAGTACTTGTTGGGAGATAACCCAAGGGTTTCCTTGAGTCTTGGAAGTTATTACTTCATTCATGACCTCTCCTTATCCTTTTTTTTGCTTTTTGTGCCAAGAATGACCTCTAATGAGAGGGAAGTAAGATTTGGGGAGTTGCTGTCCCGAAACAGATTTCTGTCCTCCACCAAAAAATTTGTGAGGAGTCTCTGTAACTCGGATTGAGCTGAAAATTTAAGAATAAATCCCCCAGTATGTTAGATAACTTTAGTTAGTTCAACACTTTTTGATTTGAGCAACATAAGAAGTTCGAAAAAATCGGTTTCTACCTGCTGGTCTGTTTTGACAGATTTCTGCCATTATTTGCATTTGCTTCTTATTGATTCCTTTTTGAGTTCTCTTTAGGTGAATTGAGATTTTTGAAGGAGTTACTACAGTAGCTTGTGTTTTTAGTGGAAATCCTTGTTGTTCCAAAGCTTTTCCAGGGGTCTAATATCTTTTGAATACACTAATGTTGCTAATGAAGATTGTGTGAAGTTTTGTATGAAAAAAAATTTTCAAGTGTAGAGAGAGAATGATGCAATGAGATGAAGAATGGACAAAATCTCAAGCTTGGGGATTCCACCATGGTGTCACCCCAAGAAATATCCAAGAGGTACAAGCGTCAAAGCTTGGGGATGCCCAAGGCATTCCCCTCTTCATCAATAAAAAGCTCAGGTCTGTCTAGACACTTCGTTTTTATTGTTTCATGCACAGTTATGTTGTTCTGGGAGCGTCTTAGTTATCGTTTACTTTGCTTAGTTTGTTTAGTTTTCTTAAGTAGTTTGGACCCCCGTTCTCGCTGTGTTTTTTTGCAAATAAGTTGCTTGGTGTTGGAAAGGAGTAGTAAGTTCTTTTTTGAAGTGCAAGAGGAGCTTGCATTGACTGTGACTTAGACTTTAGCATGACATGCTAGGTGTTGTTTTGACCTTATGCTTAGTGATTATTTCTGTAGCATGTCTTGTTCCAAACAATTGGGATTGCTTAGTGTTCCTTGAAAAAATTATGCGTTGTTTTAGTATGCAAAAGCATAGTATTGTGGTATTCTCCTTTGATGTTTTGCTTGAGTTGTCTTGGCACATGCTCACACCATGTTATGAATATGACAAGTCACCATTAGTGTTGGAATTATGCCCTAGAGGCAATAATAAAGATGTTATTATTATAATTCATGTTCATGATAAAGTTTATATTCCATGCTAGAATTGTATTAAGCGGAAACATTAATACTTGTGTGGTTTGTGAACAACACCGTGGCCCTGGTACGCCTCTAAGGACTAGCTCATTGATCAATGATGGTTAAGGTTTCCTAACCATAGACATGAGTTGTCAATTGATAATGATATCATTTCATTGGAGAATGATATGATGAACATACCCAAACTAAGAAAAGCAATTAGATCGTGTCATCGTGTTCGTCTTTACGAAGCTTTTCTTATGTCAAATATTGTATTCCTTAGACCATGAGATAATACAACTCCCTGGTATCGGAAGAAAGCTTTGAGGTCATCAAACGTCATCCTATGAGAGGGTGATCATAAAGGTGTCTCTCAGGTGATCGGAAAGTATCTGTTGGGTTGTATGTATCGAGATGGAATTTGTCCCTCCCAAGTCGGAGAGATATACTTCGGGCCCACTCGGTAATCGATATCAACACCGCTTGCAAGCATGTGGTTAAGGAGTTAATCACAAAGTGATATCGGATTACGGAACGAGTAAAGTACTTGCTGTGAACGAGATTGAACTAGGTATGATGGTACCGACGATCGAATCTCGGGCAAGTAAAATATCGCGAGACGAAGGGAATATATATATGGGATTGATTGAATCCTGGCATTGTGGTTCATCCGATATGATCATCGATGAATGTGTGGGAGTCAATATGGGTGCCCAGACCCCGCTGTTGATTATTGATAGAAGATCATGTCTGCATATTCTCGAACCCGCAGGGTCACACACTTAACGTGTCTCGACGCTAGGATAGATTGGATAATTGGTTTATGAATTTTTGTTTGGAGTCTCGGATGGGATCCGGGACATCACGAGAGGTTCCGGAATGGTCAGGAGAATAAGATTCATATAAGGCAGTGCAGTTTTTGGAGTTCGGAATTGTTCCGGGTTAATCGGTATTGTACCGGAAGCTTCTAGAACCTTCCGGAAGGGGACCAACGTGGCCCCACCTTCCGGGAGGGGGCATGGGCCTATGAGGGAGTGTCCTGGCCGCATTGGGCCAGGGGCACAAGGCCCCATAGGGCCCAGCCGATCCTAGAGAGTTTAAATCGTTTAAACTAGAGATAGGGTTTCTAGAAGAGGGGAGAGTCCATGCCCCCCACTCCTTATCCTTTGGGCTTGGGGGAGGGGCTAGGGCTGCACCCCCCCCTCTATATAAAGAGGGGTGGGGGAGCACCAAACCCCTACACCTCTCCTCCAAACCCTAGCCGCCTTGCTAGCTTTCCTCTCTCCCTCCCGACTGTTTGTAGGCGAAGCCCTGCTGCAGAAATTCTCCACCATATACACCACGCCGTCGTGTTGTAGATCCAATCTATCTCTCCACCATACTTGCTGGTCCGAGGAAGGAGGAGACGTCGAGGTGCTACACGTGTGCATCTCACGGAGGCACCGCCACTTGTGGTGCTAGATCGGATCGGATCGCGAGGAGGAGAAGCGAGTACGACTACATCACCCACGTTCCGACGAACGTTCCGCTGTGCGAATCTTCAAGGGTATGAAGTCTAATATAATCTCTCTCGTTGTTTGCATCTCCTAGATTAGATCTTGGCTTTCCCTCTGTTCGCTCCGTAGAAAATTTTGATTTACTATGCTGCGAAACCCTTCAGTGGTATCAGAGCTAGATCTATGCGTAGATGTGTTTCACGAGTAGAACGCAACATGGTTGTTGCGGGCGTTGATGTTTTCTGTTGCAAGCCTCTTGTTTGTGTTCTTCTTATGACGCGGGATAGTCAGATTGAAGCGGTCCAGGCCAACCTTACGCGACGTCGTTCGCGAGACCGGCTCCGCACTTGACGTGTGGCTTGTTCCACACATGCGGCTGGTGGATGTCAGTTTCTCTCACTATAGTTGTCATGGGATTAACACCGGAGTTTGGCAACCATAATATCACCGTTGTGGCTTTCCGTAGGTAAGAATCGTTCTTAGCATCTACTCCCATAAGCCACGTAAAACATGCAACAACAAAGTAGAGGCGTCTAACTTGTTTTTGCAGGGAGTGTTTTCTGTGATATGGTATGGCCCAAGATGTGATGTGTATATTGTATGCGATGATCATGTTTTGTAATGTTTCACGACTTGCATGTCGATGAGTACACAACCGGCAGGAGCCATATGGTTGTCTTTATAATTGTGTATGACCTGCGAGTCAACTTCTTATACGCCATGTAATAGCTTTACTTTATCGCTAAGTAGTTAGCAATAGTTGTAGTTGCTATTCGTGGTGGAGGCAATCATGGTGGAGTGATGGAGATCATGCCGGAACGCACAAGATGGAGATCATTGCGCGAAGATTGGCTATACCATGTCACATAAAGTTATATGCATGTGATGTTTATCCCTTTATGTATCTTATTATGCTTAGATCGCGACAGTAGCATTATAAGATGATTCCTCACTTAAAGATCAAGATAAAAATTGTGTTCTCCCCAAGTATGCACCGTTGCGAAAGTTTGTCGTTTCCAAGCATCACGTGATGATCGGGTGCTATAGACTCTACGATCACATACAACGGGTGCAAGCCAGTTTTGCACACGCGGAAATACTTGGGTCTAACTTGACGAGCCTAGCATGTACAGACATGGCCTCGGAACACAAGAACCGAAAGGTTAAGCATGAGTCATATGAATGATATGATCGACACTTCGTTGTCCACCATTGAAACCACATCTCTTCTCGTGATGATCGGATTAGGTGTGGTGAATTTGGATCGTGTTCACTAAACAACTTGAGGGATGTTGAATTTAGTGGAAGTTCATCTAGTAATTTGATTAAGTTGAACTATTTATCATGAACATAGTCTAAATTGTACTTGCAAATACTGTAGATCACATGGCCAAGTCCAACTTCAACGTTTTTGCTGAGAAGGAAAAGCTTAGAAATAATGGGTCTAACTTCACCAATTAGTTCCACAATCTAAGAATCATTCTGTCTGGCGGACAAAAGGACTATGTCCTTGGAAAAGCGTTAGGTGACCCCCCTGCTGCAACTGCGCCGGCTGATGAGAAAGCTGTCTATCAGTCGCGCAAAGATGATTATGGTGTGATTAAGAGCACCATGTTGTTTGCTATGGAACCGGAACTTCAAAATCGTTTTGAAACCTATCTCGGGCCCTTTGAGATTCTCGAGGAGCTGAAAACCATGTTTCAGACTCAAGCCCGTTCTGAGAGATATGAGATCTCTGAGAAGTTCTTTAACTGCAAGATGGAGGAAGGGAGTTCCGTTAGTGAGCACGCCATAAAGATGTCGGGCTACACTCAACGCCTTGAGCAACTGGAATGCACGATTCCAGAGGAGCTCAAGATTGACAGGGTTCTGCAATCACTCCCTCCCAACTACAAAAGTTTTGTAGTGACTCATAATCAGATTGGCTCCACTGATATGATCACCGAGCTCTTCGCAAAGCTGAAGGCTGCGGAGGTGGACATCAAAAAGTATAATCATGTGTTGATGGTCAACAAGCCCTCCTTTAAGAAAGGTAAGGGAGCAAAGAAGCCCTTCAAGAAGGGCGGCGGCAAGCGCAATGCCCCTGCTGAGAAGAAGCTCAAGTCTGGTCCTAAGCCCGACACTGAGTGCTTCTATTGCAAGGACAAGGGTCACTAGAAGCGCAACTGTCCGAAGTACTTAGCGGACAAGAAGGCTGGCATCATCAAAGGTATATTTGATATACATGTTATTGATGTTTTCCTTACTAGCCCTCGTTGTAGTGCCTGGGTATTTGATACCGGTTCAGTTGCTAATATTTGTAATTCGAAACAGGAGCTACGGAATAAACGACGGCTTGCGAGGGATGAGGTGACGATACGCGTTGGCAACGGATCAAGAGTTGATGTGATGGCCGTCGGCACGCTCTCCTTAGTTTTACCTTCAGGATTAGTTTTAAACCTTAATAAGTGTTATTATGTGCCTGCGTTGAGCATGAACATTATTTCTGGATCGTGTTTATTGCAAGACGGTTATTCATTTAAATCGGAGAATAATGGTTGTTCTATTTATATGAGTAACATCTTTTATGGTCATGCACCTCTTGTAAATGGTTTATTTCTTCTAAATCTCGAAAGGGATGAAACACACATCCATAACATTGAGGCTAAGAGATGCAAAGTAGATAGTGATAATACTACTTATTTGTGGCACTGTCGTCTAGGTCATATTGGTGTAAAGCGCATGAAGAAACTCCATTCTGATGGACTTTTGGAGTCTCTTGATTTTGAATCATTTGACACATGCGAACCATGCCTCATGGGCAAGATGATCAAAACCCCGTTCTCCGGAATGATGGAGCGAGCAACGGACTTGTTGGAAATCATACATACCGATGTATGCGGACCGATGAGTATTTCGACGCGCGGTGCATATCGCTATTTCCTCACTTTTACCGATGACTTAAGTAGATATGGGTATATCTATTTAATGAAACATAAATCTGAAACATTTGAAAAGTTCAAGGAATTTCAGAATGAAGTGGAGAACCATCGTAACAGAAAGATTAAGTTTCTACGATCCGATCGTGGAGGTGAATATTTGAGTTATGATTTTCTCACGCATCTTAAAGCAAGTGGAATCGTTTCACAACTCACGCCACCCGGAACACCACAACGCAATGGTGTGTCTGAACGCCGGAATCGAACCCTATTAGATATGGTCCGATCGATGATGTCTCTTACTGATTTGCCGTTATCATTTTGGGGTTATGCATTAGAAACCGCTGCATTCACTTTAAATAGGGCTCCATCTAAATCCGTTGAGACGACACCGTATGAACTGTGGTTTGGTGCTAAACCTAAGTTGTCGTTTCTTAAAGTTTGGGGATGCGAAGCTTACGTCAAGAAGTTGATGCCGGACAAGCTCGAACCCAAAGCGGAGAAATGCGTCTTCATAGGATACCCTAAGGAAACTATTGGGTATACCTTCTATCACAGAACCGAAGGCAAAGTGTTTGTCGCAAAGAATGGTTCCTTTCTTGAGAAGGAGTTTCTCTCGAAAGAAGTGAGTGGGAGGAAAGTAGAGCTTGACGTGGTTATTGAACCTTCTCTTGAATTGGAGAGTAGCGCAGCACCTGAAATTGTTCCAGTGCCGCCTGCACCAACAATAGAGGAAGCTAATGACAAGGATCATGAAGCTTCGGACGATGCTTCTACTGAACGTCGCAGGTCGACAAGGTCGCGTACCCCTCCTGAGTGGTACGGCAACCCTGTCTTGACTGTCTTGTTAGTAGAAGACAGTGAACCTACGAACTATGAGGAAGCGATGATGAGCCCGGACTCTGAGAAATGGCTAGAAGCCATGAAATCCGAATTGGGATCCATGAGCGAAAACCAAGTATGGACTTTGGTGGACCCTCCTAGCGACCGAAAGGCCGTTGAGTGCAAATGGATCTTCAAGAAGAAAACGGACGCGGATGGTAATGTTACCGTCTATAAAGCACGGCTTGTCGCGAAAGGTTTTCGACAAGTTCAAGGTGTTGACTACGATGAGACTTTCTCTCCCGTAGCAATGTTTAAGTCCATTCGGATTTTATTAGCAATTGCTGTGTTTCATGATTATGAAATATGGCAGATGGATGTCAAGACTGCTTTCCTCAATGGCAACATTGATGAAGAGTTGTATATGATGCAACCCAAAGGTTTTGTCGATCCTAAGGATGTTAGTAAAGTATGCAAACTTCAGCGTTCCATTTATGGACTGAAGCAAGCATCTCGAAGTTGGAACCTTCGTTTTGATCAAGTGATCAAGAGCTTTGGATTTGTTCCAAATTGCTACGAAGCTTGTATCTACAAGAAAGTGAGTGGGAGCTCGGTGACGTTTCTGGTACTATATGTGGATGACATATTGATTATCGGAAATGACATCAACATGCTTAACGATGTGAAGAGTTATTTGAACAAGTGTTTTTCAATGAAAGACCTAGGTGAAGCTGCTTATATATTGGGCATCAAGATCTATAGAGATAGACAAAGACGCCTGATAGCTTTAAGCCAGAGTACATACCTAGACAAAGTTCTGAAAAGGTTCAGAATGGATAAGGCAAAGAAAGGTTCAGTGCCTATGTTGTCAGGTAAGATATTGAGCAAGGCTCAGTGTCCAGCTACGGTAAATGATAGGGAAGATATGAGCAAAGTGCCTTATGCCTCGGCCATAGGTTCTATCATGTATGCCATGTTGTGTACTAGACCGGATGTGTCCAATGCTCTTAGTTTGACGAGCAGATATCAAAGTGATCCAGGAGTGGAACACTGGACAGCCGTGAAGAACATCCTAAAGTACCTAAATAGGACTAAAGAAATGTTCTTAGTCTATGGGGGTGATGAACAGCTTGTCGTAAAAGGTTATGTCGACGCTAGTTTTGACACCGACAAGGATGATTCCAAATCTCAGACAGGATACGTTTATATTTTGAATGGAGGAGATGTGAGCTGGAGAAGCTACAAGCAAAGCGTGATCGCGGGATCCACAGTAGAAGCGGAATACATGGCTGCTGCAGAAACATCAAGTGAAGGAGTTTGGATCAGAAACTTCATCACTGATCTTGGCGTGGTTCCAAGTGCATTGGACCCACTGGAGATATTGTGTGACAACACTGGCGCCATAGCACTCGCTAAGGAACCAAGATATCATCCAAAGACCAAGCATATCAACCGCAAGTTTCATATAATCCGAGATTATATTGCAGATGGAGATCTGAAGATTAGCAAAGTACATACAGATCTGAATGTCGCAGATCCATTGACTAAACCTCTTCCACGTGTAAAACATGATCAGCACCTCAGTGCCATGGGTGTGAGATTTTTACCAGATGTAAACTAGATTATTGACTCTAGTGCAAGTGGGAGACTGTTGGAATTATTCCCTAGAGGCAATAATAAAGATGTTATTATTATAATTCATGTTCATGATAAAGTTTATATTCCATGCTAGAATTGTATTAAGCGGAAACATTAATACTTGTGTGGTTTGTGAACAACACCGTGTCCCTGGTACGCCTCTAAGGACTAGCTCATTGATCAATGATGGTTAAGGTTTCCTAACCATAGACATGAGTTGTCAATTGATAATGAGATCATTTCATTGGAGAATGATATGATGGACAGACCCAAACTAAGCAAAGCAATTAGATCGTGTCATCGTGTTCGTCTTTGCGAAGCTTTTCTTATGTCAAATATTGTATTCCTTAGACCATGAGATAATACAACTCCCTGGTATCGGAAGAAAGCTTTGAGGTCATCAAACGTCATCCTATGAGAGGGTGATCATAAAGGTGTCTCTCAAGTGATCGGAAAGTATCTGTTGGGTTGTATGTATCGAGATGGAATTTGTCCCTCCCAAGTCGGAGAGATATACTTCGGGCCCACTCGGTAATCGATATCAACACCGCTTGCAAGCATGTGGTTAAGGAGTTAATCACAAAGTGATATCGGATTACGGAACGAGTAAAGTACTTGCTGTGAACGAGATTGGACTAGGTATGACGGTACCGACGATCGAATCTCGGGCAAGTAAAATATCGCGAGACGAAGGGAATATATATATGGGATTGATTGAATCCTGGCATCGTGGTTCATCCGATATGATCATCGATGAATGTGTGGGAGTCAATATGGGTGCCCAGACCCCGCTGTTGATTATTGATAGAAGATCATGTCTGCATATTCTCGAACCCGCAGGGTCACACACTTAACTTGTCTTGACGCTAGGATAGATTGGATAATTGGTTTATGAATTTTTGTTTGGAGTCTCGGATGGGATCCGGGACATCACGAGAGGTTCCGGAATGGTCCAGAGAATAAGATGCATATAAGGCAGTGCAGTTTTTGGAGTTCGGAATTGTTCCGAGTTAATCGGTATTGTACCGGAAGCTTCTAGAACCTTCCGAAAGGGGACTAACGTGGCCCCACCTTCCGGGAGGGGGCATGGGCCTATGAGGGAGTGTCCTGGACGCATTGGGCCAGGGGCACAAGGCCCCATAGGGCCCAGCCGATCCTAGAGAGTTTAAATCGTTTAAACTAGAGATAGGGTTTCTAGAAGAGGGGAGAGTCCATGCCCCCCACTCCTTATCCTTTGGGCTTGGGGGAGGGGCTAGGGCTGCGCCCCCCTCTATATAAAGAGGGGTGGGGGCGCACCAAACCCCCACACTTCCCCTCCAACCCTAGCCGCCCTGCTGCCCTTCCTCTCTCCCTCCCGACTGCTTGTAGGCGAAGCCCTGCTGCAGAAATTCTCCACCATATACACCACGCCGTCGTGTTGTAGATCCAATCTATCTCTCCACCATACTTGCTGGTCCGAGGAAGGAGGAGACGTCGAGCTGCTTATATATTGGGCATCAAGATCTATAGAGATAGACAAAGACGCCTGATAGCTTTAAGCCAGAGTACATACCTAGACAAAGTTCTGAAAAAGTTCAGAATGGATAAGGCAAAGAAAGGTTCAGTGCCTATGTTGTCAGGTAAGATATTGAGCAAGGCTCAGTGTCCAGCTACGGTAAATGATAGGGAAGCTATGAGCAAAGTGCCTTATGCCTCGGCCATAGGTTCTATCATGTATGCCATGCTGTGTACTAGACCGGATGTGTCCAATGCTCTTAGTTTGACGAGCAGATATCAAAGTGATCCAGGAGTGGAACACTGGACAGCCGTGAAGAACATCCTAAAGTACCTAAATAGGACTAAAGAAATGTTCTTAGTCTATGGGGGTGATGAACAGCTTGTCGTAAAAGGTTACGTCGACGCTAGTTTTGACACCGACAAGGATGATTCCAAATCTCAGACAGGATACGTTTATATTTTGAATGGAGGAGCTGTGAGCTGGAGAAGCTGCAAGCAAAGCGTGATCGCGGGATCTACAGTGGAAGCGGAATACATGGCTGCTGCAGAAGCGTCAAGTGAAGGAGTTTGGATCAGAAACTTCATCACTGAGCTTAGCGTGGTTCCAAGTGCATTGGATCAGAAACTTCATCACTGAGTTTGGATCAGAAACTACATCCTTAAGTACTTGAGAAGAACTAAGGATATGGTTCTTTCTTATGGAGGTGATGAACAACTCGTTGTTAATGGTTACACCGATGCTAGTTGGAACACCGATCCGGATGATTCTAAATCACAATCCGGATACGTATTTATTTTGAATGGTGCAGCAATTAGCTGGAGGAGTGCAAAGCAAAGCGTTGTGGCGAGATCTTCAACTGAATCGGAATACATGGCTGCTTCGGAGGCTTCACAAGAAGCGATATGGATGAAAGAGTTCATTACAGAGCTGGGTGTGGTTCCTAGTGCGCTGGACCCAATGTCTATCTACTGTGATAACATGGGCGCCATAGCCAATGCGCAAGAACCAAGGTCACACAAGAAGCTGAAGCACATCAAGCTACGTTTTCACGCTATTCGAGAACATATCCAAGATGGGGATATAAAGATTTGCAAAGTACACACAGATCTGAATGTGGCGGATCCATTGACTAAACCTCTCCCGAGGGCAAAACATGACCAACACCAAACTGCCATGGGTGTTCGGTATATTACCATGTAATCTAGATTAGATGACTCTAGTGCAAGTGGGAGACTGTTGGAGATATGCCCTAGAGGCAATAATAAATGTAGTTATTATTATATCTTTGTGTTTATGATAAATGTTTACATTCATGCTATAATAGTATTAACAAGGAAACATTGATACTTGTGTGATTTGTAAACTTAATTTGATGTCCCTAGTATAGCCTCTATACATCACTAGCTTGTTGGTTGATAAATGATTGTGGTTTCCCTATCATGAACATTGAGATGTTATCAACAACAAGATCATATCGTTAGGAGAATGATATGATGGACATACTCCTATAGGTAAGCGTAGCATAAAGATCAAGTCATTTAAATAGTTCAATTGCTATATGCTTTCTGATACATAATAACCTAATTCCTTCGACCATGAGATCATGCATATCACCTTTACCGGATGGATGCTTTGATGACATCAAACACCACACCGTAACTGGGTGACTATAAAGGTGGCATTGAGTGTTCGGAAAGTATTGGTTGAGACACATGGATCAAGAGTGGGATTTGTCCATCCATATGACGGATAGATATACTCTGGGCCCTCTCGGTGGAATGTCATCCAATTAGCTTGCAAGCATGTGACTGGATCACAAGGGATCACATATCACGGGAACGAGAAAAGAGTACTTATCGGTAACGAGGTTGAACTAGGTATGCAGAGATACCGACGATCATAACCTCGGATAAGTAAACTATCGTGAGACAAAGGGAAATTGGTATCGTATGTAAGTGGTTCATTAGATCGCAAAGTAATCGTAGAAATATGTGGGAGCCATATGAATTTCCAGATTCCTCTATTGGTTATTGTTCGGAGAAGTGTCTCGATCATGTCCGCATAATTCACGAACCGTAGGGAGACACACTTAAGGATTCGACGTTGTTTGAGTAGTTATGGTATTATGAGAAAGAGACCGAATGTTGTTCGGAGTCTCGGATGGGATCCGGGATATCACGAGGTGATCCGGAATGGTCCGGAGAATATGATTCATATAAGGAAAGACTCGTTTCGGAGTTCGGGAATGATTCCGGTGTTTTCATCGGGAATGTTCTAGAAGGTTCCGGAATGTCCGGCACTCCGGAGGGGAAGGGGTACATGAGTGTGTCATTGCAAGTTGGAATGATTGCATCATGTACAGAGTGTATTCGCTGTCCAAAATAAAGGGTTTAATCAAATCCTAAATTGAAAAGTGAAACGGCTAGTTTGAAAGTCAAACGACAATTTTGGAAAGTGGAAAAGAGGAAGGAGTGTGAAACCGAGATGGGGAGGGAGTCCTCCTCCCTAAGCCGGCGCACCACCCAAGCCGAGTTGGGGAGCGACTCCCCTCCCTCCCCTTGGCCGTCGGCCCCTCCACCTATATAAGGAGGGGCAGGGCTCCCTCCTCTACACACACAAGTTCCTATCCTCTAAATCTAAACCCTAGCCACAGCCTCCGGTTTAGAGCCGTTTTGGTTTAGAGCTTCTAATTGCCCTAGCCTTCGGTTTAGAGCCTTCTAATTGGTATGTCTAAATTCTAGACCACTAAAGCTCTCTCATACTCCACCATACTCGCTCCGGCTTAAGGCGAAGCCCTGCAGGATCTCCCCTCTACTTCTGGTACCACGCCGTTGTGCTGCCGGAATCTCGAGGAGAGTGCTACAACCTCCGCTGCCTGCTGGAACAAGGGAGAGGAAGGTCTTCGTCGAGTACCGAACGTGTGACCGACTGCGGGAGCGCTGCCGGAACGCAGCGCCAGAAGGATCGTCTACGCGATCTTGAGATCGGGAAGAGTACGACTACATCACCCACGAGAATCCGCTCTTGTTAAACACTTTGGAATCTTTGAGGGTAAGTTATTCCATCGACTCGTTGCTACAATCTAGTAGATAGATCTTGGCTTGTTTGTTTGTATGCGATAGAAATTTTTTGTTTTCCATGCTACGAAACCCTACAGTGGTATCAGAGCCGTGTCTATATGTAGATCTGTTGCACGAGTAGAACACAATGGTCATTGTGGGCGTTGATGCTTTTATTGTCGATTGCTTCTTGTGTACTTTGCATCTTGCGGTATGTTGGGATGAAGCGGCCCGGGCTAACCTTACTTGACATCGTTCATGAGACTTGCTCCACGCTTGACATGCAACTTGTATTGCATAAGTGGCTTTGCGGGTGCCTGTTTCTCCTAGCATAGTTAAGATCCAATTTACAACGGGTGATTAACAATGCTAGTATCAACGTTGTGGTTCTTGTTCGTAAGTTGGAACGACACTTATTGAAAGCCCCAAACCACGTAAAATATGCAAAGAAAGTAGAGGCGTCTAACTTTGTTTTGCAGGGGTGTGCAGTGATGTGATATGGCCATGATTGTGATTATTTTTGATGTATGCAATGTTCCTTATTGTAAGTTCGCAACCGGCAGGAGCCATATGGTTGTCTTTAATTTATGTTAAGACCCGCGTGTCTATTCAAAGTAGTTGTAATAGTTGAAGCCGGTGGACGACAACCATGGAGAAGCGTCATTGACCTTGATGCAATGCCGGTGATGATGGAGATCATGTTCGTGCTTGAAGATGGAGATCAGAAGCACAAAGAAGAAAGGCCATATCATATCACATATATATTGAATTGCATGTGATGTTAATACTTTATGCATCTTGTATTGCTTAGTAGACGACGGTAGCATTATAAGATGATCCCTCATGCACATGAATTTCAAGTCATAAAGTGTTCACCCTTAGTTAGCACCGTTGCTAAAGCTTGTTGTTTCGAAGCACCACGTGATGATCGGGTGTGTTAGATTCTGCAAGTGTATACAAGGTGAGCAAGCCAGATTTGCTCATGCGGAAACTAAGGTTTGATCTTGACGAGCCTAGCATGTACAGACATGGTCTCGGATCACGGATCACCGAAAGGTAAAGCATGAATCATATGGTAGATATGATGAACATGACGATTGTTCGCCATTGAAACTATATCAACTCTCGTGATGATCGGTGTTGATGTGGTGGATATGGTTCGTGTGATCACTAAAACAATGTGAGGGATATTGTTTTGAGTGGGAGTTCACCTAGATTAACTTTATTAATTAATTTGAACTCAATTTGTCATAAACTTAGTCTAAACTATTGCAAATATGTTGTAGATCAATGGAAGCCCCTACCATCAATTTTAATGCGTTCCTAGAGAAAGAAAAGTTGAAAAACAATGGAAGCAACTTCGCGGATTGGTTCCGCAATTTGAGGATTGTCCTCACAGCTGGTAATTTGACCTATGTGCTGGATGCACCGCTGGGTGACCCACCTCCAGCTGATGCTTCCGATGAAGTAAAGAATGTTTACCTCGCACGGAAGAATCAGTACTCCATAGTTCAGTGTGCTATCTTGTATGGTTTGGAATCGGAGCTTCAGAAAAGGTTTGACGATTCAGACCCATATGATATTGTCGAGGATCTCAAATTGATTTTTGAGACTCATGCGGCAATTGAAAGCTATGAGGCTTCTGAAAAGTTCTTTAACTGCAAGATGGAAGAGGGCAGCTCCGTCAGTGAGCATGTGCTTAAGATGTCTGGGCACACAAACAAACTTCAAAGCTTGGGTATAGTGATTCCTAATGCTTTGGGGATTTACCATGTCCTCCAATCACTACCACCAAGTTACAAGAACTTTGTGATGAACTACAACATGCAGAACATGAACAAGACGTTGCCAGAACTCTTTGCCATGTTGAAATCTGCAGAAGTGGAGATCAAGAAAGAGCACCAAGTGTTGTTGGTCAATAAGACCACCAAATTCAAGAAAGGCAAGTCTAAGCAGAAGGGACACTTCAAGAAGGGTGGTAAGAAAGTTACCACGCCGACGAAGAAGACCAAGGCTGGACCTAAGCCTGATACTGAGTGCTTTTACTGCAAGGGAGAAGGTCACTGGAAGCGGAATTGCCCAAAGTACTTGGCGGATTTGAAGAACGGCAACATCAAGAAGAAAGGTATATCTGATATACATGTTATTAATGTGTATCTCACTAGTACTCGTAGTAGTGCCTGGGTATTTGATACTGGTTCGGTTGCTCATATTTGTAACTCGAAATAGGTGCTGCAGAATAAACAGAAGCTAGCGAAGAACGAGGTGACGAT
This sequence comes from Avena atlantica, assembly GCA_910589765.1. Classification (NCBI taxonomy): domain Eukaryota; kingdom Viridiplantae; phylum Streptophyta; class Magnoliopsida; order Poales; family Poaceae; genus Avena; species Avena atlantica. Next base: position 293,778,925 of record OU342738.1, on the reverse strand, counting down.
GCGCGTGGGAAATGGATCAAAGGTTGATGTGATCGCGGTCGGCACGCTACCCCTTCATCTACCATCGGGATTAGTTTTATACTTAAATAATTGTTATTTGGTGCCTGCGTTGAGCATGAACATTATACCAGGATCTTGTTTATTGCGAGACGGTTACTTGTTTAAGTCCGAGAATAATGGTTGTTCGATTTATATGAGTAATATGTTTTATGCACATGCACCTTTTGTGGCATCCCGCAAAACCACTACTAGAAAATCGCGTTGAATTTGTGCATTGCATCGTCATCATCGTGCATTGTTGCATAAAACTATCTGCGCAAAACCCAGTTTCGTTTTCTAAACGCCCCATCTTTAATCAAATATCAAACCCCGGGTCCCCGGATTATTTTTGTTTGTCTTCTGTCGGTTTGCAAACGGTGTTTGTAAAACAAATAAAAATATTTATTATTTTAGCGGGGGCAGTCGAACGGGCCGTTCCGACCCGAACGACCACCCCCAGGAATTTACAACGGCCCACCCTAATTCCTAAACCTACCAGGTAACCTACCCAACCCTTCCCTCCACCTCACCCCATCCTATCACAGGCTGCCACGTCACCCTACCTCTCCCCTCTACCAATCCCACCATGCCACATCACCTCAAACCCCCTCTCTCTCTCACCCCCACTCCCCACAACCAGCCCCACACCCCACGCACGCACTACACACACGCGCCTGGGCCCGCGCCCCACCACCGACAACCTCCCACCACCCGCTGGCCCCACCCCGGCCCCGCAGCGCTCTCTCTCTCCCATCCCCACGCCCCCGCGTCCTCTCTCTCCCTCTGTGCCGTCCGCCCCGCGTGCTCGCCTGCCCGGCCGCCGGCGGCGCGCCCCGCACCGGCGACCCGCGCCGCACCCCCTCCTCCTCCTCCCTTCTCTCCCCGCCGCCTCCATGCCTCCCTCTGCCTCGCGTGCGACCGCCTCCCGCCGCGTGTCCGCCGCCACCGTCGCGCCCTCACCCGCCTCCACCGTCTCCGGCAACCGCCTCTGCTCCGCCCCCTCGTCGCCGCCGGACCCGCGACCCCCTCCGCGGCCTCCTCTGCGTCCCGCCTCCTCCGGCTCTACCCCGCACCCCCGGCACCGCCCCTGCTCGCGCCCGGCCGCGCCGCGGAGCCTCTCCGCCGCCCCTCAAGCCCTGCGCGGCCCCCTCCTCTCTCAGCTCCGGCGGGCGCGCCTCCCTGGCCACGCCGCGGCCGTCCCCGACCTCCGCGTCCCCCGCTCCCCCTGGCGCCCGATGCCGCCGCCGGCCCCTCAAGCTCCCGCGTGCCTCCCGCCGGCTCGAACCCGCCGCCAGGCACGTCTCCATCGGCCCCGGCCCCGCACCCCCGGCCCAGCAATCTTCGTCGCCGTCGAGCCGCGTCGGCCGCAGCCCCGTCCTCCTGCTCACCGCGGTCCGTCTCGTGCGCCTGGGGAGCCCTTGCTCGTGGCCGTCCCTTGATGCGGCCCGTTTGCGAGTATCTGTGTGCCGAGACCGCCGTTCTGCTAGCTACCTGACGCTGCTAGTTGTAATGTTTGATATAAAATACGGATGTGCTTCTACCGATGAAGAAATGGTGGTACCGCTACAAGGTCTGCTCAGGATGCGGATATGATGTTCGTGTGAAGGTTGCTGGAGGCCAACGGAAGACCGAGCCGGAACCAAGTCTGCCTTGACAAGCGATCCAAGATCTTCACCATAGACGCCAAGTTCTCCGTCTGGGGCGACGCTGTCTTCAACATGAACCACCATGAACTTCTTCACGGATCCGAAGACCGTGGACGCCAAGTCCCCGGGTTCAAAGGCGTCAAGACCCCGATCCCGAAGACCGATCCCGGAGTTCAAAGACAACCCTGCCGAAGACTGAACCCTGGCGCGCCAAGTACTTCACCCCGGACGCCAAGAACGACTCGATGGCGCGGGCCCGACAAGACCCTCGCAACGGCAAGATCGACCCCGTGGGACCCGACAAGATCTACCCCAGTAATCCGAGAACGCTTCCGTCGAGACCGTTCCGCCGGACCCTGGACCCTGAGACCAACCCCGAACCCCGGAACCCCAAGATCGTCGAGACCCCTAATGTGTGAACCCCTTCCCGAAACCCTATTTTATAACATAACAACAACTTGTTGCATATTAAATGTTCATGCATGCATATTGCCATGTGGTTTGGGGGCCTTATGCCGATTCAACTCATAATTAAATATGGGGCCCATATGCGGGCAAATCTAGTCTCATATTGGCCTCATTTAAACTTGTGTAGCGAACCCGGTGCTATCTTTTGTCTGATAATACAACATTTAAACTGCGGGGTATCTAAACAACTTGAACCGCCTAATTAATTGACGGGACCCCGGTTCCGCTTAATTCGGCCTAATTGCATCGCATCTTGCCATGCCATACATCATACATGCATCATGCCGATTTTCTGCCGTTGTATTAAATATTGCATCCGGTGTTTCTTCTAGTGTTTTGCTTCTTCGCGGATAAGGCCGTTGAGTTGATGTGAGCTTCGCCCCGATCTTCGGTTGAACCCTTCGACAATGTTTTCAGGCGAGCATCTCCCCCTTTCTACCTATCTTACTTTTATAGTATTTACTTCCCTCCTGTTGATCTATTGCTATCTGTGTTGCGATGCTCTAGTTTTCCGTACCCGTGATATCCCCTGCATCCCTATATTGCCTCGGACACATCCTATTACCTATTGTTTGGTAGATAGTTGGACTTGCGCGTCGTAGTCGCTTGCTCAAGTGCTGTTGCGTGTTGGCAAGTGCCACAGTTGTTGATGTATTGCCGCATGTTGATGTTGGATATGATCATGGTTTACTTATCGCTCACTTTAATTCCTGTTTAACAACTAAAATTGAAATAAGCAGAGGCATCGGTGGGTGATAGATAATATTTGGTTTCCGAACGCCCACTTGTGTCCCGTAGGACCCCGAGTACTTGATACATGTTCCTTGATTTATCGTGCTATCCACATATGGGGAGTATGGGCCCCCCTTAGACAGAGCTTGATTCCGTCTTATTTCTTGGGGCCACAAACTAGTTTGAGGTTTTATTTACTATCCTGTACCTATGCAATGCTTTACTGCTTTATTTACGATTGTGCGACATATAGCACACTGTACTGTTTAGGATCGGGATACGTTTTCGCGGTGTCGACAAGCCCCGTTTGGGGTTCCCAGTCGCTCACAGCCGTCTACCCAGACCTTGAGTCCGTCTCGGAGCTAGCTTACTTCGTTGCGGGTAGCTTAATGGGGTGGCCCCCTGAAATATTTCTGAATCTTGTGATTGCTCTGTCGTGAAGACCTCGTTGGTTTTGATTTGGTTTTTTCGAGGTTGATCGTGTGTGTGTTGCTATTTGTGCACCCCGGCCGGGTTAAAACTTTCTGAAAGCCGTGTCCGCGGTTATGGACGACTTGGAGCACAGTATCTCGACCATAGACAAGCATAACTAAAGTTTATTGCTATAAATTTGACTTTATAATGACTAGTAATCAGCTTCACTATAATGGAATGGCTAAATAATACTGCCCACAATTGCTTGTTTTGGATTGTCGCTTGCGACCATTGTACCTGACTAGTAAGTATGGCAACTACAACGGAATGGCTGAATAAAAGTACCAACAACTGCTGGGTTTTGGGATTATATCATGCCATCGGTATCTGATTAGTAATTGCTGCAACTACAACGGAATGAATAACTAAAAGGGCCCACTGCTTCTTTTATCAGGACAATTATCTATACCTGACTAGTAATTGCTGCAACGATAACTGAATAAATAAAACTGCCAACTGTGTGAGTTCCTCGGTTGACTTCCTCGTTGGTATCGAGGGGGAAACACCAGGAGGGGTTGTTTGATGCTAGTATCAGGTTGGAGCCGAATAGGTCTTTCTTACCCCTCTCTGATAGCCGCCAGTTGTATCGAGTCTCTATAGGTTGTTTAGTGCATGCTGCCGCTGCCGCTTCAGTCCACCATACCTATGTAGGCGAGGACCGCCGAATTCTAGCCTCGCCGTGTACTGGCCTCAGTACTGACGCTCCTCTTTTTTCCTTTGCCCTTTGTCGGCACCCCTTTTGTTTAAGCAGGTTTTGAGATCGACGTCGTTAGCAGGGTTACCCTTCCAGCTTGGCCTGGGCAGGGTTATGGACGCCATTGGTTATTCTTCAGGGCTCTTAGCCCCATTTGCATCTTGTCCGTAGTCGGACGCTGTATCGTTTTACAGGTGATTTGGATCTTTGTATTGTATATCTGTATTCTTGACTCATCGAGTCGCTGTTATACATATCTGTTCTGTGGGTCCCATCGAGGACTGTTGTGTAATGTTATTACTTCGTTTTCCACCCGCACGAAAGTGCCTGGTGGGCACCTTTGAATCGTTTCTATGCGGGTTTGGCGAATTTTGCTAAAACTTGCATAGGACCGATTCTGAGGGTGTTACAGAGTGGTATCAGAGCTCAGCAGTTGCGATACCCCACAAGTCCAGCCTGTAGGATAACCTAGCTAACGGCCAAAGTAGAGTGTCAAAACTATTTTTAAAAAATCGGTTGGATAGTTCTGGTTAGGTCTGATTTTACTCCTTACCCCTCTGCTATTCTCCTCTTATCTCGACGTGTTTTGAATCCGCTCTCTTCTCTCTCTTCGAGTCCAGGATTTCTCGCGGTTGGGTTTCCGTCGTACCTTCAGGGTTTCGCTTTCTTCCTTTTGTAACGGAGGTGCTACGATCATCAATCTGCAACTTGTCTGTTGTACCCTTCCTCCAATCTTTTGTTCTTGAGCTCCTTATCCATATGTGTTCCTTGCTGGATATCAGTGTCGTTGAAAAACATATGAGAAGGACGAGCTTTGGTGAAGTTGGAGTTAACCTTGAGCATGTGTTGGTCATGCCAATGGAACCATCGCGGAATCTAATCAGTGTGTCTTTCATACGATTTCTGCTGGCAACATTCCTTTGTTCCTGAACCTCGCTTGTCGAGATCTTCAGTCTAATTCCGAGAGTTGGTTGCATAATCCGTCTATTCGCGTGCAGAGTAATGGTTTGAGTGCGGGATGGAGTAGCTACCCTACCACTGCTCTTATCATTCGCTCTTGTACGTCGAATCAGTGGATCCAGCAGTTGTACTCCGTCCATGGAAGTTAGAGGTGGCCTTATCGTTTGATACCTCTACCTTCGTCCTTTGTTTCTCCGGAGTGTTCTCTCGACGATCAGGAACAACGACCCTTTGTTGGTGGTGTCACCGATTTCAAGATGGAGGATGAACCCTCGTTAGTGGTGTCGCGAGGATCTACACGAAGCGCGAAGGTTCAAGACCGCCGACCTCCCTTCCGGTACCATGAGGCGGATCTCGAGGGCGAGATCCATTGTTAGTGGTGTCGAATTGTGGCATCCCGCAAAACCACTACTAGAAAATCGCGTTGAATTTGTGCATTGCATCGTCATCATCGTGCATTGTTGCATAAAACTATCTGCGCAAAACCCAGTTTCGTTTTCTAAACGCCCCATCTTTAATCAAATATCAAACCCCGGGTCCCCGGATTATTTTTGTTTGTCTGCTGTCGGTTTGCAAACGGTGTTTGTAAAACAAATAAAAATATTTATTATTTTAGCGGGGCAGTCGAACGGGCCGTTCCGACCCGAACGACCACCCCCAGGAATTTACAACGGTCCACCCTAATTCCTAAACCTACCAGGTAACCTACCCAACCCTTCCCTCCACCTCACCCCATCCTATCACAGGCTGCCACGTCACCCTACCTCTCCCCTCTACCAATCCCACCCTGCCACATCACCTCAAACCCCTCTCTCTCTCACCCCCACTCCCCACAACCAGCCCCACACCCCACGCACGCACTACACACACGCGCCTGGGCCCGCGCCCCACCACCGACAACCTCCCACCACCCGCTGGCCCCACCCCGGCCCCGCAGCGCTCTCTCTCTCCCATCCCCACGCCCCCGCGTCCTCTCTCTCCCTCTGTGTCGTCCGCCCCGCGTGCTCGCCTGCCCGGCCGTCGGCGGCGCGCCCCGCACCGGCGACCCGCGCCGCACCCCCTCCTCCTCCTCCCTCTCTCCCCGCCGCCTCCATGCCCCCCTCTGCCTCGCGTGCGACCGCCTCCCGCCGCGTGTCCGCCGCCACCGTCGCGCCCTCACCCGCCTCCACCGTCTCCGGCAACCGCCTCCGCTCCGCCCCCTCGTCGCCGCCGGACCCGCGACCCCCTCCACGGACTCCTCTGCGTCCCGCCTCCTCCGGCTCTACCCCGCACCCCCGGCGCCGCCCCTGCTCGCGCCCGGCCGCGCCGCGGAGCCTCTCCGCCGCCTCCTCCCTCGGAGCTCCGCCGCCCCTCAAGCCCTGCGCGGCCCCCTCCTCTCTCAGCTCCGGCGGGCGCGCCTCCCTGGCCACGCCGCGGCCGTCCCCGACCTCCGCGTCCCCCGCTCCCCCTGGCGCCCGACGCCGCCGCCGGCCCCTCAAGCTCCCGCGTGCCTCCCGCCGGCTCGAACCCGCCGCCAGGCACGTCTCCATCGGCCCCGGCCCCGCACCCCCGGCCCAGCAATCTTCGTCGCCGTCGAGCCGCGTCGGCCGCAACCCCGTCCTCCTGCTCACCGCGGTCCGTCTCGTGCGCCTGGGGAGCCCTTGCTCGTGGCCGTCCCTTGATGCGGCCCGTTTGCGAGTATCTGTGTGCCGAGACCGCCGTTCTGCTAGCTACCTGACGCTGCTAGTTGTAATGTTTGATATAAAATACGGATGTGCTTCTACCGATGAAGAAATGGTGGTACCGCTACAAGGTCTGCTCAAGACGCGGATATGATGTTCGTGTGAAGGTTGCTGGAGGCCAACGGAAGACCGAGCCGGAACCAAGTCTGCCTTGACAAGCGATCCAAGATCTTCACCATAGACGCCAAGTTCTCCGTCTGGGGCGACGCTGTCTTTAACATGAACCACCATGAACTTCTTCATGGATCCGAAGACCGTGGACGCCAAGTCCCCGGGTTCAAAGGCGTCAAGACCCCGATCCCGAAGACCGATCTCGGAGTTCAAAGACAACCCTGGCGCGCCAAGTACTTCACCCCGGACGCCAAGAACGACTCGATGGCGCGGGCCCGACAAGACCCTCGCAACGGCAAGATCGACCCCGTGGGACCCGACAAGATCTACCCCAGTAATCCGAGAACGCTTCCGTCGAGACCATTCCGTCGGACCCTGGACCCTGAGACCAACCCCGAACCCCGGAACCCCAAGATCGTCGAGACCCCTAATGTGTGAACCCCTTCCCGAAACCCTATTTTATAACATAACAACAACTTGTTGCATATTAAATGTTCATGCATGCATATTGCCATGTGGTTTGGGGGCCTTATGCCGATTCAACTCATAATTAAATATGGGGCCCATATGCGGGCAAATCTAGTCTCATATTGGCCTCATTTAAACTTGTGTAGCGAACCCGGTGCTATCTTTTGTCTGATAATACAACATTTAAACTGCGGGGTATCTAAACAACTTGAACCGCCTAATTAATTGACGGGACCCCGGTTCCGCTTAATTCGGCCTAATTGCATCGCATCTTGCCATGCCATACATCATACATGCATCATGCCGATTTTCTGCCGTTGTATTAAATATTGCATCCGGTGTTTCTTCTAGTGTTTTGCTTCTTCGCGGATAAGGCCGTTGAGTTGATGTGAGCTTCGCCCTGATCTTCGGTTGAACCCTTCGACAATGTTTTCAGGCGAGCATCTCCCCCTTTCTACCTATCTTACTTTTATAGTATTTACTTCCCTCCTGTTGATCTATTGCTATCTGTGTTGCGATGCTCTAGTTTTCCGTACCCGTGATATCCCCTGCAGCCATATATTGCCTCGGACACATCCTATTACCTATTGTTTGGTAGATAGTTGGACTTGCGCGTCGTAGTCGCTTGCTCAAGTGCTGTTGCGTGTCGGCAAGTGCCACAGTTGTTGATGTATTGCCGCATGTTGATGTTGGATATGATCATGGTTTACTTATCGCTCACTTTAATTCCTGTTTAACAACTAAAATTGAAATAAGCAGAGGCATCGGTGGGTGATAGATAATATTTGGTTTCCGAACGCCCACTTGTGTCCCGTAGGACCCCGAGTACTTGATACATGTTCCTTGATTTATCGTGCTATCCACATATGGGGAGTATGGGCCCCCCTTAGACAGAGCTTGATTCCGTCTTATTTCTTGGGGCCACAAACTAGTTTGAGGTTTTATTTACTATCCTGTACCTATGCAATGCTTTACTGCTTTATTTACGATTGTGCGACATATAGCACACTGTACTGTTTAGGATCGGGACACGTTTTCGCGGTGTCGACAAGCCCCGTTTGGGGTTCCCAGTCGCTCACAGCCGTCTACCCAAACCTTGAGTCCGTCTCGGAGCTAGCTTACTTCGTTGCGGGTAGCTTAATGGGGTGGCCCCCTGAAATATTTCTGAATCTTGTGATTGCTCTGTCGTGAAGACCTCGTTGGGTTTTGATTTGGTTTTTTCGAGGTTGATCGTGTGTGTGTTGCTATTTGTGCACCCCGGCCGGGTTAAAACTTTCTGAAAGCCGTGTCCGCGGTTATGGACGACTTGGAGCACAGTATCTCGACCATAGACAAGCATAACTAAAGTTTATTGCTATAAATTTGACTTTATAATGACTAGTAATCAGCTTCACTATAATGGAATGGATAAATAATACTGCCCACAATTGCTTGTTTTGGATTGTCGCTTGCGACCATTGTACCTGACTAGTAAGTATGGCAACTACAACGGAATGGCTGAATAAAAGTACCAACAACTGCTGGGTTTTGGGATTATATCATGCCATCGGTATCTGATTAGTAATTGCTGCAACTACAACGGAATGAATAACTAAAAGGGCCCACTGCTTCTTTTATCAGGACAATTATCTATACCTGACTAGTAATTGCTGCAACGATAACTGAATAAATAAAACTGCCAACTGTGTGAGTTCCTCGGTTGACTTCCTCGTTGGTATCGAGGGGGGAAACACCAGGAGGGGTTGTTTGATGCTAGTATCAGGTTGGAGCCGAATAGGTCTTTCTTACCCCTCTCTGATAGCCGCCAGTTGTATCGAGTCTCTATAGGTTGTTTAGTGCATGCTGCCGCTGCCGCTTCAGTCCACCATACCTATGTAGGCGAGGACCGCCGAATTCTAGCCTCGCCGTGTACTGGCCTCAGTACTGACGCTCCTCTTTTTTCCTTTGCCCTTTGTCGGCACCCCTTTTGTTTAAGCAGGTTTTGAGATCGACGTCGTTAGCAGGGTTACCCTTCCGGCTTGGCCTGGGCAGGGTTATGGACGCCATTGGTTATTCTTCAGGGCTCTTAGCCCCATTTGCATCTTGTCCGTAGTCGGACGCTTACAGGTGATTTGGATCTTTGTATTGTATATCTGTATTCTTGACTCATCGAGTCGCTGTTATACATATCTGTTCTGTGGGTCCCATCGAGGACTGTTGTGTAATGTTATTACTTCGTTTTCCACCCGCACGAAAGTGCCTGGTGGGCACCTTTGAATCGTTTCTATGCGGGTTTGGCGAATTTTGCTAAAACTTGCATAGGACCGATTCTGAGGGTGTTACACCTTTGATAGATGGTCTATTCTTATTGAATCTCGATAGTGGAAATACACATATCAACAACATTGAGGCTAAACGTTTGAAATCAAGCGATAATTCGACCTATATGTGGCACTGTCGTCTTGGTCACATTGGAGTGAAACGTATGAAGAAACTCCATTCCGATGGACTTCTTGAATCACTTGATTTTGAATCACTTGAAAGATACGAAGCATGTCTGATGGGAAAAATGACTAAGACTCCATTTTCTGGTATGATGGAGCGAGCTACAGACTTATTGGAAATCATACATACCGATGTATGTGGTCCAATGAGTGTAGCATCGCGCGGTGGTTATCGTTATGTTCTTACCTTCACGGATGACTTGAGTAGATATGGGTATATCTATTTCATGAAACATAAGTCCGAAACTTTCGAGAAGTTTAAGGAGTTTCAAAGTGAGGTAGAGAATCAACGTAACAAGAAGATTAAATTTCTACGTTCTGATCGTGGAGGTGAATAATTAAGTTACGAGTTTGGCGAGCATTTGAAGAAATGCGGAATACTTTCACAATTGACACCGCCGGGAACACCACAGCGTAATGGTGTGTCCGAACGTGGTAATCGAACTCTCTTAGATATGGTTCGTTCTATGATGTCACTTACAGATTTACCGCTATCATTTTGGGGTTATGCATTAGAAACAGCCGCATTCACTTTAAATAGGGCACCGTCTAAATCCGTTGAAACGACACCGTATGAATTATGGTTTGGGAAGAAACCTAAATTGTCGTTCCTTAAAGTTTGGGGATGCGAAGCCTATGTAAAGAAGTTACAGCCAGACAAGCTTGAACCCAAAGCGGAAAAATGCGTCTTCATAGGATACCCGAAGGAAACTATTGGGTACACCTTCTATCATAGATCCGAAGGCAAAATCTTCGTTGCCAAGAATGGATCCTTTCTAGAGAAGGAATTTCTCTCGAAAGAAGTGACTGGAAGGAAAGTAGAACTCGACGAGGTTGTCGAACCTTCTCTCGAAATTGCGAGTAGCACAGCACCGGAAGAAGTTCCTGTGGTGCCTGCACCAATAAGAGAGGAAGCTAATGATGGGGATCATGAAACTTCAGTTGAAGTTGCTACAGAGCCTCGGAGGTCAACGAGAACTCGTACCACTCCAGATTGGTATGATCCCGTTATGAGTGTCATGTTGGTGGACAACACCGATGACCCCGAGACATATGAGGAAGCGATGATGAGCCCAGATTCCAATAAATGGCAAGAAGCCATGAAATCCGAGATTGGATCCATGTACGAAAACCAAGTATGTACTTTGGTGGACTTACCGGATGGCCGAAAGGCTGTCGAGAACAAATGCATTTTCAAGAAGAAAACAGATGCTGATGGTAATGTTACCGTCTATAAAGCTCGACTTGTCGCAAAAGGGTTTCGACAAATTCAAGGAGTTGACTACGATGAGACTTTCTCACCGGTAGCGAAGCTAAAGTCTGTGAGGATTATGTTAGCAATCGCTGCATATTATGATTATGATATATGGCAGATGGATGTTAAAACAGCATTCCTCAATGGAGACATTGATGAAGAGTTGTATATGATGCAACCCAAAGGTTTTGTCGATCCTAAAGATGCTAACAAGGTATGCAAACTTCAACGATCCATCTATGGATTGAAGCAAGCATCCCGAAGTTGGAATCAACGTTTTCATAAGGTGATCAAAAGTTTTGGTTTTATACAAACTTATGGAGAAGCTTGTATTTACAAGAAAGTGAGTGGGAGCTCTGTAGCATTCTTAATACTATATGTGGATGACATATTGTTGATTGGGAATGATGTAGACCTTCTTAATAGTGTCAAGGAATATTTGAATAATAGTTTTTCAATGAAGGATCTTGGCGAAGCAGCTTACATATTAGGCATAAAGATTTATAGAGATAGATCGAAACGTCTAATATCATTGTCACAGAGTACATATTTGGACAAACTTCTAAAGAGGTTTGGAATGGAAGATAGCAAGAAAGGGTTCTTGCCCATGTTGCCCAATACGACCTTGAGTAAAACTCAAAGTCCGACATCGGCAGAAGATAGAGAAAGGATGAGTAAGACTCCCTATGCCTCAGCCATAGGATCTCTAATGTATGCCATGCTATGTACTAGACCCGACATTGCATATGCTGTTAGTTTGACTAGCAGATATCAAAGTGATCTAGGAGTGGATCATTGGACAGCGGTCAAAAACATCCTTAAGTACTTGATAAGAACTAAGGATATGGTTCTTTCTTATGGAGGTGATGAACAGATTGTTGTTAATGGTTACACCGATGCTAGTTGGAACACCGATCCGGATGATTCTAAATCACAATCCGGATACGTATTTATTTTGAATGGTGCAGCAGTTAGCTGGAGGAGTGCAAAGCAAAGCGTTGTGGCGAGATCTTCAACTGAATCGGAATACATGGCTGCTTCGGAGGCTTCACAAGAAGCGATATGGATGACGAGCAGATATCAAAGTGATCCAGGAGTGGAACACTGGACAGCCGTGAAGAACATCCTAAAGTACCTAAATAGGACTAAAGAAATGTTCTTAGTCTATGGGGGTGATGAACAGCTTGTCGTAAAAGGTTACGTCGACGCTAGTTTTGACACCGACAAGGATGATTCCAAATCTCAGACAGGATACGTTTATATTTTGAATGGAGGAGCTATGAGCTGGAGAAGCTGCAAGCAAAGCGTGATCGCGGGATCTACAGTGGAAGCGGAATACATGGCTGCTGCAGAAGCGTCAAGTGAAGGAGTTTGGATCAGAAACTTCATCACTGAGCTTAGCGTGGTTCCAAGTGCATTGGATCAGAAACTTCATCACTGAGTTTGGATCAGAAACTACATCCTTAAGTACTTGAGAAGAACTAAGGATATGGTTCTTTCTTATGGAGGTGATGAACAACTCGTTGTTAATGGTTACACCGATGCTAGTTGGAACACCGATCCGGATGATTCTAAATCACAATCCGGATACGTATTTATTTTGAATGGTGCAGCAATTAGCTGGAGGAGTGCAAAGCAAAGCGTTGTGGCGAGATCTTCAACTGAATCGGAATACATGGCTGCTTCGGAGGCTTCACAAGAAGCGATATGGATGAAAGAGTTCATTACAGAGCTGGGTGTGGTTCCTAGTGCGCTGGACCCAATGTCTATCTACTGTGATAACATGGGCGCCATAGCCAATGCGCAAGAACCAAGGTCACACAAGAAGCTGAAGCACATCAAGCTACGTTTTCACGCTATTCGAGAACATATCCAAGATGGGGATATAAAGATTTGCAAAGTACACACAGATCTGAATGTGGCGGATCCATTGACTAAACCTCTCCCGAGGGCAAAACATGACCAACACCAAACTGCCATGGGTGTTCGGTATATTACCATGTAATCTAGATTAGATGACTCTAGTGCAAGTGGGAGACTGTTGGAGATATGCCCTAGAGGCAATAATAAATGTAGTTATTATTATATCTTTGTGTTTATGATAAATGTTTACATTCATGCTATAATAGTATTAACAAGGAAACATTGATACTTGTGTGATTTGTAAACTTAATTTGAAGTCCCTAGTATAGCCTCTATACATCACTAGCTTGTTGGTTGATAAATGATTGTGGTTTCCCTATCATGAACATTGAGATGTTATCAACAACAAGATCATATCGTTAGGAGAATGATATGATGGTCATACTCCTATAGATAAGCGTAGCATAAAGATCAAGTCATTTAAATAGTTCAATTGTTATATGCTTTCTGATACATAGTAACCTAATTCCTTCGACCATGAGATCATGCATATCACCTTTACCGGATGGATGCTTTGATGACATCAAACACCACACCGTAATTGGGTGGCTATAAAGGTGGCATTGAGTGTTCGGAAAGTATTGGTTGAGACACATGGATCAAGAGTGGGATTTGTCCATCCATATGACGGATAGATATACTCTAGGCCCTCTCGGTGGAATGTCATCCAATTAGCTTGCAAGCATGTGACTGGATCACAAGGGATCACATATCACGGGAACGAGAAAAGAGTACTTATCGGTAACGAGGTTGAACTAGGTATGCAGAGATACCGACGATCATAACCTCGGATAAGTAAACTATCGTGAGACAAAGGGAAATTGGTATCGTATGTAAGTGGTTCATTCGATCGCAAAGTAATCGTAGAAATATGTGGGAGCCATATGAATTTCTAGATTCCTCTATTAGTTATTGTTCGGAGAAGTGTCTCGATCATGTCCGCATAATTAACGAACCGTAGGGAGACACACTTAAGGATTCGACGTTGTTTGAGTAGTTATGGTATTATGAGAAAGAGACCGAATGTTGTTCAGAGTTTCGGATGGGATCCGGGATATCACGAGGTGATCCGTAATGGTCCGGAGAATAATATTCATATAAGGAAAGTCCCGTTTCGGAGTTCGGGAATGATTCCGATGTTTTCATCGGGAATGTTCTAGAAGGTTCCGGAATGTCCGGCACTCCGGAGGGGAAGGGGTACATGAGTGTGTCATTGCAAGTTGGAATGATTGCATCATGTACTGAGTGTATTCGCTGTCCAAAATAAAGGGTTTAATCAAATCCTAAATTGAAAAGTCAAACGGCTAGTTTGAAAGTCAAACGGCAATTTTGGAAAGTGGAAAAGAGGAAGGAGTGTGAAACCGAGTTGGGGAGGGAGTCCTCCTCCCCAAGCCGGTGCACCACCCAAGCCGAGTTGGGGAGGGACTCCCCTCCCTCCCCTTGGCCGCCGGCCCCTCCACCTATATAAGGAGGGGCAGGGCTCCCTCCTCTACACACACAAGTTCCTATCCTCTAAATCTAAACCCTAGCCACAGCCTCCGGTTTAGAGCCGTTTTGGTTTAGAGCTTCTAATTGCCCTAGCCTTCGGTTTAGAGCCTTCTAATTGGTGTGTCTAAATCCTAGACCACTAAAGCTCTCTCATACTCCACCATACTCGCTCCGGCTTAAGGCGAAGCCCTGCGGGATCTCCTCTCTACTTCCGGTACCACATCGTTGTGCTGCCGGAATCTCGAGGAGAGTGCTACAACCTCCGCTGCCTGCTGGAACAAGGGAGAGGAAGGTCTTCGTCGAGTACCGAACGTGTGACCGACTGCGGGAGCGCTGCCAGAACGCAGCGCCGGAAGGATCATCTACGCGATCTTGAGATCGGGAAGAGTACGACTACATCACCCACGAGAATCCGCTCTCGTTAAACACTTTGGAATCTTCGAGGGTAAGTTATTCCATCGACTCGTTGCTACAATCTAGTAGATAGATCTTGGCTTGTTTGTTTGTATGCGATAGAAATTTTTTGTTTTCCATGCTACGAAACCCTACAATATTGTGTGACAACACTGGCGCCATAGCACTCGCTAAGGAACCAAGATATCATCCAAAGACCATGCATATCAACCGCAAGTTTCATATAATCCGAGATTATATTGCAGATGGAGATCTGAAGATTAGCAAAGTACATACAGATCTGAATGTCGCAGATCCATTGACTAAACCTCTTCCACGTGTAAAACATGATCAGCACCTCAGTGCCATGGGTGTGAGATTGTTGCCAAATGTAAACTAGATTATTGACTCTAGTGAAAGTGGGAGACTGTTGGAATTATGCCCTAGAGGCAATAATAAAGATGTTATTATTATAATTCATGTTCATGATAAAGTTTATATTCCATGCTAGAATTGTATTAAGCGGAAACATTAATACTTGTGTGGTTTGTGAACAACACCGTGTCCCTGGTACGCCTCTAAGGACTAGCTCATTGATCAATGATGGTTAAGGTTTCCTAACCATAGACATGAGTTGTCAATTGATAATGAGATCATTTCATTGGAGAATGATATGATGGACAAACCCAAACTAAGCAAAGCAATTAGATCGTGTCATCGTGTTCATCTTTGCGAAGCTTTTCTTATGTCAAATATTGTATTCCTTAGACCATGAGATAATACAGCTCCCTGGTATCGGAAGAAAGCTTTAAGGTCATCAAACGTCATCCTATGAGAGGGTGATCATAAAGGTGTCTCTCAGGTGATCGTAAAGTATCTGTTGGGTTGTATGTATCGAGATGGAATTTGTCCCTCCCAAGTCGGAGAGATATACTTCGGGCCCACTCGGTAATCGATATCAACACCGCTTGCAAGCATGTGGTTAAGGAGTTAATCACAAAGTGATATCGGATTACGGAACGAGTAAAGTACTTGCTGTGAACGAGATTGAACTAGGTATGACGGTACCGACGATCAAATCTCGGGCAAGTAAAATATCGCGAGACGAAGGGAATATATATATGGGATTGATTGAATCCTAGCATCGTGGTTCATCCGATATGATCATCGATGAATGTGTGGGAGTCAATATGGGTGCCCAGACCCCGCTGTTGATTATTGATAGAAGATCATGTCTGCATATTCTCGAACCCGCAGGGTCACACACTTAACGTGTCTCGACGCTAGGATAGATTATAATTGGTTTATGAATTTTTGTTTGGAGTCTCGGATGGGATCCGGGACATCACGAGAGGTTCCGGAATGGTCCGGAGAATAAGATTCATATAAGGCAGTGCAGTTTTTGGAGTTCGGAATTGTTCCGGGTTAATCGGTATTGTACCGGAAGCTTCTAGAACCTTCTGGAAGGGGACCAACATGGCCCCACCTTCCGGGAGGGGGAATGGGCCTATGAGGGAGTGTCCTGGCCGCATTGGGCCAGGGGCACAAGGCCCCATAGGGCCCAGCCGATCGTAGAGAGTTTAAATCGTTTAAACTAGAAGAGGGGAGAGTCCATGCCCCCCACTCCTTATCCTTTGGGATTGGGGGAGGGGCTAGGGCTGCGCCCCCCCCCCTCTATATAAAGAGGGGTGGGGGCGCACCAAACCCCTACACCTCTCCTCCAAACCCTAGCCGCCTTGATAGCTTTCCTCTCTCCCTCCCGACTGTTTGTAGGCGAAGCCCTGCTGTAGAAATTCTCCACCATATACACCACGTCGTCGTGTTGTAGATCCAATCTATCTCTCCACCATACTTGCCGGTCCGAGGAAGGAGGAGACGTCGAGGTGCTGCACGTGTGCATCTCACGGAGGCACCGCCACTTGTGGTGCTAGATCGGATCGGATCGCGAGGAGGAGAAGCGAGTACGACTACATCACCCACGTTCCGACGAACGTTCCGCTGTGCGAATCTTCAAGGGTATGAAGATCTAATACAATCTCTCTCGTTGTTTGCATCTCCTAGATTAGATCTTGGCTTTCCCTCTGTTCACTCCGTAGAAATTTTTGATTTACTATGCCGCGAAACCCTTCAATTAGCCTATATGATAATTTAGTACTTGACTTGTAGTACCACTCTTGCTTTGATTAGTATGATTTGTTGCACTGCATGATTATGGCCATTATTGCTCTCTTATTTGGTTGCTCCCAGTCTTTTGCTAGCCTCCACTTGTATGAGTAAGATCTACTCATGCTTCCAACTCCCAAGAAACCAAGTTATTCCAAAGTGTACACTATAAACTCCTATGCATGGTGTGTTACACCATTCCAAGTATATTCTTGTTTTCAACTATCTTCCAACTAAAAACTATTTTGTTATGTGAAAACTTAGTGATTAAAGCCCTCACGAACTTGATGGCACACTTTATATTCTTTGCCCCTAATAAACTGGAACCATTGTGACAACTTTTTTGTATATGCTTGCACTTATACGTTGGAATTAGCAGAACCGTGCTGTCACGGGGAACGTTTTCAACATTGCATTTGTACTTTGTACTCAGTTGATATCATGCTCTTTTGTCTATGGATGTCACCGGTGTGAAATAAAGAGGGAACTTGTAAGTCCATGGAGTTTGTATCCTATGTTAGAGAAACGCCTGGGCCGCTAGCCTAAGCCATGCCTAATCATGGTGGAAACTTGTAGCATCACCATAATGAGCTATCTATGAAGCATCCTCAATAAAAAGCTATGCATATGGTAAATAAAAAGATTGCTGAGATGATCATTGTCTGCTTGCCTTGTCATTTTGGTTATGGGAGAGCTCCCGTAGCATGTGCAAGGGGTACCCCGTTGGCGGTTCTCAATGATATGCAAATACTTACAGTGACAAGAACTTACCTGGACCCAAAGTTAAGTATGCATAAGGTGTGGCCCTCGTATTCAAGGGACTTGAGATTGCCAACTTATACTTCGTCAAGCATATACTCCATATTTGCCTCTTTAACCTTAACCACTTCAAGATGCTTATGATAGGGGCAATGAGGGATGAAAGCTAATAAGTATCATAATTTTTGGAAGCTCTTTTTGAAACCTCCAATTCCTGCTTCCTTTACAAAAAGGCCTTTCTTCCACCATTATTGAGTCTCCACCTTCTACCTTTAGGCACCATTAAGAGAGCATAGTTGTCATTCTGTGTGCAGTGTTCCAAATCTTATTAATTGATGCATATTTTGTTATTACTTGTTCTTGTGCTATTTGTTTCTAGTCACCCTTGTGAACTTTCAAGGTGTCCCATGCATCTATATTGCTACTCTATGAGGGACAAGCTGATTGCCACTATGTTATGTTTTCTGTATGTGAAACAAACAAACGTTTTTCAATGCATGTTATTCATGATCTTTGTTTGTAGCTTGTCATGTTGCATCCATAGTTACTATGCCCTATTATTAGAACTCCATCTTTCATGCACATGTTTAGAGTTCTTTGATCCCAGCTTTCAATGCTTGCAAATGGTTGGATCTTTATTGTGAGGGTGCATGTCACCTAAAAAATTATTCTTTTATCACTTCCCTACTCGAGGACGAGCAAGAATTAAGCTTGGGGATGTTGATACGTTGGAAACCTATCTATAATTTCTGATGCTCCATGCTTGTTTAGTATCTACTTTGCTTTACTTGTCTACACTTTGAGGTGCTTTTTACATGTTTTCTGGTACTAACC
Organism: Avena atlantica; assembly: GCA_910589765.1. Lineage (NCBI taxonomy): Eukaryota > Viridiplantae > Streptophyta > Magnoliopsida > Poales > Poaceae > Avena > Avena atlantica. Next base: position 293,760,314 of record OU342738.1, on the reverse strand, counting down.
TACTAACAAGTTGCAACAGTGCCAGATGCCTGTTTTCTGTTGTTTTTGGTTTCAGAAAAGTTAGTAAAGAAATGTTTTTGGAATTGGACGGGACAAACGTCAAAGTCAATTACTTTCCGTGGGGAACAAGAAGTCTAGAAGGGAGAGAAGGAAGCGGGCCATGGCAGCCATACCCCCTAGGCGCGGCCAGGGGTGGGCCCGCGCCTGGTTAGGGTTTAGCCCTCCTGGTCGCCTCCTCGGCCTCCCCCTTCGCCTATAAGAAGCCCCAGATGTAGAAACCCTAAGCACCCGATCAAATCTCCATGAAACCGTCTGTAGCCTCCGCCACCATCGTCCCTAGATCAGGGGGATCTGAAGTTCTTCCCGGCACCCTGCTGGAAGGGAGATCATCCCGGAGGCCTTCTCTCCGGTATGATGCGTGAGTAGTTCCACCTTGGACTATGGGTCCATGTAGTAGCTATATGGTTGTATCTCCTCCTTTGTGCTTTCATGTATAGATCTTGTGAGCTCCGTTCATTATCAAGATCTAATCTATTTGTAATCATGCATGTTGTGTTTGCGGGTATCCAATGGATATTGAGATTATTATGTTGGTTTGATTAATGGTTTTGTCTTTATGATTCTATCATGTTTGTGTTGTTTGTGATCTTGCATGCTCTATGTTGTTAGTAGCTATCTTGTCCAAGTAGTTGCTAGTGACTCCAAGAGGGCGTATTTATGCTCGATAGTGGGTTCATGCCTCTAGTTTCCAAGGGAAGTGACAATAATCTCTTCGGTTGTAGATGTGCTGTTGCTACTAGGGAGAAAACAACGGTCTCTTGTTCATGGAACATCTGGACTGTTTACCTTACACACTTTGCTTAAAGCAGTTGTCTGTTGCTTGCAACTTAATACTGGAGGGGGTTCAGATGTTAACCTGAAGGTGGACTTATAGTCATAGATGCAGTTGGATGGCGGTCTATGTATCTTGTTGTATTGCCCAATCGAATCTCATAGGATCTTTCTGACTAGTAATTGCATTGTTATGCCTTGCTCAGTTCTTGTCAATTGCCCTGCTGTAATTTGTTTACCCTTCATGCCATGTTGTTTATCTAAGGAGAGCACCTCTAGTGAACTATGGACCCCGGTCCAATCTTTACCATTGACACATCTTCCTCTGTTACTTTTTTACTTGCTACAAACCACCATTACCCTCCACACCATACGTTTAATCCTTTGTTACAATAAATCGGTGAGCTTGACAACCTCACTGATTCATTGGGGCAAAGTCTTGAGTTTGTGTTGTGCAGGTCTCCGCGTTGCTTGCAACACCTGTGTGACGTTTTCTTCCTCCTACCGGTTCGATAACCTCGATTTCTTACTGAGGGAAAACTTGCCGATGTGTTGCTTCACACCTTGCTCTTGGGGTTCCAACGAAGTGCTCCTACATCAACTCAGCGCTGCATCACCCAATCGAATCTCATAGGATCTTTCTGACTAGTAATTGCATTGTTATGCCTTGCTTAGTTCCTGTCAATTGCCTTGCTGTACTTTGTTTACCCTTCATGCCATGTTGTTTATCTAAGGAGAGCACCTCTAGTGAACTATGGACCCCGGTCCAATCTTTATCATTGATACATCTTCCACTCTTACTTGTTTACTTGTTGCAAACCACCATTACCTTCCACACCATACGTTTAATCCTTTGTTACAGCAAACAGGTGAGTTTGACAACCTCACTGATTCGTTGGGGCAAATTCTTGAGTTTGTGTTGTGCAGGTCTCCGCATTGCTTGCAACACCTGTGTGACGTTTCCTTCCTCCTACTGGTTCAATAACCTCGGTTTCTTACTGAGGGAAAACTTGTTGTTGTGCTGCTTCACACCTTGCTCTTGGGGTTCCGAACGAAGCGCTCCTACATCAACTCAGCGCTGCATCACCAGAGGTCTGAGCCGTGAATGCGGTGGGACGATACAAGATGCGCATTGCTGGGTCGGGGAAAGAAGGAGTATGAGGGAGCCAAGGGACCATACACCCACGATTCTTTTAATCGAATGGTTATAGAGGCGGAGGATCATACATACCCATCCCCCGGTGGACGCTCACTAGCACCCCTTATAAATTGCAGGATCGACCTTGTTTTAGGATACATCAAGGTCATTCGGACGGCTCAAGACTTTCCTGAAACAATAAATCGTATCTTTTTCGAATTGAAAACACTCTTACCATACACGAACCAACAAGCAGGCACGCGGGGAACAAATAAAAAATAATCTCAAGCCAGCGTGGGCTGCCATCCACCAGAACCTTGGACCCCCCATTGGTGTCTTCTTCTCCACCCTATTCCTTCCTCCGCACATCTTTTTTTTGTAAAGGAGTGTATATTAATATCAAGAGATACCAATTACATCCAGCCTCTGCAACAATGCATGCCCTAGAAGCCTTACGGATGCACACAACCTAGAAAAAGGAAGAAAAAATACAAAAAAAGTACCACTACAGAGAACGATTCCTTGAAACAACAATACTAACACCACCAGAACAACACCAGAAGTCCAACCACTCCAATAGCGACGCCTTCAAGGAAGCATTGCATAATCATCGTTGTCACCCGATCAAAGATCATAGGTTTTCACCCCGGAGAAAGTTCTCACTCGCAAAACAATGTCTTCAACAAGGTCATTTCCAGGCACAACCAATTAAGGCCAGACCTTAGGTTTTCACCCTGCAAGGTAAGACTGGGAACTCCTCTTGTGTTGTTTCCCTCACATACAGTCGCTGCTGCAAGTCATAGATCACGCAGCCAGTTCCTTGTAGCCACAAAGACTCAAATCACCATCGCTTCCCTGATGTTCCAGCTTTCCTGATATTCTCTGCATCTGACTTCACCATGGATCGTCGTAGACATGACACATGATGATAACAGATACCAAAGCTTCGCAACGCTCCCGCTAAAACCAAACGGCTAGGAAAAAATATGGGTAGACCGAATTCAATCCGATCCAGCAATCTCCAGGCATAGTCGCCCATTGGAGTTTGCCGGTGGAGCCTTCCGGAACTCGTCACTCCAGACCAGATCATCAAGCACAGGCAGGAAGCAGATCTCCGTCTTTGCACCGAAGGAACCCTAGGACATCCACCCTTATTATCATGACTCATACCCCCCACGTTGTCCGTCAAGATCTAGCAAGAAGGCAGTCGAAATGCACTTTTGCAAAGATCACATCTGATGCCCAATTCGGCCTCCTCTATCCCAGATTGCAATCCAGGAGGACCATACCGCGGCCTAGGCGAAGAATCTTCTCGCGCGCCGGTAGCTGATTGATTCTACGCACTTCTATTCTTGTAGACAGTTGTTGGGCCTCCAAGGGCAGAGGTTTGTAGAACAGCATCAAGTTTCCCTTAAGTGGATTACCCAAGGTTTATCGAACTCATGGATGAAGTGGTCAAAGGTATGCCTCTCAATCAACCCTGCAATTAAGATACAAGAAGTCTCTTGTGTCCCCAACACACCCTATACACTTGTCAGGTGTATAGGTGCACTAGTTCAGCGAAGAGATAGTGAAATACAAGTGGCAACGGTGCCAGAAAATAGCTTCTGACTTGTTGTTGACATGGGGTAACGTGTGTGAGTGAGGTAAAGACTAAAGCAAGCAAACATGCAACAGATATAGATGCAAACGGTGTTTCAATGTTTAGAAACAAGGCCTAGGGATCATACTTTCACTAGTGAACACTCTCTCATATAAATATCTTCTCTTAATGATGCTACTCTTAACTACTCTCCGTTTGGACACTCTAATCCATGGTAGGGCTATAACATCACACCTCAAAGTCCGCCTTTCCCAATCTAGATAACCCCACACTATCACCTTGAGCGCTAGATGGTTCCAACAAACACCACAATTTTATAAAGACATCCAACTCCAAATATAACTCATGAATATATATGTAGTCTATCTTAAGTGCCACACATGGCGTGCATGCTGTCACTTTCACACAGGTGGGTAAAAGCATAGATCTATTAAAGAACAATGAGTATTTATGTAGACTCAAGCCTAAGTGCCACCATGGTGTGCACGCTGTCACTTTCACACACATGAGGAGAGGAGAGATCTATTGAAGCACTTGAGTAGTAAGGTAGATCTACTTGATTACAAAGCTCATGACCACAACAAGATCATGCATAGAGAGAGATGAACACATAGCTACCGGTAGAGCCCTTAGCCTCGAGGAAGAACTACTCCCTCCTCATTATGGGAATCAGCAACGACGATGGATATGGTGGTGGAGATCGATGGAGATGGCTTCGGGGGCACTTCCCCATACCGTCAGGGTGCCAGAACAGAGACTTTCTGTCCCCCGAATCTCCCCTTCGGTGGCGGCAGCGCTGCGGAACTTTTTCTGGAAGTATGATGGATTATTTAGGGTTTTGGGGTCGGAGGCTTCTTATAGGCAAAAGAGGCAAGGTCGGTGGAGGGCCAGGGGCCACACCCTGCCCAGGCGCGGGTCTACCCTAGGCCGTGCCTAGGGGTGTGGCCACACTGTGGTGCCCCTCCGACTCTGCTTCGTTGTTCCGTGTTGCTCCGGGAAAAATATTGACTTTGGCTTTTTTCCCGTCCAATTCCGAGAATATTGATTTTCTACCTTTCTGGAACCAAAAACAGAAGAAAACAGGCAACTGGCACTATGGCAACTTGTTAATAGGTTAGTTCCAGAAAAGATATAAAAACACCTCAAAGTGTAGACAAAGCAAAGCAAAGTAGATACTAAACAAGCATGGAGCATCAAAAATTATAGATACGTTTCCGACGTATCAAGCATCCCCAAGCTTAACTCATGCTCGTCCTCGAGTAGGTAAGTGATAAAGAATAATTTTTCAGGTGACATGCACCATCAAAACCAAGATCAAACCATTTGCAAGCATTGAAACTGGGATCAAAGAACTCTAAACATGTGCATGAAAGATGGAGTTCTAACAATAGGACATATTAACTATGCATGCAACATGAAAGGCTACAAACAAAGATCATGAATAACATGCATTGAAAAACATTTGTTTGTTTCACATACAGAAAACATGGCATAGTGGCATTCAGCTTGTCCCTCATAGAGTAGCAAAAAGATGCATACGACACCTTCAAAGTTCACAAGGGTGACTAGAAACAAGTAGCACAAGAACAAGTAATATCACAATATGCATCAATCAATAAGTTTTGGGACACTGCACATAGAATGGCAACTATGCTCTCTTAATGGTGCCTAAAGGTAGAAGGTGGAGACTCAAATAATGGTGGAAGAAATGCCCTTCACAAAGGGAAGCAGGGATTTCAAGTCTCAAAATGAGCTTCCAAAAATTATGGTACTTGTTAGCTTTTATCCCTCATTACCCCTATCATAAGCATCTTGAAGTGATTAAGGTTAAAGTGAACAAACTATGGAGTATATGCTTGACAAAGTATAAGTTGGCAATCTCAACTCCCTTGAATACGAGGGCCACACCTGATACGTCGGAAACGTATCTATAATTGATGCTCCATGCTTGTTTAGTATCTAGTTTGCTTTACTTGTCTACACTTATAGGTGCTTTTTACATGTTTTCTAGTACTAAGCTATTAACAAGTTGCAATAGTGCCAGATGCCTATTTTCTGCTGTTTTTGGTTTCAGAAAAGTTAGTAAAGAAATATTCTCAGAATTGGACGGGAAAAACGCCAAAGTCAATTACTTTCCGTGGGGAACAAGAAGACCAGAGGGGAGCTGGAGGGGCCAGCCAGGGGGACAGACCCACCCTAGGCGCGGGTGGGCCTAGCCCCGCGCCTGGCTAGGGTTTCCCACCCCTGGCCGCCGCCTCGGTCTCCCCCTTCGCCTATAAAAAGCCCCCGATGCAGAAACCCTAAGCACCCGATCAAATCTCCACGAAATCGTCTGTAGCCACCGCCACCATCGTCCCTAGATCGGGGGATCTGAAGTTCTTCCCGGCACCCTGCCAGAGGAGAGATCATCCCGGAGGCCTTCTCTCCGGTACGATGCGTGAGTAGTTCCACCTTGGACTATGGGTCCATGTAGTAGCTAGATGGTTGTATCTCCTCCTTTGTGCTTTCATGTATAGATCTTGTAAGCTCCGTTCATGATCAAGATCTAATCTTTTTGTAATCATGCATGTTGTGTTTGTGGGGATCCGATGGATATTGAGATTATTGTGTTGGTTTGATTAATGGTTTTGTCTTTATGATTCTATCATGTCTGTGTTGTTTGTGATCTTGCATGCTCTCCGTTGTTAGTAGCTATCTTGGCCAAATAGTTGCTAGTGACTCCAAGAGGGGGTATTTATGCTCGATAGTGGGTTCATGCCTCTAGTTTACAAGGGAAGTGACAATAATCTCTTCGGTTGTAGATGTGTTGTTGCTACTAAGGAGAAAACAACGGTCTCTTGTTCATGGAACATGTGGACTGTTTACCTTACACACTTTGCTTAAAGCAGTTGTCTGTTGCTTGCAACTTAATACTGGAGGGGGTTCGGATGATAACCTGAAGGTGGATTTCTAGTAATAGATGTAGTTGGATGGCGGTCTATGTATCTTGTTGTAGTGCCCAAACGAATCTCATAGGATCTTTTTGACTGGTAATTCCATTGTTATGCGTTGCTCAGTTCCTGTCAATTGCCTTGCTGTAATTTGTTTACCCTTCATGCCATGTTTTTTATCTAAGGAGAGCACCTCTAGTGAACTATGGACCCCGGACCAATCTTTACCATTGATACATCTTCCACTGTTACTTGTTTACTTGCTACAAACTATTACCTTCCACTCGGTATGTTTAATCCTTTATTACAGCAAACCGGTGAGCTTGACAACCTCACTGATTTGTTGGGACAAAGTCTTGAGTTTGTGTTGTGCAGGTCTCCGTGTTGCTTGCAACACTTGTGTGACGTTTCCTTCCTCCTTCTGGTTCGATAACCTCGGTCTCTACTGAGGGAAGACTTGTTGTTGTGCTCATCACACCTTGCTCTTAGGGTTTCCAACGAAGTGCTCCATGTCAGCACCATCAACAAGTTTTCTAGCGCCGTTGCCGGGGAATGAAGGGACATCAAACTTCTTCCTCCCCGTCAAGCACCAAGTTTTCTAGCGCCGTTGCTGGGGATGCTAAGGACATCTTCACAAGGGGAGTCCTTCACTTCCTTCCTATTTACTTTGTTTTTAGTTTTCTTTGTTTCATTTGCTTGGTTTTGTTTGCCTCTTTCCAAAAAAACAAAAAAATTAGTCTAGTTTGGTTTGCTTGCCTTATTCAAAAACACAAAAAAATTAGTTCCTACTCTAGTTGCTGGACTGTTATTGCCTTGCTTGGTCATGCTTTCTATCAATGGATGGTTTGTTTGAAACTAGTTCTTATTGGCAAGGTGGGTTCACGGAAGAACAAAAGTATTTTTTATAAGTAACACCGTTTTTCACAAAAAGGGAAACACCTATGGGAACAAATTACTAAACTGAATACTATTTCTAGAGAGGTGTGCTCTACTTATAATGTTACTTATTGCTTTGATAAAGCTTGCTGCTGCAGGAGGTATAAACACCTACCCTTTCAATGTGAGTATAATGATAATGTTACAATATGTTCTTATGTTAAAGGAAATTATGACTTTTATGATGTGGAGCAAATTGAAGAATTTATTGCCTTCAAGGGTGCATTTGAACTTTCCAGTTTGCTTGAAAATACTGATGATGCACCTTATGAAGATGAGGTTTATGAGATACTCAAATTTTGCTTTGATAATTACAAGGAAGAAAATGGCTATACTCTTGAATATTTTAGTAGGCGTTTTCCACAAATGGAAGAGACTAATGCCTTGCAGGAGCCTATGGAAGAAGAAATTGTTGAAACTGGAAGCTCATTAGATGAAAAAGAGGAGGAGAGTGATGAAAAAAAGGAGGAAGAATGGATTATCTACCCATGCCTACCTTCTAATGAGAGTAACTCTTTATATCTTACTTTATTTGATTGTCCCCCATGCTTACCAAAGGAGTATGAATGTTATGTTCCTGTGGTTCCTTTTGAAATATCTACTTTGGGTAAAACCTGTGAAGGTTTTAATCCCACTATTTTTGAGCTTGATAGAAACTATGTGTTTGTAGATCATGAAAATCATGCTTTATGTGATAGTTATATTGTTGAGTTTATTCATTATGCTACTGAAAATTATTATGAGAGAGGAAAGTATGGTTGTAGAATTTTTCATGGTACTGAAACACCTCTATATGTGCTAAAAGTTTTGAAGTTACTCTTGTTTTATATTCCTATGCTTGTCACTTTATTATTTGTGAATTTATTTGTGTAAAAGATTCCCATGCATAGTAAGTGGGTTAGACTTAAATGTATCTTGAGTTTGCTTCTTGATGCTCTCTTTGACTTCAATTCATATTTTTTATATGAGCATCTTCTCAAGCTATTGTGCCTAACTTAAAGGCGTTAAATAAAAGTACTTGTTGGGAGATAAACCAAGAGTTTCCTTAAGTCTTGGAAGTTATTACTTCAGTAATGACCTCTCTTTATCCTTTTTGTTTGCTTTTTGTGCCAAGAATGACCTCTAATGAGAGGGAAGTAAGATTTGGGGAGTTGCTGTCCTGAAACAGATTTCTGTCCTCCACCAAAAAAAATTGTGAGGAGTCTCTGTAACTCGGATTGAGATCAAAATTTACTAATAAATCCTCCAGTATGTTATATAACTTTCGTTAGTTCAACACTTTTTTATTTGAGTATCATAAGATGTTCGAAAAAATCGGTTTCTACCTGCTAGTCTATTGTGACAGATTTCTGCCATTATTTGCATTTGCTTCTTATTGATTCCTTTTTGAGTTCTCTTTAGGTGAATTGAGCTTTTTTAAGGAGTTACTACAGTAGATTGTGTTTTTAGTGAAAAGACTTGTTGTTTCAAAGCTTTCCCAGAGGTCTAATATCTTTTGAATACACTAATGTTGCTAATGAAGATTGTGTGAAGGAAAAATTTCAGGTGTAGAGAGAGAATGATGTAATGAGATGAAGAATGGACAAAAGCTCAAGCTTGGGGATGCCACCATGGTGTCACCCCAAGAAATATCCAAGAGGTACAAGCGTCAAAGTTTGGGGATGCCTTGGGCATCCCACTTCATCAATAAAAAGCTCAGGTTTGTCTAGACACTTCGTTTTTATTGTTTCATGCACAGTTGTGTTGTTCTTGGAGCGTCTTAGTTTTTGTTTTCTTTGCTTAGTTTGTTTACTTTGCTTGAATAAAGTAGTTTGGACCCCCGTTATCGCTGTGTTGTTTTGCAAATAAGTTTGCTTGGTGTTTGGAAAGGAGTAGTAAGTTCTTGCTTGAAGTGCAAGAGGAGCTTGCATTGACTGTGACTTAGAATTTAGCATGACATGCTAGGTGTTGTTTTGACATTATGTTTATTGATTATTGTTGTAGCATGTCTTATTCCAAACAATTGGGATTGCTTAGTGTTCCTTGAAGAAATTATGCGTTGTTTTAGCATGCAAAAGCATAGTATTGAGGTATTCTCCTTTGATGTTTTGCTTGGGTTGACTTGGCACATGCTCACACCATGTTATGACTATGACAAGTCACCATTAGCCTCTATGATCATTTAGTCCTTGACTTGTAGTACCACTCTTTGCTTTAATTAGTATGCTTTGTTGCACTGCATGATTATGGCCATTATGCTCTCTTATTTGGTTGCTCCCAGTCTTTTGCTAGCCTCCACTTGTATGAGTAAGTTCTACTCATGCTTCCAACTCGCAAGAAACCAAGTTTTTCCAAAGTGTCCACTATAAACTCCTATGCATGGCATAGTTTAAACCGGACCGGTCATCGAACCGGCGAGGCTCTCGGTTCAGGTTTTTACTGGTCAAACTACTGGTTCACTGGTTCACTATCTGTTTTTTTAAGATATAAAATGATGAATTTTTTCGCTTATAAATATTGTAATAAGTAGATAAATGTGTGGGAAAATATTATATACTCTGTAATTTGTCATTCATTAGCATAAACAAATTAACATGCAACAACAACATAGCTCCTAGACCGCATATTTGTGCCCGATGACCCAGCTAAAACTCTAATCAGCAGCATATATGATCAGCAGCAGTAACTGAGATGATGACTGATGTAGTACACGAACAGCAGCAGAGAGCAGACGCTAGGGCAGGATCCTACTCGCAGGCTCGTATCGTATATGAACAACAACAGCATGGTGCAATCGGGCAACGCAGGAGCGCCGTTGCGTGGGCAGCCGGGCAGCGCGGGAGAAGCCGACGGGAGCGCCGTTGGAGACTTGGGGACGGGTCATCGTAGTCGCAGCTGAGACCGGCGGCCCCGACCAGTGTACGTGCAGGCGGAGCTGCAGAGGGCGACGTCCGTTGGCGTGGAGCTCCGCCTCCTCAAGCCGTGGACATGGCATTGCCGCAACGAGCTCCACGCCACCAACTACTTTGTTCTATTCTAGGCTTCTAGCGGCACGGGTAGGGAAGAAAATACCCTAGATGGGTCAAATGGGTGTTAATTTCTCCTATTCCTACATTGCCCTTGTATTTTTCACACAAAAACAAAGCAAATGAGGGTTATTACTGGAACCCGCATTGAACTGGGTGGTTTGGCCAAAACCATTGGTTCACTGGTTTTTGAAAAACCGGCCGGTTCGCCTGGTTTTTACTGGTTCAGTGGCGGGAGCGGTCCTGTGCGCTTAACAAACTAGTGAGGCTACTGGTTCCGGGCTTTTGCGATTTAACCAGCGAACCGGTCCGGTTTTTAAACTATTGATGCATGGTGTGTTACACCATTCCAAGTATATTATTGTTTTCAACTATCTTCCAATTAAAAACTATTTTGTTATGTGAAAACTTAGTGATTAAAGCCCTCACGAACTTGATGGCACACTTTATATTCTTTGCCCCTAATAAACTTGAACCATTGTGACAACTTTGTTGTATATGCTTGCACTTATAAGTTGGAATTAGCAGAACCGTGTTGTCACGAGGAACGTTTTCAACATTGCACTTGTACTTTGTACTTAGTTGATATCATGTTCTTTTGTCTATGGATGTCACTGGTGTGAAATAAAGAGGGAACTTGTAAGTCCATGGAGTTTGTATCCTGTGTTAGAGAAATGCCTGAGCCACTAGCCTAAGCCATGCCTAATCATGGTGGAAACTTGCAGCATCACCATAGTGACATCTATGAAGCATTCTTCTTATAAAAAAGAGACACATTGAGAAAAGAGGGAAGAGATAAAAAATCACCATATTCCCATGGTAAATAAAAAGATTGCTGAGATGCTCATTGTCTGCTTGCCTTGTCATTTTGGTTATGGTAAATCTCCTGTACCATGTGCAAGGGGTACCCCGTTGGCGGTTCTCAATGATATGCAAATACTTACAGTGACAAGAACTTACCTGGACCCAAAGTTGAGTATGCATGAGGTGTGGCCCTCATATTCAAGGGACTGGAGATTGCCAACTTATACTTCATCAAGCATATACTCCATCTTTGCCACTTTAACCTTAACCACTTCAAGATGCTTATGATAGGGGCAATGAGGGCTAAAAGCTAACAAGTACCATAATTTTTGGAAGCTCTTTTTGAAACTTTCAATACCTGCTTCCTTTACAAAAAAGGTCTTTCTTCCACCATTATTGAGTCTCCACCTTCTACCTTTAGGCACCATTAAGAGAGCATAGTTGTCATTCTCTGTTCAGTGTTCCAAAGCTTATTAATTGATGCATATTGTGATATTACTTGTTCTTGTGCTTTTTGTTTCTAGTCACCCTTGTGAACTTCGAAGGTTTCCTATGCATCTATATTGCTACTCTATGAGGGACAAGATGATTGCCACTATGCCATGTTTTCTGTAAGTGAAACAAACAAACTTTTTCAATGCATGTTATTCATGATCTTTGTTCGTAACTTGCCATGTTGCATGCATAGTTACTATGTACTATTGTTAGAACTCCATCTTTCATGCACATGTTTAGAGTTCTTTGATCCCAGCTTTCAATGCTTGCAATTGGTTGGATCTTTATTGTGAGGGTGCATGTCACCTCAAAAATTATTCTTTTTATCACTTACCTAGTCGAGGACGAGCAGGAGTTAAGCTTGGGGATGCTTGATACGTCAGAAACGTATCTATAATTTTTGATGCTCCATGCTTGTTTAGTATCTACTTTGCTTTACTTGTCTACACTTTGAGGTGCTTTTTACATGTTTTCTGGTACTAACCTATTAACAAGTTGCAACAGTGTCAGATGCCTGTTTTATGTTGTTTTTGGTTTCAGAAAAGTTAGTAAAGAAATATTCTCAAAATTGGACGGGACAAAAGCCAAAGTCAATTACTTTCCGTGGGGAACAAGAAGACCAGAGGGGAGCCGGAGGGGCCAGCTAGGGGGGCCAGACCCACCCTAGGCGCGGGTGGGCCCAGCCTCGCACTTGGCTAGGGTTTGCCACCTGCGGTGACCCAGCATACCACTGCATGATGTAGTACACTATAGTCGTTGACATAACACCAATGAAACACCGTTCACTAGTATTACATCCCTCGGAGTGGTACAACAGAAACACAGCAGGTCCAAGACATGACTATAGGTTACAACTCAACTCTTTACACAAGATCCAGAGAACATTCTAGGTTAAAGAGAGAAAGAATCTTCTTACAAATAAGAATTATAAATAATCAACTCAAATCTAATATACTAATAGACTAGTATCTAAACTATTGAGGCTTGCATTGCTGCTATTGCAATACTCTATAGAAGTAGGTTCTATGGCTAAATATTTTATTCTTATCTAATCAGCAACTTCGTCTTCCCTTGAGTTGATGTATGTGTGGGCTTTCTTGACTTCATTAAAGAGCTTTAGCTTTTGATGATGATTCCTAGAGCATGACTTGTTGTAGATATTGTCTGTACTGGCTTTAGAACCTAGCAAGGGTTAAGAAGATACTTTGAGTACGAGCGTACTCAGAAAGTTCACTAAAAAAGGAGTGTTTGATGCACTATATCTACAGCCACAAACCATAGGTCGTAGGCCATGCACGTTTTCGTAAACATTTCTTCAAAGGTTACTTTTATTTTGAAAAGCTATGTTCATCAGCCTTCACGGGTTTACCAACTTTCATGGAGTTCCTTTCCCTCCGCGTTCGCATCTCCTTCCCGGAACAGGGAGTAACAAGTTACAGTTCTTACACTCTGTAGAGGTGCGTCACTTTACCCATGAGAGACCTTAGGCTTTGTTGCACAGCCGGGATTATGTTCCCATTCAAACTTCCTTGGTTTAAGGCCCAACCTAATATCCAAGCCAATCACTACCCCCTTCGCGACCTCGCATGCCTCCTTGGTGTACACCATGCCCACATATTGAATTACGGCAATGGTTTGTACAGACCGTTAGATGCTAGAACTATCGTGGGACGTTGAGGGTTCCCACCCATATGCTACATATCCTCTACGAATTACCAATTAATATGCACGCTATGAGTGATAACAACCACGACCTGCACATCCGGCTTCATGCGAGAGGAAGAAGATACATCTGACTTCTCTGTCCCATTCCAAATCTCATGGTCAACGCATAATATACGGCGCAAGAATCACTGGCGACATTGGTTATTAAATCCTAGGTGATATAGTCATGAACAGTGGTGTTCCAACTGCCAGATTTAATAGATTAGCTGATCACCCTGGATCAGTAAGCAATAGTTCACATTATTATAAAAAATAGTGTTTTCTGACCTTTTTCAAATGCATGTGATGTCAACACTTGATTTGCAAAATACTTTACAGAAAATAATCAAAAGGACATGAGCAAGTGTGAACTTGCCTTTTGTGATTGCAATATTATGCACTCACGATCTTCAGGACAATATAAGATCCAATATCTGAAATCAGCATCATTGGTCCGGTAAGGACTAATGTTTAAAGAAGCAAGATGCAATTATGCATATGTAATGATATGCATTTTGTAAAACTCTCAAAGTGAATCCCCAATGTTTTGAGTGAAGTGAATTTAGGTGATTCTTTTAAGAGTTGGTTTATCTTCAAATTTTACTTTATAATTAATGTCATTTATAAGGAACTTAGGTGATAACAATTCTAAATATACAGGTAAAGTATAAAGTAATGTGATTATGATTAATTGTCATTTGGTGACTAAGATAAAAGTCCTTGGTTTTAATTGTTAAGAGTTGAAGAATTTATTATGAGATTATTGTTTGAAGTGGCAAAAAGAATAACATTTGAAGAAAAGATTTCCTTCCTAAAGTTTAAACAACCCTGATAGCTTTTAGAATATGATTGATAGAATGTGATTGATGTTGTTTATGCTTGCTTGAATAGTCTGGACTTGAGATGTTTTATGTCTTAATTGAAATAGACCAAATTTAACTATAAAAACCTAAGTAGTTTACTAGACATGATATTTATAAGCTTTAAGACTAAAGTTAACTTTAAAAGGGTAAGTAAACTTAAGCTGTAATTTGTTTTAATTATTCTCAAGTTTTGGATTTATGATAAGTATGATTAAAGTGTGGGATTATTCACTTTACATTCAAGTGAATGATTAGATTAAATTTGTTTTGCTATTATGAAAATAACTATCAAAGAAAGTATAATTTGGATGGTGTTGTTAAGGTGTTAGTTTTAAAGTCATGCTAATTATGATTTAGATGTTAAGATCATTCCCTCTTCATATAAGTGAATGATATATAAAATTATCTTAAAGATTATGGTTTTGAATTTTGGTTTAGGGTTTAAAAGAGTATTAGAAAGTTAATGATTTATGCTTAAGTTTTATTATAAATCTTAGTTATGGTTTAGAACTTTAGTAATTATATTTTAAGGTTTTGATATTTCTAAAGAAATACAATTATTTCTTATTTAAGAAATGTTTTTAAAGAATTTTCAAAATAGATAATAGACAAGGATTTATTACTTTAACATATAAAAAGCCTTTCTAATATTATATTTAATAATTTTCTAGTGTAATATTTTTTTTAAGACTTTAAAAATGATTTTTATTTATTTTTAAGTATTATTCTTATGTTTATAAAATTCCATCAAGGATTAAATGTCTTTGAATATTTACTTCATATTTTATTTATAAAAAATTAGGCTAGTATTTTTATAAAATAATATGTTTATTTTTATACACAAAAATGATTTTTATTCATTTTTAGGATTTCTCCTTATTTTATGAAATTTTACTTAGGTTTTAATGGTGTTAATATTTATTTGTTTTATATTTATTTTAAACAAATAAAGTTATATATTTTTTATATTAGGTAGATCTTATTTTTATGATGATTTAAATATTTTAGATGTATTTCTATGATTTTACTATAATTCTTTAGAGCTTTAGTTGTCAAAAAGCATTTGGTAATTTTTATTTTATTCTTTATTTTTTTTATTTTACTAAAATCTGGCCTATTTGAGTTGGGGACATGGGCCGATTCGGCCAACCTAAAACGGGCTTGGGGTCATCTTGACCCCCGACCCACTCTCTCTCCCTCACCCAACACACGCGAGCACGCACGCACCGCCCCCCTCCTGGCTGCTTCCGATGCCGCCACCGCCGCCAGCACCGCCGCCTGCCTCACCGACCATCACCGGCACCTCCCAACGCCGCTAGGCCTCTCTCTCCTCCTTTGATTTCCCTTTGTTGTGGTGCCCAGTACCCGTGCGACCTCACCCTGGGAGAAACCCTAGCTTCTCCGGGATCTTCTTAGCCAACTCCGGCTCCTCACTACCACCGCACGTCGGCAAGGCCTTGCTCCGGTTCTTCTCACCATCCCCACATCGACCCCCACCCAGTACTACCTCTGATGCTCGCCTACTCATCAAACCCTAGCCCATTAGGCTCGATTACTGGCGTTGTCCCTGCACATCTGCACCCTCTACTGCTCCTTCCATGGCTGGCCGTGGTTTCCCTCACCTTGGTGAGGTAGTAGACTGCGGCCGGCCCCCTACGGCATCAACATCGGTGGATCTCTTCATGGCCCTATTACAGTGAGCTATCTCTTTACTCTATCTTATTTTTTTGTTATGTGTTCATTGATGGATGGATACGGGTGATGTGGTGATGATTTTGTTATCAATAGCTAGTAGATCACTTGGTTGTTAAACTATATTGCCTTGGTTACAAAACACATACTAAAGTGATCTAAGATACTATGCTACCAGTCTTGGTATAGGTTTAGGTTTTGAAAATTCTAGAAATGGTGGTGGTGACAAACTATGGCTATGTGTACTGCTTAGGAGCTTACGGTTGAGCTTGAAATGATACCTGGTTATTCTTTGGGTCATGTTCTTATTGTGGTGACAATTAGGTATCAGGGTATGGTTATGTCATTGAGATTTTACATATTGCATTTCTGTAATACTAATGAGAGTATGATCAAGTTTAAATAATCCAACATGCCTAATAGACTTTTGTGTTATTGTTTAGTTGATTTTAATGATGTACAATTTGCTTAGATCATAGTGTAATCATCCTACTGTTAGAATAAATTGGGTTTGGTATCTACTACTTCTTATTTATTAATGATTTTATTAAGTACTTAGTTGGTTCAGTCTTACTTGTATAGTGCTTATTTTAATAAGTTGATCATTTACCTACTCAGATTACTATGAGTACTGAATTTCCTTCACCTTTACTTGCTACCCTAGAATGGTGGATATTCTTGATGACTCTATGAAAGTTGTATAACCTAATAAGATGCTAGGGATATGCTTCCTATATTACAGTAGCTTCCTAACTGTTTCCTAGGTTCTTTTATAGAATCAAATATTAATGTTCTTGATGTTTATTTGGTACAAATTGGCTCTCCTGGTTTCAAGGTTGGAGCACAACCCATGCTCCAACTTTACTTAATGGAACAATATACTTTGTTTTATTTTAAAATAAACATAGATTCTTATTTGATTACTTGTTCTGGTAGCTCTGCTTTTTTATTTAGAAGATTGATGGATGATATGTTCATGCACTTGCATGATCTTGAATAGATTTGTGTCTATGTGATGAGCTGATTTGCCCCAGATTAGGTCTATGATGCAAGAGCTGAGACCTAATTTGTGCATTTATAATAAGAACATATTCTTCTTGTGGATATTAATAACATCATATGATGAGATATTCACCCCACCAGGGTGTTCCTTTGAGGATTCACTTGATTCAATGAATGAAAGATAATGAATGAAATGTTATTTCTATAACTCATCACCAAATGAGGTTGGACTTGATTCTAGGCCCTGCCAATGATGTCCAGTCCGAGGCTTATTTTTTTATAAGAACAGATTTGGTACATGATGTTTAGTGTTAAACAGCTTAGTGACTTCTACTGTTATTGGATCTGCTGTTTTGGTGCCTCCCATGTGGAGTGTGCACAACAGTAGATTCAAACGGTCTGATCTGCTGCTATTTGTCCCTGCCAAGGATGCAAAGGCTGAGGCACAACTCTAGATAAGGACAGATATTGTGTTATGGTTTTCATTTCTTGATGATGATTTTCCATAGCACCTCTATGCAGGGCTGAGAGAAATCCTCTCTTTTCTATACTTGATTGGCTATTTGGATACTACTCTAGATCTTGGTGTTGCTAGAGATTATCAGATCATGTGCATACATGATCATGGAAAAACATGTGTTTGAATTATGAATATATCTGATGCTATGTAATAATGAACTTATAAAAGTAGATGCTTGGCTGAATTTTCTTGTTCCTGGACAGATCTGTCCAGCAACAATATTATCGTTTTACCACACTCCTCTCATATCCTCTCTACCAAAAATGTTTTAAAAAAATAGATAGGTGATGCACTAGATCAACCTAGGATCTTAATTGTGTGTACCTTGTTTATTCCTTAGAGTGTGGCCTTGTAGCTTGTTCCAAAATCCCTTGCTTCTTGTGGATGACCTCCTCCTCCTAGATGTTTGATTAGGTACTAAGATCTAGATATAGATGGAGACATTCCTGCTGTGCTAGCTTCTGTTCTAAGGCTGCTGCTAGAAGATTCTTGTGGTATCTCCTCTCCCTGGTGACCTCTTGGTAGTTCTTGAACTTTGACTGCAGTCTTGTAACCATCTCTTGGTGTTCTGATGGATTTTGGAAAGTGAGGAGCATATGGTGCGGCTGGTGCTGTTGGTTTGCTCTTGTACTAAAGTACTACTAATGAAGTGGTGACAACACATCAAATTCATGTGGTGAGTAAGCTGCTGCAACTGGGCCCCACTAGGTGCAAGTTTCCATACATGGAGACTTGGTGTTGTGGATTGGTTTCGGTG
This sequence comes from Avena atlantica, assembly GCA_910589765.1. Classification (NCBI taxonomy): domain Eukaryota; kingdom Viridiplantae; phylum Streptophyta; class Magnoliopsida; order Poales; family Poaceae; genus Avena; species Avena atlantica. Next base: position 293,742,034 of record OU342738.1, on the reverse strand, counting down.
GGTGATGGTATTATCCTATTTTGGCTAACTCTTGTACTGAACTGGTGAAACTTGACTCTCTCCTTACATGGTGAAATTTGCCCCTGCCTATGATGCATAGTTCTGAGGTCAATTCCTTTGACTAAGAACGGATACTAAGCATTGATTTTTTTTAACTCGATGATGAACCAGGCATATCAACTGTATGTCCTTCTGAGAGTAATCCAATACACTGACCATCTCTCTGTCTTGTCTTTGCATTGTTTTCTTTTTGTTTTATTGTGCAGGAATCAAAATAGGAAGGATTGGAGGATAAAGAGATCTATTTTTTTCTTTTACTTGTTGTAAGCTTTCTCTTTCATTTAAACATTTGTAAAAATTATAATTTTTGTATAAATTTATTCTTTTATATTTCATTTATTAATTGTATTGTTCCATATATGTTGTAATAAAGTAAATCTTTTTTACAATTTCAAATTTTTTCTTTTACAAGACTAGTTACTATTTGTACTCCTGTAGTATGAGGAATATGATTACTTATTTGTAATTTCCTTTTTATTCAAAAGTGTGAAGACATTGTACTATGGTATGATATAAATAAGTTTACCTTACTTTGTATTCTCCTATTCTTTTATTTAAATATTTCTGTATCTTATTTATGAATACTAGTTCAATTCTTTATTTGAAATAGCATTCTATTAGGGATTTACTTAATATTCATTTTAATTTTCTTAGTTCTATCTATATATATCATTTGGTTAATAAATTTGAAATTATTTCCATTATAAGTAAAGGACTCAACAAAAGTCATGTCGGAATCCATAGCACTTGCACTAACGTTTCCCTCAGAACAAGAGAGACCTCACTCACTCGGTAGCCCAAATTATTTTGCGCGAAAAATCCCCAGATTTTCTTATGCATGAATGCAATGCACACACATGTGTCCATTCTAATTCTAGGTGTTAATCCTGGGATGTTACACCACCCCTGGCCGCCGCCTCGGTCTCCCCCTTCGCCTATAAAAAGCCCCCGATGCAGAAACCCTAAGCACCCGATCAAATCTCCACGAAATTGTCTGTAGCCGCCACCACAATCGTTCCTAGATCGAAGGGATCTGAAATTCTTCCCGGCACCCTGCCGGAGGGGAGATCATCCCGGAGGCCTTCTCTCCGGTATGATGCGTGAGTAGTTCCACCTTGGACTATGGGTCCATGTAGTAGCTAGATGGTTGTATCTCCTCCTTTGTGCTTTCATGTATAGATCTTATGAGCTCCGTTCATGATCAAGATCTAATCTATTTGTAATCATGCATGTTGTGTTTGCGGGGATCCGATGGAGATTGAGATTATTATGTTGGTTTGATTAATGGTTTTGTCTTTATGATTCTATCATGTCTGTGTTGTTTGTGATCTTGCATGCTCTCTGTTGTTAGTAGCTATCTTGGCCAAGTAGTTGCTAGTGACTCCAAGAGGGGGTATTTATGCTCGATAGTGGGTCCATGCCTATAGTTTCCAAGGTAAGTGACAATAATCTCTTCGGTTGTAGATGTGTTGTTGCTACTAGGGAGAAAACAACGGTCTCTTGTTCATGGAACATGTGGACTGTTTACCTTACACACTTTGCTTAAAGCAGTTGTTTGTTGCTTGCAACTTAATACTGGAGGGGGTTCGGATGATATCCTGAAGGTGGACTTCTAGTCATAGATGCATTTGGATGGCGGTATATGTACCTTGTTGTATTGCCCAAACGAATCTCATAGGATCTTTATGACTGGTAATTGCATTGTTATTCCTTGCTTAGTTCTTGTCAATTGCCCTGCTATAATTTGTTTACCCTTCATGCCATGTTGTTTATCTAAGGAGAGCACCTCTAGTGAACTATGGACCCCGGTCCAATATTTACCATTGATACATCTTCCACTGTTACTTGTTTACTTGATGCAAACCATTACCTTCCACTCGGTACGTTTAATCCTTCGTTACAGCAAACCGGTGATCTTGACAACCTCACTGATTTGTTGGGACAAAGTCTTGAGTTTGTGTTGTGCAGGTCTCCGTGTTGCTTGCAACACCTATGTGATGTTTCCTTCCTCCTTCTGGTTCGATAACCTCGGTCTCTACTAAGGGAAGACTTGTTGTTGTGCTCATCACACCTTGCTCTTGGGGTTTCCAACAAAGTGCTCCACGTCAGCACCATCAACACCTCATTCTAATCAACTTTAGTCACATGTAAGTTCTTGTCATTGTAAGTACATGAAGGGTTTCGCAGCATAGTAAATCAAAAAAATTCTACGGATGCGAACAGGAAAGCAAAGATCTAATCTAGGAGATGCAAACAACGAGGAGGGATAGATGAGATCTTCATACCCTTGAAGATTCGCACAGCGGAACGTTCGACGGAACGTGGGTGATGTAGTCATACTCGCTTCTCCTCCTCGCGATCCGATCCGATCCGATCTAACACCGCAAGTGGCGATGCCTCCGAGAGATGCACACGTGCGACACCTCGACGTATCCTCCTTCCTCGGTCCAGCAAGTAGGGTGGACAGATGGATTGGATCTACAACGCAACGGCGCGGTGCAAGCGGTAGAGAGTTTCTGCGGCAGGGCTTCGCCTACGCGCAGTCGGGAGGGAGAGAGAGAGAGGAGGGGCAGCAGGGCGGCTAGGGTTGAGGAGGAGGTGTGGGGGAGGGTGCGCCCCCATCCCTATTTATATAGAGGAGTGGGAGGCTGGCCCTTGCCCCTCCCCTAAGCCCTAGGCCGGCGGCCAAAGGAGGAAGGAGTGGGGGGCAAGTTTCCCCCCTTCTAGAAGCTCCCCTAGGGTTTTGCCCTAGGCTTGGCCGGCTGGGCCCTATGGGGCTTGTTCCCCTGGCCCAATGCGGCCAGGGCACTCCCTCATAGGCCCATGCGCCCTCCCGACAAGTGGGGCCACGTTGGTCCCACTCCGGAAGGTTCTAGAAGCTTCCGGTACAATACCGAATAACCCGAAACAATTCCGAACTCCAAAAACTGCATTGCCTTATATGAATCTTATTCTCTGGACCATTCCGGAACCTCTCGTGATGTCCTGGATCTCATCCGAGACTCCGAACAAAAACTCGTAAACCAATTATCCAATCTATCCTAGCGTCGAGACACGTTAAGTGTGTGACCCTTCGGGTTCGAGAATATGCAGACATGATCTTCTATCAATAATCAACAGCGGGGTCTGGAAACCCATATTGACTCCCACACATTCATCGATGATCATATCGGATGAACCACGATGCCAGGATTCAATCAATCCCATATATATTCCCTTCGTCGCGCGATATTTTACTTGCCCGAGATTCGATCGTCGGTACCATCATACCTAGTTCAATCTCGTTCACAACAAGTACTTTACTCGTTCTGTAATCCGATATCACTTTGTGGTTAACTCCTTAACCACGTGCTTGCAAGCGGTGTTGATATCGATTACCGAGTGGGCCCGAAGTATATCTCTCCGACTTGGGAGGGACAAATCCCATCTCGATACATACAACCCAACAGGTATTTTCCGATCACCTGAGAGACACCTTTATGATCACCCTCTCATAGGATGACGTTTGATGACCTCAAAGCTTTCTTCCGATACCAGGGAGTTGCATTATCTCATGGTCTAAGGAATACAATATTTGACATAAGAAAAGCTTCGCAAAGATGAACACGATGACACGATCTAATTGCTCCGCTTAGTTTGGGTCTGTCCATCATATCATTCTCCCAATGATATGATCTCATTATTAATCGACAACTCATGTCTATGGTTAGGAAACCTTAACCATCATTAATCAATGAGCTAGTCCATAGAGGCATACTAGGTATACGGTGTTGTTCACAAACCACACAAGTATTAAAGTTTCCGCTTAATACAATTCTAGCATGGAATATAAACTTTATCATGAACAAGAATTATAATAATAACATCTTTATTATTGCCTCTAGGGCATAATTCCAACAGTACATGCATATCATAAAGAACCGCCAACGGGGTACCCCTTGCACATGGTACAGGAGATATCCCATAACCAAAATGACAAGGCAAGCAGACAATGAGCATCTCAACGATATTTTTATTTACTATGTGCATAGCTTTTTATTGAGGATGCTTCATAGATAGCTCATTATGGTGATGATGCAAGTTTCCACCCATGATTAGGCATGGCTTAGGCTAACGGCCCAGGCGTTTCTCTAACACAAAATACATACTCCATGGACTTACAAGTTCCCTCTTTATTTCACACCGGTGACATCCATAGACAAAAGAGCATGATATCAAGTGTGTGCAAAGTAGTGCAATGTCAAAATGTTCCCCATGACAGCATATGTTCTGCTAATTCCAATGTATAAGTGCAAGCATATACAACATAGATGAAACAATGGTTCAAGTTTATTAGGGGCAAGCAATATAAATTGTGCCATCAAGTGTGTGAGGGCTTTAATCACTAAGTTTTCACATAACAAAATACTTTTTAATTGGAATATAGATGAAAACAAGAATATACTTTGAATGGTGTAACACACCATGCATAGGAATTTATAGTGGACACTTTGGAATAACTTGGTTTCTTGGGAGTTGGAAGCATGAGTAGAGCTTACTCATACAAGTGGAGGCTAGCAAAAGACTGGGAGCAACCAACTAAGAGAGCAATAATGGCCATAATCATGCAGAGCGACAAAACATTACTAATCAAAGCATAGAGTGGTACTACAAGTCAAGGACTAAATAATCATAGAGGCTATGGTGACTTGTTCATAGTCATGACATGGTGTGAGCATGTGACAAGTCAACTCAAACAAAGCATCAAAGGAGAATACCACAATACTATACTTTTGTATGCTAAAACAACGCATGATTCCTTCAAGGCACATTAAGCAATCCTAATTGTTTAGAACAAGTCATGATACAACAATAATCACTAAGCATAAGGTCAAAACAACATATAGCATGACATGATAAAGTCTAAGCCACAGTCCAAACAAGCTCCCTTTTGTACCACTTAAGCATGAAGCTTTCTACTCTTTCCAACACGAAACAACTTATTTGAAACAACTCACAAAGATAATAATCAATAAAGATCAGTGAGATTGTCTAAAAAATCCACAATGAAGAACTAAAAAGTTCTAAGTTGAAAGAACAAGAAAACTAAAGTTAAACACAGTGCTAGAAAAAGTGAACACTCATAGAACAATAAGAGTGAAAACTAGAGTGTTCTAGGCAATGAAAGCAGAGTGGGTCTCTCTCCAAAAGAAGTGTGCTGTGATAAACCAATTTACTCAAGCAAACCAAACAAACGAAAACTAAAAACAAATACAAATACGCTCCAAGAATAACACAACAGTGCATGAAGCAAAAAAACGAAGTGTCTAAAAAGATCTTAGATTTTTATTGATGAAGAAGGGGATGTCTTGGGCATCCCCAAGATTTGACGCTTGTACCTCTTAAATATTTCTTGGGGTGACACCGGGGTGGAATCCCCAAGCTTGATATTTTGTCCATTATTCATCTCATTATATTATTCTCTCTTTACACCTGAAAATTTTCCTTCATACAAAACTTCACACAATCTTCATTAGCAACATTAGTGTATTCAAAAGATAATACACCCTTGGGTTTAGCTTTATAACAGTAAAACTTTCACTAAAAACACAAGCTACCGTATCAACTCCTTCAAAAAGCTCAATTTTCCAAAAAGAACCCAAAAAGGAATCAATAAGGAGCACATGCAAATAATGGCAGAAATCTGTCAAAACAGACTAACGGGTAGAAAATGATTTTTTCGTAGACTTTATGTTGTTCAAATCAAAAAGTGTTGAACTAACGAAAGTTATATAACATAATGGGGGATTTATTCGTAAATTTTCAGCTCAATCCGACTTACAGAGACTCATCACGAATTTTTATGGTGGAGGATAGAAATCTGTTTTGGGACAGCAATTCCTTAAATCTTACTTCCCTCTCATTAGAGGTCATTCTTGGCACAAAACACAAATAAAAAGGATAAGGATAGGTCATTACAGAAGTAATAACTTCCAAGACTTAAGAAAACTCTTGGGTTATCTCCCAACAAGTACTTTTCTTTAACGCCTTTAAGTTAGGCATGATAGTTTGAGAAGATGCTCATAGAAGAAATATCAATTGAAGTAAAAGAGAGCATCAAGAAGCAAATTCAAAACACATTTAAGTCTAACCCACTTCCTATGCATAGGAATCTTGTAAATAAACAAGTCATGAAAGCACAAAGCAACAAGCATAGGGAAGCAAGACAAACGCAACTTCAAAATTTTCAACATAAAGAGGGGAAACTTAATATTGTTGAGATACATAAGACCATGTTTTCCTATCTCATAATAAATTTCAGTAGCATCATGAATGAAGTTAACAACATAACTATCACATAAAACATTCTTATCATGAGCCACATGCATACAATAATTATTACTCTCCACATAAGCATAGTCATTCTTTGTAGTGGGAGCAAATTCAACAAAATAGCTATCATTATTATTCTCATCACCATGATCATCAAATATAGGAGGCATATTGTAATCACAATTTATTTCCTCCTCAATAGTAGGTGGACTGAAAATATCATATTCATCATTGTAATCATTATATATTGGAGGTTTGGTATCATCATAAGCAATAGAATAGATATCTTCCAAAGCTGGGAAACTAAAAGGATCGTTTTCATAAAAATTAGCTTCCCCAAGCTTAGAATTTTCCATAGCATTAGCAATAATGGTTTCCAAAGAGTTCATACTAACAACATTGCTATTAGCATGCAAATAAAGTTCTATAGGTTTTTTAATTTTCTCTTCAAACACTTCATGTCCTAACTCAAGATAGATACTGTAGAGCTCTCTAATTTTGTTGTTGTTTTCCATTAAGCCTAACTAGTGAAAACAAGAAACAAAAAGACAAAATTGCAGAATCTAAAGGAAATAACTTCGAGCACTCACACCGGAGGATGTGAGTACCTTTTACCTTACCTCCCCGGCAACGGCGCCAGAAAATAGCTTGATGTCTACGCACTTCTATTCTTGTAGACAGTTGTTGGGCCTCCAAGTGTAGAGGTTTGTAGAATAGCATCAAGTTTCCCTTAAGTAGATTACCCAAGGTTTATCAAACTCAGGGAGGAATTGGTCAAAGTTATGCCTCTCAAGCAACCCTCAATTAAGATATAAGAAGTCTCTTGTGTCCCCAACACACCCAATACACTTTTCAGGTGTATAGGTGCACTAGTTCGGCGAAGAGATAGTGAAATACAAGTGGAAACAATGCCAGAAAATAGCTTCTGACTTGTTGACATGGGGTAATGTGTGTGAGTGAGGTAAAGACTAAAGCAAGCAAACATGCAACAGATCTAGATGCAAACGGTGTTTCAATGTTTAGAAACAAGGCCTAGGGATCATACTTTCACTAGTGAACACTCTCTCATATAAATATCTTCTCTTAATGATACTACTCTTAACTACTATCCGGTTGGACACTCTAATCCATGGTAGGTCTATAACAGCACACCTCAAAGTCCGCCTTTCCCAATCTATATAACCCCACACTATCACCTTGAGCGCTAGATGGTTCCAACAAACACCACAATTTCATAAAGACACTCAACTCCAAATATAACTCATGAGTATATATGTAGTCTAGCTTAACTGCCACACACGACGTGCACGCTGTCACTTTCACACACGTGGGGAAAATCATAGATCTATTAAAGAACAATGATTATTTATGTAGACTCAAGCCTAAGTGCCACCATAGCATGCACGATGTCACTTTCACACACATGGGGAGAGCAATTGAAGCACTTGAGTAGTAAGGTAGATCTACTTGATTATAAAGCTCATGACCACATCAAGATCATGCATAGAGAGAGAGATGAACACATAGCTACCGGTAGAGCCCTTAGCCTAGAGGAAGAACTACTCCCTCCTCATCATGGGAATAAACAACGGCGATGGAGATGGTGGTGGAGATCGATGGATATGGCTTCAGGGGCACTTCCTCGTCCCGGCAGGATGCCGGAACAGAGACTTTCTGTCCCCCGAATCTCCCCTTCGGTGGCGGCGGCGCTGCGGAACATTTTCTGAAAGTATGATGGATTATTTATGGTTTTTGGGTCAGAGGCTTCTTATAGGCGAAGGAGGCAAGGTCGGTGGAGGGACAGGGACCCACACCCTGCCCAGGCGCGAGCCCACCCTAGGCCACGCTGGGGGGTGTGGCCACCCTGTGGTGCCCCTCTGACTCTGCTTCGGGGTTCCGTGTTGCTCCGGAAAAATATTGACTTTGGCTTTTGTCCCGTCCAATTCCGAGAATATTGATTTTCTGCCTTTCTGGAACCAAAAACAGAAGAAAACAGGCAACTGACACTGTGGCAACTTGTTAATAGGTTAGTTCCAGAAAAGATATAAAAATACCTCAAAGTGTAGACAAAGCAAAGCAAAATAGATACTAAACAAGCATGGAGCATCAAAAATTATAGATATGTTTCCGACGTATCACCGATGACCGAAATGGCAGCGCTCCGCCGCCTCTTTTTTGCCGCCCCGCCAGAGACTCATGCCCCATCCTCACCAGTGAGCCGCCCTGCGTGTTAGCGCCGCCGCCAAACCCCTCCGCTTCAGCACGAGACAGGGCGCGTCTCCTCCTGCCCTCCGCCATTAGCGGGACGGGCACCGCCACCACCGCTGGTGAAGGCGGTAGCAACAGCCAGTCAGTATCGGGGAGGGGGAGGTTGGAAGGCGGCGATTATGGGGGACCTCCCGGATTGCTCAGCGGGATCGACCCGGGAGGTTATGTTGGGAGGTTAGGCTGGGTCCAATTATTACTCCTGCACATATGGGGTTGATGCCATTGGAGGCCAAAAACCCTAGGAGAAAAAATACATATATCCCTTTTGCTCTTGCCCCCAAGATCTACTGAAGGAAGGCAGTGCCTGTAAGTGGCCGTGCCCACGGCTCCCCATGGACTTGCTATCTGTGCCCCTTTGATTAAATGGAATTACGATTTTGCCCACTTTAATCCCGCTTGGTTCCGCGGGCATATGTCATCAGCATGTTTAGCAACTGCCAAACAGCTACCGGTAGGCAACTGCTCATCTTGCTATCAAGCGGCAGCTCACCACCAGATTGTTCTCATTTGTTTCCTCTACCTTTGGAAAGACCAGCTAGCTTCATCACACTAGTATTCCCGGCGTATAAGGAAGACCATCCTTTATGATTTTCAGTTAGTCCATTGCTTTTTATTATAGTCTGAAATGAATCACAAATCTCTAAAATGGAAGAACTCCCGTTCCCCGCCGTCCAGGCCGCCATTGTCCGCTACCTTCCTTGGCTAGAGTCCTATGACGCTGCCTTTGTCTGTCATCGGGGCTGCCGGCGCTGACCTCAACTTCTCCGACTCGCCACCGCCATGCCGTGCGGGCGGAGAGCAACCCGGAGTCCCGGTCGAGGTGCAAGAAGCCATGCTATCCCACGGCAACCGCGCCACCGTCACAACCCATGGCCGCGGCGATCATGGTCTAAGACTGCTCGCCGGCACCATCCACACTGTCGATGGACCCGTGCTTCTTCACCTAGCACAGGCAACACAACATGGAGGGCGCTCATGGTCGAAGACTGCTCGTCGATGCCGACCGCACTGTCGATGGACCATTGCTTCTTCACTACAGCCTGAAGCCTGGGTCTCAAAAAATACACTACAAAGTTCAGAATATTACAGATCCTAATACACTAGGGAGTTCAAAATAATATGGTCCATAGAATGATTGCTCTTACTCATAACTTCCCAAATCATGCATTGTAGACATCATCGACGGTGCGCCACTCTATCTCAAGTACACAAGAAAGACAACTATCGTGTGGTAACTGGATCCCTAAGGCAGGCGCCGATCTGCTGTCATGGTCGACATCGACACCCTGTCCGGTGGCAACCCAGCGAGACCTATGGACAACTATCATGCTCATCTTCTGGAGCATCTTGAGACGTGAAAACTATGTGGTGTTCAATGGGGGAGAGACCATTGGCAGAGACCTATATGATTTGGGCTAGTGGCGCTGTGGGCAGCCCATGTCCACTTATAGGCCTCCGAGGCACGTTGATGGAGCTCCTTCCCCACCTCCATGTCCTTCTTCCTCCTCTCTTTGTACCCAGAAATTACATGTATATAAGTTATTACTCTCTTCGATCCATATTAGTTGACTCAAATTTATCTAGATATGGATATATCTAGCACTAAAACTTAACTAGATACATCCGTATTTAGATAAATCTAAGTCAATTAATATGGGTCCGTGGGAGTACAAGTTTTACTATGGTCGGGAATTTTAGGAACCATCCAACCCTGGGTAATCTAATGGTATAGAAATACTACCTCCGTTTTAAGGCTTAAGGCGCACACGCTTTTCAAAGCAAAGTTTGACCAAAAGAATTGAGCAACAAAATCTTGATTATATATATAATTAGTACCGTTGGATTCATATTGAAAAATACTTTCCGGTGATACTAATTTTATACCAAAACTCTTTACGTATTTAGAGTAATTCTTGGTCAAAGAAAAAACACGCAAAACGAGGACGTCTTAAGCCCTGAAACGGAGGGAGTAGGTACAACTCCCTCTGATCCATATTGCTTGTCATTAAAATGGATGTATCTATCTATCTATCTATCTATCTATCTATCTATCTATCTATCTTCCATATAATCTAATGAATTTTATGTTGAGGTAGGTTTGTTCACAGAAATTTTTCGTTCGAACTTTTCTGGACCATTTTGCCCTTGTGTATTTGAGGATATTTACAAGAGTGCCACCGCCAAAACTAACCAGTTCGGTGAAGGAAAAAAATATCCCGAACCGGACACGAACGCACGACAACGTTGAAGCAGAGCCGGCCATGGCCGAGACACGCGGCTTGCTCGGGGAGGCGCTGATGGAAACGGGATGCGGACACGGGACCTACGCGTAGCGTCGGGGAACGGCGAGGACGAAGCAGCGGAGGCAGCATCGCGGTACAGACCTAGGAGGCCGGGACTCGCGGCCATGGCGCTCGGGAGCAGAGGGGTGGCGACGGCCGAAGTCGGAGAGGCCGAACGGCGGCACTACTGGGACGAGGTCGAGTGCGTGGTGGAGGGAAACGAGCTCGCGCGGGCTGGGCTGTTTCCGACGGCGGTGAGCAGCGGCGGGAACGAGGCGACGAGCTTCGGGTCGACGATGTTGCCGACCTCCCCGTCGCTGTGGTGAGGGGAGAAGCTGAGCGGGGTTGCGGGCTTGGTACAGGGAGCGGATCTCTGCCGCCAAGCTGCCCGGTCTAGCGCCGGACCTACTCCACCTCCCCTAGGCACAAGCAGCACATGATCTGGCAATGGCGGGATTGACCGAGAGGGTGGGGAGGAGGAGGGGCGTGGAGGACGAGGGTACACCGGAAGATTGAAGGAGTGAGAAATTCATGGCGGCGCGAAGGACTAGGAAACCCATGGCGGCCGGTGGACTGTGAGTCGGGACCAAGCGTGAAGCCTCTGCTGCTCTCCCCTCCATGCTGCCTTCACCGACAACATCAGGTACTGCCCGCTTGCCTACTTCCCCTTCACAAGATTCTGGTACCACTCGTTGCAACTTTGGGCTGGACAACAATTTGGTCCCTGGTACATCTTCAAAATCAATAAAGAGGAAATTGGTCCCTCTACTTCATAATTAACAAAGACAAAATTAGATGGAGGAGTACATATTTGCTCGGCTTCTAGCTAAATACCACGGGCCTTCAGAACTTGATGCTTTGTCGCTGCACAACCTGTACACTATCTAAATGCACCCATGTATTTCATATTCTTAAGTAGATAAGATAATTATGCTGCCGTGAACTCTGCTTGGTGCCTGCCCTCATCTTTGATAGTTGAGGAATTTTAGAGTGCTTCAGTATTCGGAGTAGCTATTTCCGTTGCTTACTCGTTTCAGTATGAGCCGTTGAATCGTTACAGTTCATCCGTTGTGAGATAAGGTTATTGGATGATCTCAAATATATTTTAATGAATGTTTAGCAGTGTTCTGAAAAGAGTTGTTCTAGGTTACAGCCTTGTTCTGTAGTTGCAGCATGGACACATTCCTGTAGTTATGTTCTTTTATATGAGTGCTCAGTTTTTTTTATGGACTTTTTTCCTCCTTCTGTCAATGTAACCCCTGGAATCAAACATTTCAGCCTTGGACGAGTTTCCCTTGTTGCAATGGAGGCTATTTTTTCACGGTTTCTTAAGCTTGTTGGAGTCGGCTTTAAAACAAGAACATAGCATGAAGGCGTGAGCTGTTTCTGAAAATAGGTTACAACCACGCATCCTTTGCTTCAAACCCAACACAATATGCTACACTAATATCCACAAGCATATGGTACACAATTTTGACGGAGACGTTCAGAGCACTAACTGCAGAAGTGTGGAAAGGGCATATAAAGGTGAAGCCAGGGAAGAACACAAAGAACTAATAGATGGATGAACCTCTGCATTTCACTTCTAGCATATTAATAAGCCACAACACACTTCCGAGTAAATCTATGCACCGTTTGTTCTTCTTATCCTCCCAGCTTCATAATTTTTCTTTATTTGGACTGTATAATTTAGTTGATTGTGTCCTGATGCTAACTTGATCAGGTTGATCTGCTTCTGCACAATCGGATACTGAATGTAGTAAGATAGATCATCATCTCTGAATAGCTAGATTGGTTGATCTGCTTCTAGACAATCTAATACTGAATATAGTAATAAGATATATCATCATCTCTGAATTGTGCAGTATTGTATCTAGCAAGATAGCTTGATCGGTGCGTCTGGTTTGTCCAGAAATAAGTGGTTTGCATTTGTATAGATTCACATGTATTTAGACATATTTTAATATATAGATACATGCGAATCTAGACAAACTCAAGTCACTTATTTTCGGACGGAGGGAGTAGTATAGATAGAATAGATAGACCAGAGCCTTGTTTTCTTAAAACCTAGCTTGCAGCGGTATGTGAGGACCTCTTCATATGTATGCTAATTTTTTTTTCAAAAAAATCGAAGATGAAAGACAAAAAATTGGACATTGTCGATGTACAAATTCGAAATTATTGCAATTTTTTCATTTGTGTGACCATACAATTTTTTATTATCCCATGGCAACTCACGGGCATTCATCTAGTCTAGTACTAAAACATGTCTAGACACATTCATTTTAGTGACAAGTAATATGGATCGGAGGGAATACTAAAAAGTACATACTGAAACAACATAAGCTATACTTTTAACTCAATGTTCTCCACTTAGGAAACAACAGAAGTATACTTTTACACAAAGTTAGCACGCCATGTCACAAATTGAACATACATCATTTACTAATTTAGATGCATACAAGATGATTATTGGTTCATATAAACGGGAGTATGATTTTGATTGTTCCATCGCTGCACTTCAGAAGAACATACAAACAAATAAGGAAAAGATCCTCAAAATAATAATAAGGAAAAACAGTTTCCATGTTCCAAGAAGAAATGGGCTCGCATCAGCCCCGGCTCCTAATACATGCTGCCAAGCAATATCTTAGCGATGCTACATTAGTATGTACAGGAGTGCCACGATGGGCATTGTTGATTCATATCTGGATTAACTGCTCCTAGTCCATCAAGAAGGAAGCATCGTTCATTACGCTGGCCTGCTCAGGAATCCTTGCTAGGGGAGGCGGGCGAGCTCCTTCGTGGGGCGAGTGATGATTTACACTTTGTAACATTTTTTCGTACCAAGCACTACAAGGATTAGTTCCAGAACATAATTGAATAGAAAAAGGTTCATGGAAAATATATTCGGTAACATCTGTATGAACTTGCTGTGTTTTAATGAAATGTCATGACCCAATAGTGATCTATTTCCAGACACCGCACCAAAGGTCCAAAACGTCAATAGAATAAACAACACAACAGATTTAACATATTCTGGCCATCTATTCTTCATTAAAGAATCATTTCAAGATGTGAAAATTTAAGAAAACGAAATGTAATAAAGAGAAACTAAATCTGTAAGGTAACTCCAGATCAACAGTTAATACTAGAGTGGTACAATCTCATGCCCCGAATTCGTGATTCAACGGTCCATGGCATATGATCAATGGCCTTCACCGGTAAATACACGTATCATCACGAAGCTTGTGACTATCTACAAACAGATAGATTGGAGTTTTTGCTACTAGATTGTACAAAACTGAACTGTAGCAGTTCTAAAATAGTAAACACCACCACAATTAACTCAGTGAACACTACTCACATGCCCTGGCTGAGGTTCAGGTAAGCTTGCGACAATATAGTAGTATCCATCAGTGAGAGCTGGATCTCTGAGATCAAGAAACTTGGAGACCCATTCAAGCTTCTTCTCTTGCATCATAATAGCCACATGTAGGACTAGTGTATAGTGTTATATTCGCATTGTTATATAATTGTTTATGCAAATTTTAGATGATTTATCGGTCTTTTCTACAAAGTCCTTTGTTTTGGTAATTAATTTCCGGGAGGCGGAAAACCTCCTTTTTTTGTATTTTGCTATTTCAGGGACTTTCTGGACACCAATTAATTCCATAAAAAATATCAGGGAATTTTTCATCGCGATAAGGATAATGGGCCTTGAAACTACACGAGGGGAGCCACAAGGGCCGAATGAGCCAAGATGGCATGGGCCCCACCTATGGCCACGCCACCCATTCCCGTTCAGGCCTCGAATGTCGCCCTGACCCCCTTTTTACAAACGACTTCGTTTCGCCCAAAAACCTACGCCATATTTTTTTCAACGATTTACAAAGGAGGAGGCGGAGGCGAAAGCTCTCTTACTCCGGGAGAGGGCAAATCCTGCTGATCCAAGGCCTCCGAGAGAGGGAAATCAAAGCCATCGTCATCACCACTCCTCCTTGGCATAGGGGGGGGGCTTCTCCATCATTCCCAACATCAACACCATCTCCATCTCGAAGATCCACATCGTTCCCCCCCATAGTTTCTGATCTGATTGAACCCTAGATATTGTTTTAGTGCCTTGTGCATGATTGTGCTTGGTAACTTGTCATTATTTTTGGTGAAGTTATAATTTCATATTTTGTTGTATTCCATATACTACTGATCCATATCATTTTCACCATTGTGAGTAGTTCCCCATGTTCCTAAGGGCATATGATGAATTGGCTATGATTTTCATATAGTATGCAATGAGTATTTGGTTGAGTCTTAATATTTTATGTGGTTCTATGGTGGTAATATGCGAACGTCAACTCCATATTACTTCACCTATATAGGCTCATAGGGCTGCACCTTAGTGTAATGAAGAGATTAGGGAGGGAGGGAATGAAATAAATCGTGTCCCGAGCCTTGAAGTTGTATTAAGGGGGTTTTAGATCGGGGACCTTAGAACTTTATGGTGGTTGAACTTTATGTCTTAATGAATTCTTTGTTTGCTCATAAAAATGGCATTAGGATCAATTATAAGGGGTTCATTTGCTCATGTATATGGTTGCACCTATTTTAGGCTTCGTCCAAAAAAAATAAAACTTGCAAGATACTTACAATACTGCTGTAGAAATCTTTATGCTAAGTATATCCATACCGCCCTCAGAAACATTTTCACATATAAGAACACACACTTGAGCTTGTCCTCTTGCTACATAGAGGATTAGGCTTTCTCTGAAAAGAGCATTTACTTTATTGTAATTTATTGTACACCATTTTACTTTTGTGGAAACTATAAACCCAAAAGTACCAAACATTTGCATATTTTATTATTTCAATTGTCATACTTAATAACCAATACATTTAACTCCTCGTGGGTTTGAAAACCTTATCTTTGTTAAAAGGTACTACAATAGATCTCCTGCACTTGGGAGACATTAATGAGGAAGATGTCCATTGTGTAGATGATGAAGGTCCAAGCGGTATGTGTATTCTTGAGTGTCAAGATGTGATCGGTGTTGGGGCAGATGGACGCCAAGTTGTTGGAGAAACAAGGTGAACATAAGTATGATAAAGTTTGACTTAAGAACCAACATTCTACATTCGGGTTTTTTATTATGTGCATGAGCCTCTCCCCAGATTCTATAATTTGTTTGTCACCACTAAGTGTAATCAACATTACTGGCTAGCCTCATGATTAGATGGAAGTTCACAACAAACAATTTTTTATTACATCATGTCGTGTTAGTGTACATCAAGCCATTTTAGTTCCTTCATGGGTGAATTTTGTTATATACTAAACTTATGATTAGTGGGAAAATAATTCCTTTATGCAGGAATTCAGGATAGCGCTCGATTCAACAGTGTTTTCTGAAAATTGAAAAAAATCTTCGTTGGGTAAAATGTTTATGACCTAAAAAAAGAAAGATGTGTTCCTTAATATCAATGACATTATGTTTGGGAAATAGGTGATGATTACATATACTAGAGGCAAAGAAATATCACATGGTCCCACACCAATCCCCTCACTTCACTGATATTTCAAAGTACAACTTTATACAAAGATTTACGTATTTTGAATATATATAGAATTTTTGGTCAGGAAATTAGAATGAATCATTGAGTGAAAAAGGAGCAAAGAATGATAAAAGACGAGACTCTATTTTGATAAAGAGAAATGGATGGGTAATGTAAGCACCAGAAATAATACACTATGGGCTCAGACTCGAAATGTTGATTTGAGTTTTTCATGTATTTGTATTGTATGCACGAGTGGTTTTAATTTTGTATCTTCACTTAATTTGGGCTTTCAGTGCAGTGTGTGTTAGTTATTTTCCTAAATTTATAGATCCCATGGTATTTTCTCGATAGATTGTTAATATTTGTCCAAGTAATTAATTTTTCTGATTATATAAATAAATGTTATCAAGGAATGATTTGGAAAATCGGTGATAGTCCCATGGGATTATCACATACTAACAGAATAACAATATTTGCACCGTAGCACATGAAAACCATCACATAATACATATGTAAAAACTTCTTCGCAAGTAATTATGCGATCATGTCTATCTAATTTAGTGGCCTACTAACCTAGATGAGTGAATTTTCACCCTAAGATTACACGTTTGTGACGAATGGAGCGAGACAGTTAAAGGGGCATATGTGGATTTTATTTTTGAAAAAAGGGACAATTTTGACTCATTTTATTTAAAAAAGTAGAAGAGAATTGACTGGTTCATTTGCAGGGAACCGATCGAAAACCCGTACAAATACACCAATATCGTCACGGAGCACGACTATATCGGGCACACCACCACAAACAACCTGGCTACCCACATAAAACACAAGCACATAAGACCAACATCGAGGTTGCCACAAACCGTAATCGTCATCACTCCTCCACGAGCCAGCGACTCCGACTTCACCAGCGACTTCCAAAACAGAGCCTCACAGACGGCGCCGCAAACCATGTCGGCCTATGCCATCAATTGGCCACACGTGCCAAGGAGAGACAACTCCGACTCAGACGACGAGCTTCACAAGAGAATTATGCTGATCTTGCACCGACCGAGACCGTGCAGAGACCACTGGAGGCCGGTCATCGTCGCCGCCTGGACACGCTATACCGCAGCTCCGACTCCACAACAACACAGCGAAGCAGAAGAACCCATCGGACTCACCGGGAAAATCTACTACCGAAGATCAGCCGCGACCTGACCTCAGCTCGAGGTATCATCTTTGCCAAACTTCACCTTTGGACCTTGCACAGCTTCCCAGCAACAAGCCCCCTTCACCGAACCCTCGGCCGTAGGCGACTCCGAGACGATGCACACAAGAAGGTAGGAGACGCATAAGCACCCCCATCACCTGATAGCAGGTCTGAGGTTTCCCTCTGAAGCTGAGGCCGCAGGGGAGGGGCGAGCACACCTCATGACGATGCTTCCTGGGAAGACTGTGACACCCTCGGGCGCCCCCATCACCGGCTCCGGCAAGACAAAGATTTCTCCCGGAGGTGCTCAACCACCTACCACCTGAATCAGCCGCCCACACGCCACCGCCACACACATCGAAGCCCTCCATCCTCCATCACATTCCAAGGCCAGCTCTGCGCCTCCAGGCCGAGCACAAAGCCGAACCCGAACAAACCTTGTCACAGCTCGAGTGCAACACTGGGATCCTCGCCACCGTCTGATACGTCCAAAACGTATCTACTTTACCGAACACTTTTGCTATTGTTTCTCCTCTAAACTTGTGTGATTTGGATACAACTAACATGGACTGACGCTGTTTTCAGCAGAATTATCTTGGTGTCTAGTTTTTTATGCAGAAAATCAACTATCAGGAAAAATCCCGGAAAATATGCCAAAAATCCTATTTCACCAGAAGATCCATGGAGGCAGAGTACGAGACGGAGTGGATGCCTGGGGGGGCCACACCCCTGCCAGGTGCGGGCCAGCCCTGGCCGCACCTAGGGGTGTAGCTACCCAGGCACCCCCTCGGCTTCCCTCTGTGCCTATAAGTTACCCCTTGACCTAAAAACCGAGGGGGATTCGACGTTTTCCAGAAAGAGTTCTGCTGCGCCGCCACCACCAAAAACCAAGATTCGGAACCAGAAACTCCGTGCTGGCACCCTGTCGGGACGGGAAATTTGGGGAGGATCATCGCCATCGTCATCACCAACGCCTCTCCATCGACCATCAATATTTCCCTCATCCATGAGTGAGTAATCCCCCGCAGTAGGCTATGGGGATGGCAGGGATTGGATGAGTTCTATCATGTAATCGAATAAGATTGTTAGGGCATAGTCCTAGTATCTCTATTAGTGCTATTTGACTTTATTGCAACTTGTTGTGCTTAATGCTTGTCACTAGGGTTCGAGTGCCATGATCTCAGATCTGAACTTATTATTAAATCATTATGATAGTATTGTTTGTGATCTTATCTGCAAGTTGTGTATACATATCATTGTCCGGATCCAAAGGCCCCAAAGTGACAGAAATTGGGATAACCGGATGGGTTGGCTGTGATATGAGGATCACATGTGTTCATGGAGTGCTAATGCTTTTCTCCGGTGCTCTATTAAAAGGAGCACCTTAATTGTCAGTAGTTCCCTAGATGCCCCGCTGTCACGGGCTGGCTGGACAGAAAATGTTGTGCAAGTTCTCATTCTGAGCATGTATGACTATATATGGAGCACATGCCTAGGATTATTTAGTACTTGGATGCTTGTTATTATTTATCTGCAATGACCTAGATCTTGAAGTTATATGTTTAGACTCGTCCATACAACGCCCGTCCATCCATCCCTATGCCTACCGCACTCGAATCCCACTGTTTACTGTTACTGTTACTATTGCTCTTGTTCTACTGTTGCTGTTGCTTTGCTGTTGCTACTACAAACTATTGCTACTGATAAACTTGTGTGAGCAAGAACTATTTCCAGGTACAGTTGAATTGACAACTCAGTTATTAAGGCTTGCAAGTATTCTTTGGCTTCCCTTGTGTCGAATCAATAAATTGGGTAATACTACCCGCGAAGACTGTTGCGATCCCTTATACTTGTGGGTCATCACCGACCATCCCTCACCGCCACCCTCACAGCCGAATCAGGCCGCCACCACCTCCAGTCGGGCAGAGAGAAGCAACCCCGTGGCCAGATCCAGGGCCGTCGCCCCGGGCTCCTTGGGCCATTGCGCCGGTCAGCACTAGCCCCGACGGCCCAGCACCTCCATGGCAGCCCTCCCTTGCCGGAGCAGCACGTCGCACCCTCTAGCCACGCGCCCGTATATTCTCCACCGCCCGCTCCATGCGCAGAGAAGAGGAAATCGCCCTGCTGCCACCTTCCCCGAGACGCACACGGCTTTGCCGGTGCCCCCTTCGGCGGCGACGATGAGGGGGAGGGGGGAGGCCCAAGGACCGGCGGCGCTAGGGTTCCCCCGTGTTGCCAGGGGAAGGCGACACGGGGGAGGGGGGGGTCCTTTTAAACCTGAAATTTTCACTACTACTCAAAGAGTGTTACTCCCTCTGTTTCAAAATAGATGTCTCAGATTTAACAAATTTTGAATAAATCTACATACTATTCAGTATATAAATTCATCAAAATTTTAACAAATATAAGACATCTATTTTAGGATCGGATGGAGTATTAGAGTAACGACATTGGTACGAGTAGAACACTGGTATCCTCGGAATCTCTCTAAAGAAAAAAAAGGGTACACCACTGGTCTTCAAACCAAAGCGGTCGACTGTGCCGTCGTCGCGATCGAGAGCGCGCTGCTGCCGTGCTGCGCTCCGTGGCGGATCGAGGACAAGGCGAGCCGGCAGTTCATAGGTCCCGCTGCTCGTCTTCTCCGCAGCGGCAAGTTCTGGCAGTGCTTCTTATCCACCTCCAGGTGCTCGTATCGTACCATCCTACTTTCCTTCGTTTGTTTGCGTGCCACGGCCTTGGATCAATCCGCTCGGATCCCATTCTCAGTTTCCCTGGCCTCTCATGCGTAATGTCGGCGGATACCGCTAGCTGCGCGCGAGTGCACACCACGCGTTCGACATAATCTCTGAGAGGCGCGCATATCCCTTGCCGCTTGTTTAATTAGCATCTTGTTGCCGCCTCAAAAGTCGAAAATAGACTGCATGCTTCTGCTCTGCTAATCTGCTATACTGTTACAGCTGCGTCACTTGCACACAGCTACAGGGTTTAGGCGTTTACATGGCTCAATCTGGACTCTGGTGTAGTTCCTATCTAGTAGGTTTAGTGTTGTACCATTGTTGCCGAATTGCATCTTGCACTGAGAACAACTGACGGAAACCTGCTCACTTGGCCGGTTAATTAATGTCTTGTTAACAGTTTTGGAGTGCTGACATGCTGCTGTTGAGTTGTAGTCTTTTCTGTTGGATAGATCTCTCCCACGTTCGGATCCAACGGCCCGAACGGAGTCCCTCATCGCGCCCTAATCGGGGGCGCCCAACCCTATCCATGGTTGTGGGCCCCTGTCGCCAGCGCGTATATAAAGAGGTGGGGGGGGGGGGGGGGGGGGGGGCGGACGCACACGGTACGAGGTTCACCGTGCGCCGAAGCCCCCCCCCCCCCCAACATACCCACCGATTAGGGTTCGCGCTAGGCCGACGGGAAGCTCCGCCGCCACCGCTCTCAACCACCCACGCTCACGCCGTCGCCCCTTTTCCCATGGCCAACGATGGCGGGTCTAGCTCCGGCTCTGGCTCCAGAATCCCCTCCGGTTCATGCTTGTCAAGCCAGGGCGCAGGTAGTGTCTCTCTCCCTCTCAGATCTACATGTTCAACTACTACAGAGTATCTACCAAGGTTAGGCTAAATCTAACAATGGTATCAGAGCGCTTAGATGCTAGTTTCTTTGGTAGAAAAGCAAAAAATGAAAGAAAACCCTAGATCCAAAAGTGTGCCTTGCCCCTCTGGCCGCGCCGTCCCCCTCGATCCCTATGCGCATCGGCAAGCCGAGGCGTAGGGAAGAAGGACACACCCCTTCGGGGGCAAAGAAAATCCCAAGTCGTAACCCGCAAATCAAAAGAAAATCCCACCTCCCAGATCCCAAACCAAAAGAAAACCCCAAATCGGACACCGGACGCCGGAGTGCGCCGGCAAAGAAATCTGCCCACCTCGTCCGCTTGACGGCGGCGCCCCCACCCTCGGGTGGAAGCGCGCGTCGACAAGAAGACAAGGGAGGCAGCGTCGCCGTCCTCCTCTCTGCTCTGCTTCTCGCGGGGTGGGGGGTGTTGGACAGAGTGAACGGGGAAGGGGAAAAGGGTGGTGGCGCTGTAGGAAGGAGGGGACCGTCGCCGGCACAGCTGCCGGACGGACGACCGCCTCCCCTCTCCAACGCCGCCGGAGCAGAGCTCACCGCCGGCCCCGCCGCTCGCGGGCTCGTGGGGCAGAGGGAGGGGCGCGCCGCGCGGCCACCTCGCCTCGCCTCGGCCTCGCACGCGGGCAGCCGCCACAGCCTAGCCAGAGGGAGGGGCTCGCTGGAGGGCGGCCGCCTCGCCTCGGCTTAGCGCGGGCTGCGCCGCCGGAGCCAGAGGGAGGGGCTCTCCATAGGCGCGCAGGACAGAGACCCCTGTGGGCCTTTGCGGGCCACTGCTGGTTGGGCGGTTGGCGCCTGGCGAGCGCGCGCAGCAGGCTGCTGCTGGGCCGCTGGGCCGCGATGGCAGACAGTTTTTTCTGTTTTATTTTTTACAGAGCTGTTTTTTCTGTTTTTTTGCTTAGTTTTAAGCAATTTTTCAACATAGTCTTCTCTAGTCATTTTATCTTTTGTATATTTTGGCCAGAGAACGAAATAAAGGCAGAATTTTTTCTGTAAAGTATGAGTTTTATGAACGTCATCATTGAAGTTTCCGCTGCAAATAGTCATTTTAAATTGCAAATGTATGGTTTAAATTGCAACAATGCAATAAAAGTTGTTTAAAATTTGACATAAAGATGTGATTAAAGTGATTATGTCTCATGCTATTAATTGACCAACGTTATTAATAAACATGACCATAATTTTTTCCCATTAAGTATTAAAGGTGCATTTAAATTATTTCTGCCCAACGGTGATGTAATTTTTAAATAGCACAAAACGATTGCATGCTTAATTTATACCAACATTGAATTAACGCATATAGTTGTTTTCCTTGGTGATCTCACATCTTTTGTGATTTTCAGGAGGTCTCAACCTCATGGCATGTTTAAAGGACATCCCTCTCCTAAGGGGGGACAACTACTCCGAATGGAGGAAGAAAGTTGATTTGGCGTTCGTATGCGCCGAAGTGGATTGGGTGGTTGACACCAAGCAACCAGTCAAGCCCGCTGACCCGGTCAGGGGAGCTGCTGAGGAAAGTGCTGACTTTGAGAAAAGTAAGAGGGACCATGCTCCATTGGAGCTGGCCTACTCGATTGATAACCAGAAATGGGTGAACGCCAACAAGAAGTGTCTGGCCTTCGTAAAGAATACAATTGAGAACGCAATAGTGGGCTCAATTGGAGAGTGTGCTACCGTGGGCGAGTATCTCGCCAAGATAAAGAGCCAGTTTACTGGCTCTTCAAAGATGTATGCGACCCAGCTGTTAAAGCAGCTGGTTACTGAAAAGTATACGGGAGGACCCCACGGAATAAGAGAGCACATCTTGAGGATGTCAAACATGGCAGCGAAGCTCAAGCCCATGGATGAGGACCTCGAGCTAAAGCCAGCACTCTTGGTGCACCTAGTGATGGCCTCACTTCCACAGCCTTTTGAAAACTTTGTAATAAACTATAATATGTCCCCTGAAAAATGGGACATAGAAAAGACCATTGGGATGTGCTCCCAAGAAGAGGAAAGGCTGAAGGCCCTTCACGGCGGTTCTCTGAACTTCGTGAAGGACAACAGGAAGAGAGGCTTCACAAGCGGCAACCATGGTGGCTCACCCTCCAAGCCACATGGCAAGGGTCCAATGCAGCACCAGTACCAACATCACCAGTCCACCCCTGGGGAGAAAGATCAGTGCCATCACTGTAAAAAGAGGGGCCACTACAAGAAAGACTGCCCGATTTGGCTGAAGTATATCATGGCCAAAAATGGTAAAGATATTGTTTCTTTTGTTAATGAATCTCTGTATGAAAAGTTTACTAGATCCACTTGGTGGATTGATTCTGGTGCAACTATTCACGTTGCCAACTCTTTACAGGGGTTCCATTCGACAAGGACCACGCCAAGAAGAGAAAGACACATTGAAGTGGCGAATGGAATAGAAGCAGAAGTGGAGGCCATTGGTGACGTCCCTCTGGAGCTGGCTGATGGCTCTTTCCTTTTGCTCAAAGATGTGCTTTTCGTTCCTTCATTACATAGAAATTTAATAAGTGTCTCCTGTTTGGACAAAGATTCTTACGAATGTTATTTCGGAAATGGCAAGTGTGTCATTTGGTTGAAAGACAAATGTGTGGGTGTTGCTACATTATTTGATAAGTTATATTTGTTATCCCTGCATGAGAAAGTTCTTTCTGTGTGTGATGTGAATGAAAAAGTTTCCTTGTCGAACAAAGAACAAAAGAAAAGAAAGCGAACTCTTGACTCATCGAAACTATGGCACTGTAGACTAGGCCATATTTCGAGGGGAAGAATAGAAAACCTCGTTAAAAATGACATTCTTCCTCCGCTCGATTTCTCCGACATAGAACAATGCATAGATTGCATTAAAGGAAAGTACGTCAAACAAATTAAAAAGGATGCAAACCGAAGCATATCTACACTAGAAATAATCCACACGGATATTTGTGGACCGTTTCCGGTGAAAAGTGTGGATGGCTATGATTCATTCATAACATTCACGGATGATCACTCCCGGTATGGTTATATTTATCCAATTAAAGAAAGATCTGAAGCATTGGATAAATTTAAAATTTTCAAAGCTGAAGTAGAAAATCAGCATGATAAAAGAATTAAAATAGTTTGGTCCGATCATGGGGGGAGTACTACGGTCGGCATACTCCATATGGTCAAGTACCAGGACCCTTTGCAAGGTTCCTGCAAGAAAATGGAATAGTCGCCCAGTATTCTATGCCGGGCGAACCTCAGCAAAACGGAGTAGCTGAAAGGCGCAACCGTACCCTTATGGATATGGTGCGCAGCATGATGAGCTACTCCACCCTCCCATTGGGATTGTGGATGGAGGCGCTTAAAACCGCCATTCACATTCTCAACAGAGTACAAAGTAAGTCGGTGCCCAAAACACCGTATGAATTGTGGACAGGCAGAGTCCCCTCTCTACACCACTTGAGGGTCTAGGGGAGCCCAGCTGAGGCAAAAGTATTCAATCCAAACATTGCAAAGTTAGACCCCAAAACAGTATCTTGCCATTTTATTGGCTATCCAGATAAGTCCAAAGGCTATCGTTTCTACTATCCCGACAGATACACAAAGTTTGTAGAAACGAGACATGCCGTCTTCTTGGAGGACGAATTGATGAGGGGGAGCACGGTAGCTAGGAAAATTGATCTTGAGGAGAAGAGGGTGCATGCACCTAATCCGATGACTCAGGAACCTTTTTTCTCGCTACCTGTTGTGCCACCATCCACAACCCCTGAAGTTGTGGTGCCGGCACCTGTTGTGACTCCACACGTGACAACAATGGGCGAAAGTTCGGAACCTGTCCATCAGGAGCCACCTGAACCCACTGTTAAGCACGAAAGGGAGCCAGAACAGCCACCTACTGTAGCCTGAACCCGAGGCAAGAAATGAGCAAGAGTCTGATGAACTCAGACGGTCTAAAAGAGAACGAAGACCAGCCATTTCCAAAGAAATCTACAAAGTTTACAATGTAGTTCATATGGAGGGCGATCCTACCTCATATGAAGAAGCCATGAGTAGCCCTCACTCAACCAAGTGGGTAGAGGCAATGGAAGATGAAATGAAATCGATGAGTTCCAACAATGTTTGGGACTTAGAGGAAATTCCCAAAGGAGCCAAAACAGTAGGATGCAAGTGGGTCTACAAAACAAAGTATGACTCCAATGGGAATGTAGAAAAGTACAAAGCTAGACTCGTGGCAAAAGAGAAAGCGTAGATTACAATGAGACTTTTTCTCCGGTCTCATGTAAGGACTCCTTCAGAATCATCATGGCACTAGTTGCACATTTTGATTTAGAGTTACATCAAATGGATGTCAAGACGGCATTTCTAAATGGAGATTTAGAAGAAAATGTTTACATGAAACAACCCAAGGGTTTTTACTGTTGGGAATATGCCCTAGAGGCAATCATGTATGATGAGATTTCCCATTGTATTCATAAAGTTATTAAGTACTCCTTGTATAAACATCTGATGTGTATCATTGAATATGTGATTCAGTTGTGGAACTATGCATTCATGTTGTTTGTACTAAATATCCTTGGTCATTGAGGTTGTGCTGGACACACAACTTAGACCAATGTGAAAGTTGGCTTGATGACTCGGTTCCACTTGTCATGGGCATGGAGATGCTATTCCAACTTACACAGACTAGGCTAAAGAGTTTAGCGAGTCGGATTGACCCATATTGAGGTACAACGAACTTAGCTGTCATTTGTATATCTCAATCAATGTATTCCTTAGACCTGAGGTTGTTGCATAGTCCGAGTTGAGGATCACCGACTTAGGTTCTGTCAAACGCTGATCCGTAACTGGGCAGTTATAAAGGCAGGGTTCGGGTCGACTGAGAATCAAGCTGCGTGATGTGAATAACCAAGATGGGATTTTTCCCCTCCACTCGGAGAGATATTCTCTGGGCCCTCTCGTGAGATATGATTCGGAAAGCATGGCCATGCATGACTCGGTTAAGTGTTAACCGAGGCGATCGGCTAAGAGTTAGTCGGGTGAATCACTTATCTCGGATCGAGAAGAGAGTTGGACTATTTAAGGGATGACATATATTCGCCTATAGTCTGACAAGGTATATCGTGAGGTAAAAGGGACTCGGACGTAAGTCGCATTGGAAAGGCAAGTCGTCATGACTCTTTGATACTTGGGAATCGGCACGTTCTGCTAGGAGCCGATGCCGATTGATCGATTGTGAGTCGGACTCTAATCGTGTCCAAGTAACCATGAGCCTGCGGGGTCACACACTTAAGAGCGGGAGCAAGTTCGGATTGGATCTGAACATATAATCTGGTTGGGTTGGACCTAAACCGGATTAGGACTGAGTTAGTGAGTTGGACTCACGGTGACTAATGGTATATGGGCTTTAGTGAATGGGTCGCGCGAGCAGAGCCCACGTTCACTCCCTATATATAGTGGAGCACCGTAACCTAAAAAGGTTAATCGTTGTTTGGTTAGGTCATTCCATGTGTTGGAAACCCTAGCTCCACAGCAGTCCAGCCGCCGTAACGAACCTAGCAGTTCGCCGCCGGTGCTCCTCCTTGTACGTGTGGATACCAGCAGAGGTGCTGTACGATCAGCACCAGGACGATCGGATCGTAAGGACTGCACTGCATCAACTGACGCGCTTCATCAGTAATCCGCAACCGCGCGTCTAGTGGTAAACCTCGTGGCCTTCTACCTCAGCTAGGTCTTGGGATCACCATGTTAGAGGAAAAGTTTTTGTTTTATCTCTGCGTGGCCCAACAGTGGTATCAGAGCGATAGCTTCTGGTTTTAGGCTCGAGATCTCGCATATGAGATATGCGGTAGGCTATAGATGAGATCTATGTGCTGTTTTGGTGGTCGATCTATGAGATAGATCGGTTTTGTATGAAGTTGATTGGATCAACTGTACTCGGGGAATGGTAGATCTGATTTCCGTGATCATACTGCTGAGGTCATGGAACGACATACCCCTACCGGTCGGCTTCCGCCATCGGGGTAGACTGTGACACGTAAATCCAGAAGCGGTGATCGAAGATCAAAAAGTTTGATCGAATCGGAACGATGGTCGGAATCCATGTTCGGATCGTAGCGCCTTAGATGTCGTTGCGAGTTTCACAACGCCGGTAGATATTGTATCTATGCATAACTTGTTTTTGCAGGAAGTTGTGAATGGTATGGTTCATGTGCATGTGATGTATGTGTGTAATCCATACGTGATCTGCGAATCACGGTTTTTGTCAGCCAGCTGGAGCCTAGGTGCTGTCATTTTATTGTATAACGACCTGCGTGTCGGATTCTCTATGTAATTTACTTTACTAAGCTAGTATAGCTGTTTGAGAACCCGGAAGGCATGCAAGGCGTTATATATGTCGGCGACATGGAGTAAGACGGCAAGTGACAAGAGTTGGCACGAGTCGGATTACAGGCTTTGTGGAGATGGAGATCGCCATGAAGAGAGCCATACCATTTCACATTATAATTGCTTTATTTTGTGTTATTGTTATGTCTCAGTTTTACCTCTATTAGATAGTCGGTAAAATTTAATCCCTCAAAGAAGGTCTAGTCGGTTTTCCCGCCAGTGTTTGCACCATCACAAGTCGGACATTTTTGGTAGTGGGCTCATAAAATTGAGGTGCTGCCAATTCTTTCCGACTAGGTGGGTTCGAGTCGGACTCTTACTGCAGAAATATTAGGTAAGCTAGACGGGTCTATCACAACGGTTGTGGGACTCGGGAAAAGGTCGGATGGGAGCCGGGGCATGTGATGCCACCCGTCCAACAGGAGTCGCATGAGATGCGATTGACAAGGAGTTGTCTACCTAGATCACTTGGCGGCTAGCGGTGATGCTAAAGCTCACTAGCCGACTTGCTTATTTAGGATCCTGAATCACTAAGTAACCATCGAAGGGGTGTTGGTTCTAGTGGGAGCATAAAATATTAAAATGTTTAATATGCTTGCTCTTTTATGAATACATGTCTTAAGTGCTTTGCATATTTTCTGTTGTAGATCATGGCACCAAGTAGCAGTCACTCTCAGATATCCGGTTTTGCGTTGAGAACCATTCTTGAGAAAGATAAACTGAACGACACTAATTTTACCAACTGGTATCGAAATCTGAGAATTGTTCTCAAACAAGAAAAGAAGGACCATGTCCTAGACAACCCACTTCCAGATGAGCCGAATGAGAATGCGACTGTCGCAGCCACCAATGCCTACCGTCGGGCTAAGGATGAGTCCACGGATATCAGCTGTCTTATGCTTGCTCACATGGAACCGGACTTGCAAAAGCAGTTCGAGCATGTTGAGGCCTACGATATGATCGAAAGCCTCAAAAGTATGTTCCAGGCTCAGGCGAAGACTGAGAGGTATCAAGTCTCTCAGGCTTTGCTGAGTTGCAAGCTTAAGGATGGTGATCCACTGAGTCCGCATGTGATCAAAATGGTTGGTTACGTGCAGTCTTTGGAGAGGCTTGGCTACCCCATAAGCGAAGAGTTCGCTACGGATATAATTCTGAACTCTCTTCCTAGTGCATATGGGCAGTTCATTTCGAACTACCACATGCATGGTATGGATAAGAAGATCACTGAATTGCATGGGATGCTCAAGCAGGCAGAGGCGGATCTCAAGAAGGGCACCAGTCAAGTGTTGATGGTACAGAATAAGGCTAAGTTCAATAAGAGTTCTTGGACTAAGAAGAAGGCTAAGTCAGGAGGAAAGCAGGCTCAGGACCCTGTCCCAAGCGCTTCCTCAGGGACTAAGCCATCTCCTTCAGCCGGATCCACTTGCTTCTACTGCAAGGCGGATGGCCACTGGAAGAGGAACTGCAGCAAGTACTTGGCCGACAAAGCCAAGAGTGGAGGTATGACTTCCGACTCAGGTACACTTGTTTGCAATGTTATAGACATATATCTTGCTGATGCACCTAATAGTTCTTGGGTATATGATACCGGATCAGTTATTCACATCTGCAACTCGTTGCAGGGACTGGTAAGAACTAGGAGCGTAGCAAGAGGCGAGGTTGATATTCGAGTCGGCAACAAAGCAAGAGTTGCTGCGTTGGAAGTCGGCACGATGCAACTTCATTTACCTTCCGGATTCATTATGGAACTAAATAATTGTTATTATGTTCCAGTGCTCAGTCGAAACATTATTTCTGCTTCATGTTTGATGAGGCAAGGCTATGAGTCGAATATCAAGAATAATGGTTGTTCTTTGTATTTGAATGATATGTTTCACGGCTTTGCACCCGTCCAGGACGGGTTATTTATTTTGAATCTTGATGGTGAGTCGGTTTATAACATAAATGTTAAAAGGTTGAAACCAAATGATCTGAATATGACTTACTTTTAGCACTGTCGGCTTGGTCATATAAGTTGGAAACGCATGAAGAAGCTCCATGATGATGGACTCCTAACTTCGTTTGACTTGGAGTCATTCGAGACATGCGAATCTTGCCTACTCGGCAAGATGACCAAGACACCTTTTGCAAAGAGTTGCGAAAGGGCGTCCGACTTGTTGGGACTAGTACATAGTGATGTATGTGGACCAATGAGCACGACAGCCAGGGGTGGTTATGAGTACTTCATTACCTTCACTGATGATTTGAGTAGGTATGGATATATCTACTTAATGAAACATAAGTCGGAAGCCTTTGAAAAGTTCAAAGAATTCCAGAATGAAGCACAGAATCAACTCGGCAAGAAAATAAAGTTTCTTCGGTCGGACCGAGGAGGCGAGTACATGAGCCATGAGTTTGATGACCATCTGAAAAGTTGTGGAATAGTTCCTCAACTTACTCCGCCAGGAACGCCACAAAGGAATGGTGTTTCGGAAAGGCGGAATCGGACCTTGTTGGACATGGTACGATCAATGATGAGTCGGACAGATCTGCCTTTATCATTTTGGGGTTATTGTATAGAAACAACGGCGTTCACACTAAACAAAGTACCATCAAAATCGGTAGAGAAGACACCGCATGAGATGTGGACAGGCAAAAAGCCGAGTTTGTCTTTTCTTAAGATTTGGGGTTGTGAAGCTTTTGTCAAGCGACTTCAGTCGGACAAGCTTACGGCCAAGTCGGATAAATGTATTTTCGTGGGGTATCCGAGGGAAACCTTGGGTTACTACTTCTACAACCGAGAAGAGGGCAAAGTGTTTGTCGCTCGGAACAGTGTCTTCCTTGAGAAAGAGTTTCTCAGTCGGGGAGTAAGTGGGAGCACGGTGCAACTCGAAGAAATTCGAGAGGAATCGGCTAATAGCGAATCGGCAAAAACCTTGGAGGTTGAGCCGATCGTGGCAGCTGAGCTGACAGCAGCACCTGTACTACGAAGATCGGCAAGATTACGAAGTGTTCGTGATGTGTTACTGTTAGACAGTGATGAGCCGGCAAATTATTCGGAAGCGATGGTGGGATCTGATTCCGAGTCATGGCTTGGAGCCATGATATCCGAGATAAAGTCCATGGATGAAAATCAAGTTTGAAACTTGGTTGATCTGCCAGACGGTGCAAGACCCGTCGAGTGCAAATGGGTCTTTAAGAAGAAAACTGATATGGATGGAAATGTTTCAATCTATAAAGCACGCCTTGTCGCGAAGGGGTTCCGACAAGTTCAAGGAGTTGATTACGACGAGACCTTCTCGCCCGTAGCGATGCTTAAATCAGTTCGGATCATGTTAGCTATAGCGGCCTATTTTGACTATGAGATATGGCAGATGGATGTCAAAACGGCTTTCCTTAACGGAAATTTAACCGAGAACGTGTATATGATACAGCCCGAGGGTTTTGTCGATCCGGCTAATGCTGACAAGGTATGCAAACTTCAGAAATCCATTTATGGGTTGAAGCAAGCATCTCGGAGTTGGAATATTCGCTTTGATGAGGTAGTCAAATCGTTTGGCTTCATCAAGAGTGATCATGATTCTTGTTTGTACAAGAAGTTTAGTGGGAACAAAGTAAATTTTCTAATCTTATATGTGGATGACATATTACTGATTGGAAATGATGTCCAGATGTTGCAAGAAACCAAGAAAGCATTGGAAAGGAGTTTCTCAATGAAAGACTTGGGTGAGGCAACATACATCCTCGGAATTCGGATCTATAGAGATAGATCAAGGAGGCTCATTGGATTGAGTCAGAGTACTTATTTGGACAAAGTGTTGAAAAAGTTCAACATGGAATCGTCTAAGAAGGGGTTCTTACCGATGTCCCATGGTGTAAAACTTAGCAAGACTCAGTGTCCTTCGACAACTAATGAGCGAAGTCGGATGAGTGCGATTCCATATGCTTCTGCAGTTGGATCCATCATGTACGCCATGATTTGTACTAGGCCGGATGTTTCCTATGCTCTAAGTGTTGTGAGTAGATACCAGGCTGATCCTGGAGAGATCCACTGGACAGCGGCTAAAAATATCCTAAAGTACTTGAGAAGGACTAAGGATATGTTCTTGGTTTATGGTGGTGAAGATGAACTTAGTGTAAAGGGTTACACAGATGCGAGTTATCTCACCGACTCTGATGATTCTCGTTCGCAATCCAGATACGTGTTTATTATAAACGGAGGTGCTGTGAGCTGGAAAAGTTCCAAGCAAGAGACTGTGCCTGCGTCTACAACAGAGGCTGAGTATATTGCTGCCTCGGAGGCAGCAAAGGAAGCTGTTTGGATGAGGAATTTCCTCATGGATCTTGGTGTGGTTCAGGGCTCGTCCAATCCGTTGGACGTGTATTGTGACAACAATGGTGCTATTGCACAAGCCAAGGAACCTAGACAACACCAGAAGAACAAGCACATACTCATGCGGTACCACCTAATTCGCCAGTTCGTGGATCAGGGTGATATCAAGTTATGCAAGGTACACACGGATGCAAACATTGCGGATCCGTTGACAAAGCCGTTACCCCAGCCGAAGCATGAGGCGCACCTGAGAGCCATGGGCATTAGATGCTTAGACATGTGATGTCGGAAGATTGACTCTAGTGCAAGTGGGAGACTGTTGGGAATATGCCCTAGAGGCAATCATGTATGATGAGATTTCCCATTGTATTCATAAAGTTATTAAGTAGTCCTTGTATAAACATCTGATGTGTATCATTGAATATGTGATTCAGTTGTGGAACTATGCATTCATGTTGTTTGTACTAAATATCCTTGGTCATTGAGGTTGTGCTGGACACACAACTTAGACCAATGTGAAAGTTGGCTTGATGACTCGGTTCCACTTGTCATGGGCATGGAGATGCTATTCCAACTTACACAGACTAGGCTAAAGAGTTTAGCGAGTCGGATTGACCCATATTGAGGTACAACGAACTAAGCTGTCATTTGTATATCTCAATCAATGTATTCCTTAGACCTGAGGTTGTTGCATAGTCCGAGTTGAGGATCACCGACTTAGGTTCTGTCAAACGCTGATCCGTAACTGGGCAGTTATAAAGGCAGGGTTCGGGTCGACTGAGAATCAAGCTGCGTGATGTGAATAACCAAGATGGGATTTTGCCCCTCCACTCGGAGAGATATTCTCTGGGCCCTCTCGTGAGATATGATTCGGAAAGCATGGCCATGCATGACTCGGTTAAGTGTTAACCGAGGCGATCGGCTAAGAGTTAGTCGGGTGAATCACTTATCTCGGATCGAGAAGAGAGTTGGACTATTTAAGGGATGACATATATTCGCCTATAGTCTGACAAGGTATATCGTGAGGCAAAAGGGACTCGGACGTAAGTCGCATTGGAAAGGCAAGTCGTCATGACTCTTTGATACTTGGGAATCGGCACGTTCTGCTAGGAGCCGATGTCGATTGATCGATTGTGAGTCGGACTCTAATCGTGTCCAAGTAACCATGAGCCTGCGGGGTCACACACTTAAGAGCGGGAGCAAGTTCGGATTGGATCTGAACATATAATCTGGTTGGGTTGGACCTAAACCGGATTAGGACTGAGTTAGTGAGTTGGACTCACGGTGACTAATGGTATATGGGCTTTAGTGAATGGGTCGCGCGAGCAGAGCCCACGTTCACTCCCTATATATAGTGGAGCACCGTAACCCAAAAAGGTTAATCGTTGTTTGGTTAGGTCATTCCATGTGTTGGAAACCCTAGCTCCACAGCAGTCCAGCCGCCGTAACGAACCTAGCAGTTCGCCGCCGGTGCTCCTCCTTGTACGTGTGGATACCAGCAGAGGTGCTGTACGATCAGCACCAGGACGATCGGATCGTAAGGACTGCACTGCATCAACTGACGCGCTTCATCAGTAATCCGCAACCACGCGTCTAGTGGTAAACCTCGTGGCCTTCTACCTCAGCTAGGTCTTGGGATCACCACGTTAGAGGAAAAGTTTTTGTTTTATCTCTGCGTGGCCCAACATTTTCATGGAGGGGAAGGAACATATGGGATGCCGCCTAAAGAAATCCATTTATGGGTTAAAGCAAGCCTCTAGGCAGTGGTATTTAAAGTTTAATGATACCATTAAAAGATTTGGATTCAAAGAAAATGTTGAGGACAACTGCATTTATGCAAAGTTCAAAAGTGGGAAATACATTTTCCTAATATTGTATGTGGATGACATTCTGCTTGCCAGCAGTGATGTTAGTCTACTACTAGAAACAAAGAAGTTCTTGTCATCAAACTTTAACATGAAAGACCTTGGTGAAGCTTCTTATGTTTTGGGCATAGAAATTCACCGAGACAGAAAGAATGGAGTGTTAGGACTGTCGCAGAAAGCGTATTGTGAAAAGATTTTAAAGAAATACAATATGCATGCGAGTAATTCAACACCTTCTCCCATAGTCAAGGGCGACAGTTTTGGGAAATCCCAATGTCCAAAGAATCAATATGAGATCGATCAAATGAAGTCAGTACCATATGCTTCGGCTGTTGGAAGCTTACAGTATGCACAAGTGTGCACTCGCCCTGACTTAGCATTTATCACCGGGGTACTCGGTAGATATCAAGAGAATTCAGGCATAGAGCACTGGAAGATGGTAAAGAAAGCTTTACGTTATGTGCAAGACACAAAAGGCCTCATGCTAACATATAGAAGATCTGATTCCCTAGAGATAAAAGGGTATTCAGATGCTGATTATGCGGGAGATAAAGACGACC
This sequence comes from Avena atlantica, assembly GCA_910589765.1. Classification (NCBI taxonomy): domain Eukaryota; kingdom Viridiplantae; phylum Streptophyta; class Magnoliopsida; order Poales; family Poaceae; genus Avena; species Avena atlantica. Next base: position 293,707,655 of record OU342738.1, on the reverse strand, counting down.
GAAAGTCCACGACAGGGTATGTCTTTACTCTCGCAGGAGGTGCTATTTCGTGGAGAAGCGCCAAACAGTCGATAGTTGCATCATCTACGATGTATGCAGAATTCATAGCATGTTGTGAGTCCATGGGACAGGCGTTATGGTTAAAGAAATTCTTACCCGACTTGAAAGTGGTTGACTGCATCAGCAGGCCACTAAAGATGTACTGTGACAAAGAGCCCGCAGTATTCTATGCTCACAACAACAAGTCGAGTAATGCTTCAAAGTCTATAGATATAAAGTATTATGTTGTGAAGGACAAAGTCCAGGATCAAACTATAAGTCTCGAGCATATAAGGACAAAGGATATGCTTGTGGATCCGCTAACAAAAGGCTTACCACCCAATGTGTTCAAGGAGCACATAGCCGGCATGGGTTTAACGGGAAGCCTATGATTCCTGGACTATAGAGGCCCAAAAGGTAACATGATTTGTTTCAAAACATGAAGGTATATAGTGGCTGTCTGATTCCATCGGCAATTGAGCTGAGACGATGAAACATGCTCTATGTATCATTCTGTGATGAAATAAGTAAAGTACAAAGTTAAAAGTAAAGTCGAGATCTAGGGGGAGAATGTTGGATAGATCTCTCCCACGTTCGGGCCCAACGGCCCGAACGGAGTCCCTCATCGCGCCCTAATCGGGGGCGCCCAACCCTATCCATGGTTGTGGGCCCCTGTCGCCAGCGCGTATATAAAGAGGTGGGGGGGCGGACGCACACGGTACGAGGTTCACCGTGCGCCGCAGCCCCCCACCAACACACCCACCGATTAGGGTTCGCGCTAGGCCGACGGGAAGCTCCGCCGCCACCGCTCTCAACCACCCACGCTCACGCCGTCGCCCCTTTTCCCATGGCCAACGACGGTGGGTCTAGCTCCGGCTCTGGCTCCGGAATCCCCTCCGGTTCATGCTTGTCAAGCCAGGGCGCAGGTAGTGTCTCTCTCCCTCTCAGATCTACATGTTCAACTACTACAGAGTATCTACCAAGGTTAGGCTAAATCTAACATTTTCCAGTGGCACCAGTGCCTCACGTTCTGTGAATATCCCCATTGCTAGTTGTTGTTTTGGTTGCAGTTGGTTCTGTAAGCTAGAGTAGACAGTACAATTGGTGCCAATGCGCCCCTTAATTAGTTACTTGCATTTCAAGGAAAATACTATATATCGTTTTCTAAGTCTATCGCCTCAACTTTGATGGATATGGTATAAATTTGCTTGCACCGGAGAAGTAATTTGGATCTTGCTACATTTTCAGTAGCACAACATCTACATAGCTACGGATCAAAAAAATCCGCATATCATAGATGCAGATGGCCAGTGCCATCGCCTTGAGGTCATTTCTGGCCAGTCTACCTGGCAACTCTTGCTTATCCGTTCATACTTTTATAACAGTGAGTTTATCTAGGTTAGTACGATAGATCACGACCTTCTTTATCTATAGCCACCTCTTCCCTCTCCTGATATCACATTGCCCATTTGGAAGCTGGTTCGAGCTAGAGTTCATGTCAGGCAAAGGCTTGCCCTGACCTTGCGTCAAAGAGTTAGTGGCATTAAAATTACAGATATTGAATTTCTCGCTGTAAAGCTCTCTGGCACTGAAATCGCCAGGATCATCTTACCGGTGGGATCATCCGGACAACCATTATCCGACATCGATTCCTTTCTCGTTGCCGTCGGGCCTTAGGCGTTCCGTCATATTTGGTCAACCATGGTATGCTTCTTCCCTTGGTGGATGATGCTCTTGGAGATTTCATGGTGGCACATCCTGAACTTCTCGATCACAATCTGTACCCGCCGTGGTTTCTCCGTCAGATAGGCGTACATAGAGACGGTTCTCTGGTGAACTATGTCCTACCTGCCAACAATGTCAGGCTTCAGAGTTCAGAACCGGCTGTCATCACTCATCAACACATTTCCAAGCTTCTGGCCGAGCCGTTGGCAACTTTCTTGCATCCTCTGAGATTTTTGTCTTGAAATTTCATCAGAATATCTGTCCTGTTAGGATTTAGGAATCTATCATAAGCAGGGGGTTTCTACGTGCTACACAGAGCTTAACGGCCCTCCTTCCTGGGAGCCCTTCAAATAGCCTCTACTCCCGCTTCCCCTTGTCACCGGAAAATTTCTAATCAACCTTGTACGTTCTCCCACAATACCAATCACCGGAGTTCAATCTTGATACACACATCCCACGCCATGTTTCCCCGTCGCCGCTCAGGGCGATCACCACGAGGCACACACGACGGGGAGCCCCCGTGGCAGCAGGAGGGCAGAGAGTTCGCCCCCCCTTTCTGGACAGGCGAGCGCTCCCCTCCTCCAGCTTTCTTGGAGCGAGCGTGGCAGTCGCCATTGCCTTCCTTCCCTGTGCAGCGCCGCAGGGAGCGACCAGGGCGCGTTTCCTCGCCGTCGGGACACCGCCAGGAGGGTGACAGCTTCAGGCGTGACCACTTCTTGGTCGCCCCTTCCGAGCCGCGCATGATGCGTAGCTGGCGCGTTGAGTTGCCAGAGCGCCGTGGGGAGTATCGTCGGGAGGAATTCTACGGAGCGGAGCCAGGATTCCGGGAGCGTGGTTGGCCGGCGCCTTCCGAGGCGCCCATGGTGCGCCGTCGGGGCGTTGCCTCGCCAGAGCACGACAGGGACTTCAATCGCAAGCGGCCACGGTTCTTGGAGCCCTCCGCGCCTATCGACGCAGTGCCGCATGGAGCGGCGCGGCGGCGATGACTTCGGACTGTCGAGCCGCTTCTTGGCGCAGTCGCCAATGGAGTGGTCGCCGCCACGATACGACGAGCGCGGTCGCGAAATGCGCCGCGAGCTCGGCGGCGCAAGAACCTCTGAGGGAGAGACGCCAGGACGGCGTTGGGAGTTCTTGGAGTCAGATTGGCCTTCGCCATCCGAGCTGCGCATGGTGCGTCCTTGCTTCGGCGTTGCCTCGCCAGACCTCCACCGGGAGTACCACAGCGCGCGGCCGCTGGACTTCTCAAGGCAGCACCCCATCCATCACGGCAACGGCTTCGGCATGCCGCCTCGAGGATACCTCGACCTATCGCGGCGCTCGCCCATGGAGCACCGCTCCCCTCCCAGAATCTTGGAGGGCAGGAGGCCGTGAACACCGCCTCCCCGGGACTGTGAACGCCGGTGGGAAGGTCTGTGCCCGGAGCGTCCTCCTCGGTGCATCGAGGTGACGCCACCTGGAACCCGTGGACGGTTCACCGAGGCCCGCGGGCTGCAGGGCCCCCATTCTTGGAGAGAAAGGACCCGGGGGAGCCCTGCCCTTTCAGCCGGGCTCATTACGGGCCGTCTTCTCCACGCGGGAGGCAGGTCGAGCGCCTCCACTTTTGACCAGAGAGAGCGCGGCGGCGGCGGCGGCGGTGGGACTCTTCCGCGGCGGTTCGTGCGCGAGAAGCGGGGAATCCGGAAAGCTGTTCATGAATCGAGCGGCAGCGGACGGCAGAGGTCGCAGAGGCAAGGGATCGCTGCAGATCCGGTCAAGTCTGCGCTAGTCGAGGAAAAACCAGAGACTCAAGCTAAAATCGATGAAGCTTCGATTGTAGGGACGTGTGGAGATACCCAGAAGGGGTTCTTCCGTCTTACTGGGCCTGCAGATCCTTCGAAGGTAAGAATTTTTGTTGAGACAATGATTCATACTTTATTTCTTCAGGCAGCAGCAAGACCATCCAACAAAAACGTTAACAATGTGATACGTATGATTGCTTCTTAGAAATGAAACATGTAAGTGTGAAACATTCATTTAGAATGTGTTTTCTTTGATTTAGTGCTCTTCTGTATAAGGATTTCTGAAGATATGAAATAGAACTCGATTCCTTTTTAGACGTAGATAAGATACATGTGCTAAAAGTGTGAATAGTAACTCCCATCTCAGTATATGTTTTGGGCTCTGTACTTCAGATTTACTCCCAAAAACCTACCTAGTATTAAGATTATCATAAAGCTTAAAAGATCATTTCTGGTCTGCAACTTCTGAATGAATTGGGTATGAAAGATGAACAGTAAAAAACTAAACAGAAGCTCAACTACTCTGTTTGATCCATTAAGCTTGAAAGGTTTGGACCGCTCACTGTGAAAGCCAATAAATTAACTTGGGAAAATACATGAGATCATTCACATATGTGATGTACATCCACTATTGCATTTGTCTCAATTTTTTATACCACATGAGTTTGAGAATTGGTTATGTGTGTTTAGATAAGACCCAAGGCGGTGCTTGTAGAAGCATTGAAGCTGCTTCAAGCTTCAGACCGAGACTACAACTTTAAAACAGATCAATTGAAATCGATCCGTCAAGACCTAGCTGTTCAAAATATAGAGGATGAAATCTCTGTCCAGGTTTGTTCCCACGGAACTTGCCTTTTCCTATTTTACTCGTGGCATTTCATTGTTGCTTGTGTAATGGCATCATTTTTTTTAACTTATCTAATTTGAACTCGTTTCAGGTTTATGAGTTCCACGCAAGACTTGTGCTATCCAATGGAGATATATCTGAACTTAATGTGGTTAGTGGTTTGCTACTTTCTTTGGTTTAGGACTCTTTCTTTTGTCAGTGTTTATCCAAGTTAATGGTGATATTTAGCTTGTCAATGCTATTTGTTATAATTGTTGACCAATACAAAACCATCATCTTTTGGTTAAGGAGACATGTATTTCTTATGTAAATTGTGATATAGAAGAGTTTGATTAGCGACATTGGCATCTTAATAAAAAACGTAGCATGTCTCTGGTTTACTTTTTTTTTCCGTCAGTAGTAGGCTATGTACAATTCTGAACTATGGATAACAGCTATTGTTGAGAAGAAGCTGATTTTTTGTCTCTGGGTTTGGAATATCTGGTTTGGGATCAATAAACCTGCTTTTGTCTGATATCATCTCTTATCATTCTCAACAAATTCGGATTGTTTCATCTTGGGTTTAACACTTAATGTGAGTAACTTGGTTGCTGTTAGGGAAACATTGCCCTTTTTTGTAACTAATATTATTATCTGCACTAATTAATTTTATTATTGCTTTGCATAAATCTTGGTGTTTATTCTGTCTACCTCTTGGACATTTCAGTGTCTCACAAAGCTGCAGCAACATTATCAGAAAAAATTAAATGATCACAGTGCAGAGTTCGTGGCATATGATATATTGTTGTCTGCCATACAAGGAAAGAATATTGAAGTAATGTCCAAGCTAGGAAGGTACAACTTTTTCTTTCATAGTGGGCTTTGTGAAGAGGTGCTGGCAGCTTGCACGATGTAATAGTATGAGTTGGTTTATTCACACTTGGTCTTTTTTATTACTCACATTCTGCCATTTAGGATACAATCAATGTGCAAGCCTAGTAATTTTTATTGCTGTGATTTATGGTTAGTCATTTCTCTGGAATGTTAGGCCCTGTTATGCTACGTGCTGCCAAAATATTTGCTAGTTACTGCCAGGATGGTGATAATGCAAATATTTCATTGCTCTAGAACTATGGTTAGTCATTTGTCTGGAACTAGCAAGTCACATCTGCCTCATTTGCCCGTGCTGATTAGAAATAACACTTCCTCATGTTTTAGCATATCCACAACTGTTCTTTGTGAAGCGGTAAACTGACTTGAAGATTTACCCTCAGTTCTAAACTACTTAGAGGAACCCCTATTGTTGTTAAGTTTCTGACTCTCATTGTCAGACATGCCTTCTTCTAGTCATTATTTATGCTGAACTTGAAAATTTTAAATGGTGTCGGTGAAAATCTCACACTCAGTGTTACATTAGTTACTCATTTTGCCACTGAGTATATCAATAATTATGCAAGCTTGCTAATTTTCTCACTGGGATTTATGTTCAGTCATTTCTACGAATGTTAGATCCAGTAATGTTTACATGCTACCAGAGTCTTTGCTATTTGCTGCCAAATATGACGATAATGTAAACGTTCCTTTGCTCCAGAGCTATGATTCATTTTAATGCTCTAGATGTGTTGTCTGGGTGTCCTGGCAGCTTAGTCTATGACGTTTTCCCCACTTTCATGTTATATTTGTACTACACTGCGTTAGAAGATGATACAACTATCACCGAGTCCAGTGCCCCCAACTACACAGTATTAGAATGAATTGTGACCAAGTAGTTTGGTCCAGCTTTATGCTGTCTTTGTTGTTTGTTCGTATGTTCACTAGCAGATGGCATGCTGTCACATTTGCCCATGCTCATTGTAGACTTGTGACGTAGCATAATGAATTTCTAACGTAGTCTTCTGTTTCACAGACTTCCGAGCTCCCTGAAACAAGAAGAGGCAGTAAAACATGCTCAGACAGTGACACAAAGCATGAGAAGTGGTAACTATGTGCAGTTCTTTAAGCTTTACAAGACAGCCCCAAACTTGAACGGCCAACTGATGAGTAATTCATCTTCTCTTCCTAGTCTTTTTAAAATGCTTCTGGTGGTGATTACTTTATGCAATTAATGGTAACATGGTTACAATTTTCTAGGCCTTTATTTTGAGAGGATGAGATTTGGAGCTCTAAAATGTATGGCCAAGGCGTATACACAAAACATACCAGTGATATATATTTAGAAAATCTTGGGGTTCCATGGAACTCAAGAAACAGTTGCTTGGCTTCAAAGGCATGGTGTTGTTACATGTTCCGGAGAGCATGGCGAAGCTTTTCTGCCAAAAGAATCTGCACCAACCCTAGCTATTCCGGATGATGATGTTGGTGTCTCCCAAGAGTATGCAGGGCATTGAAAATTTCCCACGTGATCTATCGTGTTGAAAGTGTAAGTCGAAACTTCAGTTTTTACATTGAAAGTCAAGCATGTGTTGTGTTGTGCCCTTAACAAATTACATCGCCATAGTTTAATTTCCTAGGATTTTTTATATAACCATGGTTGCAAGTGCTTGATTAGATTTAGCCGAAATGATTCAGCTTTCATATTATTTTCGTCCATTCAACTGCAATTGTATTTGCTGGCCCGAACAGTCCATGTTTCCTCTGATAACATTGGAACATGAAGAATGCATAGAGTCACAGTAGTTTATCGGGCCAGTGTGTATAAAGTTTATATAGTTATTATTATGTTGTGGCATTGACTTCACGGAAACTGTAGTGATGGTGGTTGACTTCACGGAAACTGATTTTTGCTGACACAATAGTGCCCCGAAATACTGACCCTGCACATTTTGTATGCTGAGCAACTTGGTACGTACTTCAATCTTTATTTTTGTACTAGTCACATATAAGTTGGTATTCACCATTACGTTGGCTTCTAGTAGATTTCAAACAATGTTCTAACTAATCTCAGTTCTGTAACAGCTGTGAGGCCTGCGCTGATTCCTGCGTGGCAAGCTAGGCCAAGGTGTCCGAACCATCAATGTCAGAATCGTCCCTGGGATCTTCAGCAGGGCCGACCCATTCAAGCCAAATAGCTGTTGTGTTCCGCTAACTGTCGAAAAGTTTAGAACACGTTTTTTTTTTCTGTTATGAAGAAACACTTTTGGAGCTAGTTGAAGACCACGGTTGTATTCTATTGATTTTTTTTTTCTAGCCTGCTATGGTATTACCTGTAGAGGTGCTTACGTCCGGCTCATCTTTTTTTTTTCGTTGTGGATTCGTAACTTTCCTCTGTTGCGGGTGTGCGCGCTGCCGGTCCTGGTACCGTCCGATCGTGACTTGACGATCCAACGTTCCCGTTCGCGTCGCTCTCGCGCGCACTCTTGCCTCCAGTTGAGTGAGAGAGAAACACTTCCGTTCTCCCTCATGACATCGCTCTTCCCCCACACCGCTGCGGTGACCTCCTCCGCTGAGCCCTCCATCCCCTCCGCCAGGTTCGCCACCTACCCCTGACTTGCAGGAACTCCGGCATTCGAGGCACCGCCTCTCGCTCGCTCGGATCTAACGCTCTGGCGCATTTCCTCTGCCTGAGTTTCCCGCGCCTCAATTCAATTTTAGGCGAACCTACACACTGAAAAGGGTCTAAATACACTTCTTTCATAAAGCTAAAACATCTTATATTTTGAAACGGATAGAGTAACTTATTAGCAAGCAAACATGCTTGCATCACCCTCCAAAATTAGGAGGATACAAGCCCAAGGCCTAGCACGTTCTTGTCTCTTGGCCAGTGCTCGAACAGTAGTACTCTGGGTATTACTCTTGGTTATGACCAGTATCTAAACCATCATATGTGCATTGAACTGCAGATGCCATTATACTTTATCGGTATTACAAGCTTGTAAGCACCGTGCCGACTTTACATGAGTTTTTCTGCACTGGCAGAATTTCTTTTATTATTACCTCAGGAGTTGCACAAAACCAGGCAACACGCTATCCTGACTGAAAACTCAAGCTGGGAGGACCCAAAAATCCCAGCACACATATACTATAAAAGGAATAAACCGCAATAGTGTGGCCCAAAGCTATTATCTAGTTGACATTATGGAAGGAGTCGATGATGGCGTCGGCGAGATACTCGCATTTCGCCAGGTTCAATCCGGCCAACGAAATCCGCCCATCCTTGGTCATGTATATGTGCCATTTTTCCGTCATGTTATCACTCTGCAAACACGAGAGAGGGAATTTAAAGCGTGATGCGCAGTGTACATAAGTATATTGTGCCAACGTCACGGTATTTGCAACCATATCAGTCAGATATGCTAAATGTAGATTGAGCGTCCCATATGTGGAATTTGAAGGCAACTCACCTGGTTTCTGTTCAAGCCCGTGTAGGAGAACATGCCTATCTGGCTCAGAATGAAAGACCAGTCCTTGCCGCTCTGGTCCTTTGCAGATAAGCTATCGTAAAGCTTTTGCCGTACGTTCTTGATCCGCCCAGCCATCTGTGCCATCTCTTCTTTCCATTCACTGAACATGGTAGGGTCTCCAACAACATTGGCGACGATCTTAGCACCGTGAACAGGTGGGTTTGAGTACATGGGCCGTGCCAGTCGTTTCAGCTGGCTCTTCACCCTGCAAAGCTTTGAATGTCATAACATGAAAAGAATTCAAGCAAATCCTTACCAATCAAGCAACTACTACAACACATTGGTTCCTACTCATTATTCTTGACTAATGAAAAACTAGTTACGGATGGAATGCTTATAGTGTTTGCCCATAAGCAGGATACTACGGTGCAATGGTGCGAAACTAAGGTGCAGAAGATCAACATTAGCATTTCCTGGAACTGAACAAGGAACAAAACAGGGTAGGCAGGCAACATTTATAACACAAGATTACCTATCTGCAACTTCTGGTGCTGAGCAAATGACATTTATCGCACCAATCCTTTCTGCATAAAGACCAAGGTTCTTGCTGTAAGACTGTGCAACAAACACTTCCAGGCCACGCTCTACAAAAAGCCTGACAGAAAATGCATCCTCATCAAGGCTTCCACTGGCAAAACCCTATAAAGCAAATGTAACAGTCAGTAAAAGATAAATTGTGAAAATGGAAAAGGAGGGTTCAAATGAAATCCATTCACCTGATATGCAACATCAAAGAAAGGCATATGGTTTTTCTCTTGAATCACATCTGCAAGTCTCTCCCACTGTTGAGGAGTTGGGTCTATTCCAGTTGGATTGTGAGCACAACCATGTAGCAGAACAAAAGACCCTTCTGGGGCAGCCTATTTTACAAAGAGTAAATACATAAATTAACAGCACAAGCAATAACCACACATAAGACATTAACAATAGCAAAAATAAAAGTGACTGTTCTTTTCCAGATTGCAAGTTTCTTATGATGAGTGTAACCCACTTGAACAAAGAGAATACCCTTAACGAAACTCTTCCAATTAAAAATAGCAAAATTTGGATAACGGTTCATTTATTGGGACAGATATTCAAGTACCTGTATGTCAGCTATCATTCCCTCAAAATCCAGCCCAACAGTCTTCGGATCGTAATACCGGTACTCTGACCAAGGTACCCTAGCATCATTGAATATGTTCTTGTGGTTACCTGTTAACATATAAATTGGACAAAATTAAAAGTCCACAAAATGAGACTGAGCATAAAAAACATTGAAACATAGAATTCTGCACATTAAGCCATGAAGATCGCATTTCCAATTTGCTATACATACCCCATGTAGGAGATGATATAAGTACTTTCGCGTCAGGGAAATATCTTTGAATAAATGCTGCAGCAAGGCGTAATGATCCAGTCCCTGAGAGAGACTGAAGAGTAGCAACCTACAGTCCGAGTGATTATTAAATAAGGTTAACTGACTATAAAGCAAAGGAAACACATCATATACATATCTATATCAGGATGTCAGACTGCCCTAATATAACAACGATGATGGCAAGGGCTGCACGGTCATACCCGTCCTTGCTTGATGACAGGATTATCAGCTCCAAGCAATAGATCTGCGGTTGCTTTGTTAAATGCTGCTAAGCCTTCAATAGGCAGATACTGCACCATAAAATATACTTTTCAATCTTAGGAGATACTAACTCGATAAAAAGGAAAACATGATTTCTTATGACCAAGTCCAAAACATTTGAACTGCAAGGTTCTACCATACCTCCTTGAATTCTCCTTTCTCCAACATGAGATTTTCAGCCTACCACATGTAACAGTAGAGCATCACAATAGGAATCTAAATTAACCAGGAAATGCTCTGTTGATTAGACTTACCTTCTTGACTACGTTTAAGACAGAGGGCTGCAGCTCTTCTGTTCTGTAGGCACCAACGCCAAGGTTGAGCTTCAGATCACTTGTGTCTGCCTTAAATGCTTCCGAGACCCCGAGAATTGGGTCTGGAGGGGCCATCGGCACTCCTTCGAAGCGAGAAGTGTCTACTGCAAGTGCCATCGCGACACGGCCAAGATTCTAGCATTTAAAACAGAAACAAGAGGGGGAAAGTCAGATTTCAGAGCACAAATAATATCACAAGATGCCAAATCTTGACACAGCTGACATCACATACAAAAAAGATTATTCGGGGAGAAACAGAAATTCTGGCCTAACATACCAACTGCGATGTGTCTCAATATTAAACGAGAAGTTCTAGAGTGGTCTTATCAGTACATCCAAATATGTATAACTACTCTTATCAAAAGCCTGAACCAAGCACACGCCATGTGAACTTCAGTAATAAAAAAGTTACGCTTGCTTGTTCTGACAAGATGCCTGCGTATTTTACTACTTCCCTCTGATCCATATTAGTTGACTCAAGTTTATCTAGATTCATATGCATCCGTATCTAGACAAAGTTGAATCAACTAATATGGGTCGGAGGGAGTATTTTTATTACAAACGGAATATGAAGTTATTAACACAGGACACTAATCCGCCAAATCCTTAAGAGTGATCCTAGATTTTCTTTGAGTGATTCCCTGAGTAGCTATGCAGCAAAGCCAGTGAAAACTTGAAATATCCAAGAAAAGATGCATAACTGAGATAGCCAAGCCAATGACACCAGCATCCCTCCACGAGTCACTATTGCTCTAAAAGCTACCGCTATCTTATCACATGAACATCAACCATCGCAGGACACAAAACCAAAGCAATTCAATATTCCAGACGCGGGATCTAGGTAAAAGCCGGGGTGCAGCGGCATGGGGTCAGATCAATCACCTTCCTCGCGATCCCCACGCGGCATCCGGCCGACCCATCCTTCCTTCCACCTCCAAACACCTGCGCCCACGACACAGAAAAAAGTTCAGAAACCGCTGCAGAAAGGATACCGGCATACAGACAGATGGATAGAGGTCCCGTGCCTTGCACCGAGCGGCGGCCAGGGCGGAGGCCGCCGGCGTGGAGACGGAGGAAGCCATTCGCGGGACGGAGGGAGGTCGGGGACGCGGGGGCGCCTGCTGCTGATGATGAGCTGCACTGGGGCGAGGCGAGGCGAGGCGAGGCGGGGAGGGTGATCTGGGATCAGAGCGGGTGGATGGCGATGGCCTTGGAGTCTCCGTCAGAACTGCTGTTGTAGGACGGATTTCGCGTACCGGCTCTGTTCTGCTGTCGAGTTCTCGGGCCGGAGATTCCAACGGAGCGGGGCGACGTGGTTAGTCCTGGACCGTCCGATCCGGGGACACGCTGATTCTTTGCCTGTCAAATTCCTTTGAAAGCAAAATTTCGGTACCGGCTCTGTTCTCCTGTCCGACTTCTTCAACCGGAGATTCTACGGGGACGTGCACGGTAGTTAGGGCTGAACCAACCGATTTGGCGACGTGGATAGAGGATTTTCGATGATTTGTTGTATTTCCTAACATCTATAATAAGTGTAATAAGTGTCGCTGATTTGATACAGAAGTACTATAAATTGAATAAAATACATCAAAGACCACTGAACTCAATCTCGTTGCGCATCTCCATCATCGTACACAGCTATACACGAAATACAGTCATTAAAGTCACGGTCGTATCTCGTAGACGATCTCTGGAGGTCGTATTTGCTGACGTGGCACATGTTTAACTAGTGTCTAGCAGTAGTATTTTTTACAAAAAAGCCCCTATCATTTCTACAATTCTATTCAAAGCCTAGAGACACACATAATAGGTCCTTTAGTCCGAACTTTAGATGGGACCCACTTTGTCGGTGTCATCCGCCCACCTTCCTCCTCCAACCGAGGCGCGCCCTGCCTCCCCATACCAGCGCCGCTGTCCCCTGCCTATCCCACGTCGGCGTGCTCTATGGCTCCTCACATTAGTGTCGCCCCGCGCGCCTACCCCTGCCTTCCCACGCCAGCATGGCCCTGGGGCCCTGCCTCCCCATGCGAGTGCCGCCTCGCGCCCCTGTCTCCCCACCCCAACATCGTCCCGCGCCCTGCCTCCCCACGCCAACGCCGTCCCGTGCCTTGCCTTCCCACGACCCTGCCTCCTCACTCCAGCGCCGCCTCACGAACCCGCCTCCCCACGCCAGCGCTCGATGATTGTTCGTCTCGCGGCTTCATGTAGCCCTTGATGGAGGCGCATCATGGAGCTCCTCCAACTGTGACCTGGCAGGAGGTGGAGCAGGGGAGGCCACTATGTCGGTCATGATGGCACGCTCGAGGCACCTCCGACGGTGACCAGGCGCCTTTGTAATGATTTTTTCTGTTTTTATATGTGGGAGAATATAGGACCTGATTGGGGTAGGAAAAAGGGTTTTGGGGTATTTGCAAAATGAAATTGGGTTGAGACCTGATACCCGGGGTCCACCACTTGCCACGTCGGCAAATACGAGGCTATACTGTGATGAGTGACCTTATATGAGTTTTCAATGTGTATTCAGTGATAGTAAATCGTGTATGGCGATGAAGGAAAAAAAGTTTGATTTTAGTGACCTTTGTTGTATTTTACTCCTATAAATCTGTCACTTCAAAAAAAATGTTTTTGAGTTGTGTTAATCATATACGGCGTGACCAGCTCAAAATAAAAATGTATGGCGCGACTATGTTCGACTTTTCTTAAACTTTACATGTAAGAATTTCCGTGATTGTGAAGAGAGGTCTCGCTAAAATGAATTTTACATGTAGGCATTTCGCATTTGGCTCTACGTTGAGTGTTAGACTATTGATGACTAATTTTTTTTTGACAACTATTGACGACTAAATGGAGTTACTCTTTCTACTCCATGAGTACACCTTCTTAGAGCAAAATAAAGAACGGAAGAGACCAGTTTTTATGGTAAGAGTCTTTTTTTGTGAACATATCATCAGCCCATCGTCAATCCAGGCCCAAGATCCAATCAGACAGCCCATAAACGGGCCTGCTTCTGCAGCTCCCGCCCCGCTAACCCTAAACAAGCGAGAACAACGCCCTCCCGCCAAAACACGCGCCGCTTTCCCGCCAAATCCTATCCTCTATTACCCTCTTCGCGCCACTCCTCCTTCCCCAACGCCGTCTTCCCACCATTCCCCTCCACATCCACGCACCCGCGTGTCCTTCTCACCGCCGCCGCCACCGCCACCACCACCACCACAGCCGCCGCAGCCATGTCGGGCTGGGACGAGGGCGCCGTCTTCTACAGTGACCAGGCGCAGTTCCCCCAGGGCGACCCCGCCGCCGCTGACATCACCCGCCACTCCGCCCTCCGCAAGTTCAAGGAGTTCCTCCGCGGCTTCACCAGCCCCACCGGCGACTTCCCCTACCGGTACTCCTCCCTCCCTTTCCCCTTTTCCTCGCCAGATCCGACTCCTCGGTGGCGGAACTGGGCTAACCCGCGTGTTCCTCTGTTCCAGTGAGAGCCTCGTGCACAACCGTGACCATGTCACCGTCGCCATCGAGGACCTCGACGCCTTCGACGCCGAGCTGGCTGACAGAATCCGGAAGGCGCCCGCGGATTACCTGCCGCTGGTGCGTTCTTCTCTCTGAACTCTTGCCGTTTCTGTTTTTGTTGATTCAGAACTGTGTCTAATTCTTCGCGTGGGTTAATGTAGTTTGAGACTGCCGGGTCCGAGGTTCTCGCTAGCCTTCGGTCCAAGGTCGCCGGCGAGACCGGGGAGATGGAGGAGCCCGTTACTGGCGATGTGCAGATCTTCTTGTCCTCGAAGGAGAATTGCCTATCCATGAGATCTATCGGGGTTAGTTCTGAAACTACCTGCATCAGTTAGCATGAAGTACTAGTCGATTTCAGAATTCAGACCGTTCTAGCAACTCCATTCCGATAACAACTTATTATTTTCAAAACTTCAGGCAGATTACATGTCGAAACTGGTTAAGATTGCGGGTATCGCAATTGCCGCGTCTAGGGTGAAAGCCAAGGCCACTCATGTGACACTGCTCTGCAAGAACTGCAGGAGTGTGAGGACGGTGCCCTGCAGGCCAGGGCTTGGTGGGGCTATCGTCCCACGATCTTGCGACCATGTCCCTCAGGTATATTTGTCAGTGATCATGTTCAATTACTGCCTTGCCGTCTAGTTTCTGCACTGTACTGTTAATGGTGGTGTAGTTATCTTATTAATCGCTAAAATGTGCATATATCTGACTTTTTTAATTCCTTAGCCTGGAGAAGAGCCTTGCCCCCTGGACCCCTGGATTGCAGTCCCTGACAAGAGCAAGTATGTGGATCTGCAGACTCTCAAATTGCAGGAAAATCCAGAGGTTAGTTGCTCTAAATTTTTGCTTGCTGCAATACTGTTGCATTCAGTAATCCAATTTATGTTTGTGTTGTCCACTGGTTATCTATCATAAAATCACATTGGCAATCATTGGTCTTTTGTAACATTGGCTTCCAGGATGTTCCAACTGGTGAGCTCCCTAGGAATGTGCTGCTTTCTGTGGACAGACACCTTGTTCAGACCATTGTTCCAGGGACAAGGTTAACTGTGGTTGGTATCTACAGTGTCTTCCAAGCATCCGGCACAACCAAGTATGTTGCATCCGAAGTTTGTTTTTGTTATCTTAAACGGATTACATGTCTGATGCCTCTGTATATTCATTTTGCAGCCATAAAGGTGCTGTTGGAGTTAAACAGCCCTACATTAGAATTGTGGGGTTGGAGCAGTCTCGAGACGATAACACAAATGGCCCCTCAAGTTTCACACTTGATGAGGTAGTTTTTTTTCCGATGTTTTGGTTGATTATAGGAGTTACAGTTTTTCATGGAATTTAATATTCTTGTTGGGACTTAGGAAATGGAATTCAAAGAATTTGCACAAAGGCCAGATGCATATGCCAAGATTTGCTCAATGGTTGCCCCTTCAATTTATGGTCATTCTGATGTCAAGAAAGCTATTGCATGCTTGTTGTTTGGGGGATCAAAGAAGGTATTTGATCTTATTTCTTATCCAGTAGCTCTTGTGTTTTCGGTAATTTAATGTTTTATTCAGTGGCTAATTTGTAGTGCTCCCTTGCTGTTTAAACTTCTGTTCACTGCAGAGGCTACCGGATGGTGTCCGATTGAGAGGGGACATCCATTCCTTGCTTTTGGGTGATCCATCCACAGCAAAATCTCAGGCAAGTATAGCTTGTAGGATCATATCATGTAGTTTGATGGCAAATAATATGACAACAAAGCTTGTATTAGTCGTGTGAACCCTTCAAGAGGTGTCAAAACCTTTAGTTGCTACCAAGCAGTACCTTTCAATTCAGGGCTTTCAGGAGCTAGGCTCCTTGGTGTCCTCTTACTTTAGTCCTGTTGTTGCCTGTGCAAGTGTGTTATACTCTACCTTTAGTTGTATCCACTGTTGTAGACCTGCAATATATAGTTGTTTGTATCATGCTTTAGGACAGTCATTATTTGGACCCTTATTACTTCTCTTATCGCACTAGGCCATATTTCTGCCCTTTTAGTTGAAATAATGTCAAGTGAAATCTTCTCTCTCTGATTTCATGTAAAGACTTTGGGTTCATGTGAAGTCTTCTGTATCTAAGTTCATGTAATTTGTCAAATAGTACAAGAAAGTTATGTAATTTACCAAAAGCCATTATTCTTACTTTTGTACACTATCGAAGACCAATCTGATTTATTAACATAAAATTCTACATTTGGACAGTTTCTCAAGTTTGTAGAGAAGACAGCACCAATTGCAGTTTATACATCTGGAAAAGGTTCATCTGCAGCCGGTCTTACAGCATCTGTAACTCGGGATAGCAACTCGGTATGCCTACCTTTGTTCCATTACTTGTTTTGATAACTTGAAGTTTGGTTTCTATCGGTAAATAACTATTCTTTTCCCGTACAGCGTGAGTTTTATTTGGAAGGAGGGGCCATGGTATTGGCTGATGGTGGAGTAGTTTGTATTGATGAGTTTGACAAGATGAGGCCTGAAGACAGGTAAAATTCAATCAATTCTTGGTTAAAACTATAAGGAACATTGTTGATCCACTTTTCTTGTACCCTTTTATATTTTTAAATCTTTTTCCTCTTTCTTCTGTTGTTACAGAGTTGCAATCCATGAAGCCATGGAGCAGCAGACCATATCTATTGCCAAAGCTGGCATCACAACAGTACTCAATTCAAGGACCTCTGTTCTTGCAGCCGCAAATCCAATTTCAGGTCGATATGATGATCTTAAGGTAGGGCAATATCCTTATAACTATTTTCCCCCTCTTATTTCCATATTTCTAGAATATCAATTATTTTATTTCTATGTTTAATCATTTTAATAAATTACTGTTTCCTGTTACCAGACTGCACAAGATAACATTGATCTGCAGACGACAATCCTTTCTCGTTTTGATCTTATCTTTATTGTTAAAGATGTCAGAATGTATGAGCAAGATAAGGTATGAAGCAATTGGCTTTCTTCACATTACGTATGTACTTTTAACTTGTAGGGCTAAACTAACTTTCAAAAAATGCAGCGAATAGCAAACCATATTATTAAGGTGCATGCCAGTGGTGCTCAAACTACTAATTTGAACAAGAACACAGAGGTCAATGAAGGAGAGAATTGGCTGAAAAGGTGTGGTTGGATTTGCATTTTTCTATTTCATGCAAAATTTGACAACTTTATAATGCTCATACTCATTAATATATAGGTATGTTGAGTACTGCCGCAGTACATGTCGACCACGCCTCTCAGAAAAGGCAGCAGAGATGCTGCAGAACAAATATGTTGAGATCAGACAGGTATATCTACTGCAGTTTTTTCACCTCATTATCTGTGTATTTGGTGAGACAGCTTGGAGCTGATGACAACATAACTGTTTATTTAGACTTGCTTACCTAGTATTTTAGATAACAGAAGAGATTGCTCTCCCAGCCTAGACTTGCTTACTGATTAAGTTGTTCATGATGCAGAAAATGAGACAACAATCAAATGAGACGGGCAGAGCTGCAGCTATACCCATCACCGTGAGGCAGCTTGAAGCTATTATACGGCTGAGCGAATCTCTCGCAAAGATGAGATTGTAAGTACTAGCTGATCACATGCTAATTATTCCACAAAAGTTGGTACTATACGAGTAGCTCAGTTCTGTTATATCTGGAAGAACTCTAAGCATTTGCCTTGTGTTTCTACTTCTACTAATAAACTAGTACATTTAACACCATGGCATCCCTTGCTAACATGTGAATGGTTCCCAGGACTAGTGTGGCTACACCAGAGCATATCGAGGAGGCATTCCGACTGTTCAACGTCTCCACGGTCGATGCCGCGAGATCCGGAATCAACGAGCATCTGAACCTGTCACCAGAGATTGCTAACGAGATCAAGGTCGGTGTCTATCTCTGCCTGAAATAAATCCCAGCCCTTTTGAGAAACTTCTGCATTTCCTGAGTATTGGTTCTGTTTTATCCTATGAACAGCAAGCTGAGGCGCAAATAAAGAGACGGATGGGAATCGGAAGCCACATCTCCGAGCGCCGGCTGCTGGACGAGCTGAGCCGGATGGGCATGAACGAATCCATCGTAAGCAACCTGCCATATATCTATCCTGCATGAAAATGATGTATACAGAGTACTAGGTTTGGGTTTCTGACCATGGCTGGCTTTCCGTTGGTGTTACAGGTTAGAAGAGCCCTTGTGATCATGCACCAGAGGGACGAGGTGGAGTATAAGCGGGAGCGCCATGTGATCGTCCGCAAGGCTTGAGCTGGACTTGAACCGATGGAGTGCTGTCGGATCCTTGCCCTGCTCTGATTGTGTGATGTGTGTATAAGTAGTACTGACAATGCAAACCCGTTGTCGGAGGAAATTTGCTGCATCTCGTTGAGATGGGTTTGTGAACTTGTAGCTGTACTACTTTGAGCTTGTAAGCTGTAACCCTGAACTATGTCGTGCCAGCAGTTGGTCGATATGAAGGTGTACCACACAGTAAGTTGATTCTTGAATACATTCACATTTGTGTGGCCTGCGGTGCCCAGGCAGAAATATATAGTTTAGAAGAGTTCAAGTCCTAGGCTACTGAAACTTGCTCTTTGTGATTCAGTCCCATTTAGGCTTTGTTTACTTCTCCGGTATTTTTATCCTTAAAAGACGCGGGGATATGCGGGGATTTGGTGTTCGCCAATACTCTCAAATCCCCTCAAATACCCTTTCTCAAAAATACTCTACCATGATGGAGAGTTTTTAATCTAGTCAAAAATACACTAGTGTGGAGGGAATTTGTGGGGATATTCCGGGATTATTCTCTCAAAATCCGGCCTAGTAAACGACCTATCGGGAAAATTTCGGGATACAAAATAATCTCCTCCCATCCTCTGAAATACCCTACTGAAATACCTTAGAAGTAAACAAGGCCTTATGTTGCCGCTTTGGTGCGTGGTGGATATCTACCAGGCAGAACATCTGGCTTGCTCTTCGAACCCCACCCATCAAAGTTCAAACCTTGGTGTGATACGGCCGTGTTCATGAATTACCATTCTTGATAATAAAGTATATTACTGTGTAAAATTACAAACTGTAAAGACGATCGACACCGTCATTCTATACTGCTAACACAGACAGACGTAACATCTCACAGTCCATTCACCATGCTGACTCCAAGGCACACTCGTGAGGCAGCAGCAGGAGCCATTCGCTCACGCCTTCACTTTGGCGGGCGGAGCACGGGACGGGAGTTGCTGCAGAGTAAGCAGGGAAAGTTCAGTTCAGTCCAGACAAAAGCGATGTATAAAATTAATCGGTTCTTCAAGAATCTGAACAGAACGGAAGACGAGGTGAATTTTTACCTGGTAGCATGAGATGAGGGAGGTGATGAAGCCGAGCGCGCCGGTGACCCTGGGGGTGACCTTGCTGGGCGCCAGCTGCAGGAGCCCCACGGCCACCACCACGTCCACGGCCGCCTTGGCCAGCGCCAGCAGCCGGTCGTCCGACTGCTTCATCTTCCCCAGGTACTGCTCGTCCTCGTACTTGTCGCCCGTGCCCCTGATCTCCTTGGCGCGCTTCCTCATCGCTTTCGACAGCCTCTTGAGCTCCCCGAGCTGCTCACAACATGATCAGTTGGATCCTCATGGGCTCTGAATATTGTAGAATTAGGAGCACGTGCATACCTCGACTAAGCTCGCGCAGACGGAGGAGGCCATCCAGCAGTAGAGGGATAGCCGGGCGATGCGGTCCGTGCGCTCCTTGTTCTACCACCAGGAATTCATCAGAAGATCATGTTCAGGAACTGTTAACTACTGTAATACACTATATCACCATGCATCTCAGACAGAAAGCAAATAAAAACAGGAGGTGTTGGCAACCAACCTGGTAGATCCCTGACCGTCCTGCCCACACGAACTGGTCCAGGAACAGGAAGGTCGACAGCAGCGCGTTCTTGGACTGGAACCAAATTAACCGGCGGAACAGTTAGGAAATTACTCGGAAGCTAGTGTTCATCGCCGAAGAAACGACGTACAGGGACTGAACATGAGGTACCTTGCCGAGCAGGACCAGCGTGAGAGGGGTCCCTTTGGCGGCAGGGGTGATGAGGCCGTGCAGGTCGTTCACCCACTGCACGCACAAGATGCAAGCTCAGCTCGTCAGAAAATCACGGTACATCGAAGAATCGAGTGAGCGAGTGAGCGTGTGTTAGTAGCGGACCTTGAAGAGGCGGAAGACCTTGCGTGCCAAGGTGGTGGACTTGTCGACGTTCTGCGCGGTGCCGGGCTGGCCGTTGCTGATGAACTTGGACCCGTACTGGATGGCCCTGCAGATCTTGTCCCGGGCCTCCGCCTTGTTCAGGTACTGCACCACCAGACCCAGCTCAGCCCGCGTCGACTCCAGCGAGCTCATCTGAACCAAGAAGGAGCATCAGCAGAGGCAATCAATCGAGGCACAGGATTTCACTGGAATTGACTCGAACCGAGACGCACACACGCAGGGAAGTGTAACTGATTTACCTTGTTGATCGCGACGAAGAACGAGGGAGGAGCGCTAGACTACTGGAGCAAGCGAGTGTAGAAGGGTTCGGCGACGGATAGGGAAGGGGCGGCTAGGAACCCGGCGCTCTGCGGCCGGGGGAGAGCTGCGACTTGGTTTCGTTCGATTTTGTGTGGAGTGAGATGAGATGGGTCGCGTAGGGACGGGGGCTCGCCTCGGCAGCTGATAGCCTGACGCTGAGATGCAGGCTTGGATTCTTCTGATCTTCCACTGCGTGTGGATGGCCACACGAAGGAAGGAATGCAGGTTTATTTAACTGATTTTCATGTGCATAGATTAGGATTCACATAGTGGACCTGTAATACTTCATCCAAAAAGAGTTAGCCATAGAACTTGTCCGACGAAGTCAATTTAATCATTGTACATTGCTAATACGAGTTTAGTACGTGTTCACATGCGGTCACAACTCGTGAGGCAGCGTTGTACTGGCCGACGTGGTGTTTAGTGGGACCAACTATCAGTCTCTCGTGCCAATTGAATCATGCATTTATTAGCGAATAGACCATTGGCCAACCCTACCACTTTTTTGGACAACCCCTTCCCCCTCTGCCTTAACTCTACTCCCACGATCATTTCAAAGTGGAGGGGGAATCAGGGCGACACCGCCACCTAGTTGCTTGGCGGCGAAAGGTTGTTGTCTATGGTTGTCATCGTAGAGCGGGTCGAGAAGTGGTGATGTCGTGTAGTTCTTGTGGTGCGCCGAGGCGCCATGGCGATGGCTCCTTGCCAACAACCAGAAGGCGATCTAACACATGTCTATGGTAAGCCCCCACTAGCCGATTCTCGTCAGAGATCCATAGATTTAGTGTAGATTTAAGGTTCTGGGCGTCCGACTTGGTAGTGTGTTTGTGTTTGATGTCGGTTTGTAGCAGTTGGTTTGGGTAGAGGATTTTGGTGGACTTGGGGTAGGTTTTAGTAAAACATCAATTTTTTATATAGAAATTGTTCATAGGATAGTGGATGACACTAGTAGAGAGCAATGCTATGGACACGGGTCAACAACCCCATCTGCAACGGAAAAATGATATGTTGCCAGATGGTGGTCGCTGATGTGAAGAATCAATTGCGACGGAGATTTTTGTGGTTGGCCATCTTATATTGGTAACAATTATATATAACTGTTGTCTAACGTACTTACATAAGCTACGAGCATTGTTAATAAATAAATCTAATGAGGATTACAGAGAATAAAAAAAAGGCTTGGTGAAGCCGACGTCCTGCATGGAGCCTCACTCCTGCAACCTGAGAACTGCCGGTTCATCACCAACATCTTATGTCCTCTTCTCTTTTAGAACCTACGTTACCGCACACAAGTCTTCGGAGACACTGACTTCAGAACACTGTTGACGGATCCCCGCTCCAACGCCTTCACGACCGCCGCATCGTCTCTAGCCTTCCTCCTCGCCCTGAACCATGCAAAACATGGACCTGTTGCAACTAAAATATGAAGACAGAGTCATTCAATTGTAACTAAAAGATCCAATACAGAGCCATTCAGTTACAACTAAAAAAGATGAAAATAGTCATTCAATTAGAACTAAAAAATGCAATATAGTAATTTAGTTGCAACTAAAAGATGCAAAACAGTGTCATTCAGTATATTTAGTGTTGTGAAAAACTTAATCTAAGACCATAGATAATCTAATTGTATAGGTAATCTAATTAAGATACTTCTAGTATATATATCTAGGTTTAGGGTTTTACCTTAGGCGACGCGGTCTCACTTAGCATCGCTGGTCGCCGCACCGATGTCGGAGCCGTCATCAGAGGAGTCAGAGTCATCCTCCTCCTCTGCCACCATGGCCACCTCTGGCCCTATGCCATAGATGGGGAGTAGAGACATGTGAAAGAACATGTGGGCCCCCATGTGTGGTTTTGGTAATTAATGACAATCTTTGTGGACTAATGTGTGTATTAAGTTATACTTGTAGGAATTGTCCATTGGCATCGCTTGGAGCTTGTGTCGGCTTCAAGGTCGATGAAATGAGAAGAAGATATGTTGTGCAAGCTCAAAATGCGCAATCTTTAGAAGATCTCATGTTTGATGCTTGCCATCCTCGGTGATCATGGATCGATGATGAGGAATCAAGAAAGGCGTTCCATCTTGAGAAGGGAAAGATCGTCTACATCAATCTCAAGTGGAATACTCAAGGCAAAGGTATAATCTTGATAGGTTTTCCCTTTTGCCGGTCTTATATTGTTAGTGGAAGACCGGGTTTAGGATAGATAACCGTACTATCAAGAGGGGCTCTCGAATGAGTAAAGCGATCACATCGTTCGGAGAGAGCTCAAACCTTTGCATACTTGCATCATCGTATTTGGTTGTTATTTGGTCTTATCCATGTGAGGATATAGAGCTTGTGGTAATCTCCATAATAAGCTCTTGTTCATCAAAATCGGATCCCTCTTTTATATCTTATTGTGATTTTGATCTATGCGTTTTTTCGGTTTCTCACCAAGTGAGGTATCTCACATTATTATACTTGATACATTATCACTTGATGATAACCAATATTTTCACCTTTCATAGGGAATCTCATGTCGTCCTCTTTCCAACGCAATTGGAATCGGGTCGATCGGAGTTACCAATCAAAAGTTATAGTCGTTTGAATATCTGTTGGTCTCCTAGGTACCAAAATGCGGTACTACCACATTTTAGTACCTAGCGAGGCAGAAGGTTTTGGAAAGTTGCCAAAATCCACTGCCAGGCTAGGTACCAAAAAGCGGTAGTACCGCATTTTAGTACCTAGCACGCCAGAAGGTTTTTTACTTCGTCATTTGGATCTATCCTCCCTTGCTGGACTATGATGTTTATTTGCATGATCTTATAGAGGTTGTTGTCCTCTTCGAAACGAGCCCAAGATCATCGAAATCGGAGTCCGGATGCAAAAGTTATGGCTGTTTTCGTAGTGTGATGACCGGTAGTACCGGACCAGGATCCGGTAGTACCGCGTTTTGGTACCGGGGAGCGTAGAGAAAAAATGTGTTTGGAGCCCCAGGAACCCCAGGAAATGTCCGGTAGTGCCGGGAAAGTCCGGTAGTACCGGGAAAAAGTCCGGTAGTACCGGGAATCGCGTTTTTGGGCTGCAACGGTTGGATTTTGGAGGGACCTATATAAGGGGCCTTCTTCCCCAATGGTTCCTTAACCTTTCTTGCAAGTTTTCCCCTCCATTGTTGATCTTCTTGAGCTTGCTTTCTCTCAATCCTTCCGATGATTCTTGCATATTCTTTAGGGATTTGAAAGAGGAGATCTAGATCTACAATCCCACCAATCAATATCTCCTCTAAATGAGGGGAACATATTGGGATCTAGATCTTGGAGTCTTTTGTGGATTTCCTCCATTGTTCTTCCTCTCTTATTCCCCCATAAGCTTTTGTAGCTTTGGTGGAATTTGGGAGAGAAGGATTTGAACACCTTTGTGGTGTTCTTGCCATTTGCATTTGGTGCATCGGTTTGAGTTCTCCTCGGATGATTTGGTTTGTGTGACTCTTTGGAGCTTGTCCCTCTTGGGTTCTTGGAACCCTAGACGGTTTTGTGGCCTTGGTGGCATTGTGGCCTTTTGTGGCATTTGTTGGGAGCCTCCAATTAAGTTGTGGAGAAGTGCCCCAACCTTGTGAGAGGTTCCGGTTGCCACCGACAAGTGCACCGATAGTGGAAGCGTGGATCGATCCCGTTGGGGTGAGATTCACCGGAGAATAAGGGAGGCCTTTTGTGGCATTGGTGATTTGATACCACCCCCTCTCCAAACGAGACGTACTCCATGTTGGGAGGAACTCGGTAAAATATTGGTGTCCCCGCGTGCCTCGGTTATCTTTATACCCGAGCTCTTTACCTATGCACTTTACATTGTGATAGCCTTCGTGCTTGAAATAATATATATCTTGCTATCACTTTGTTGCTTGTATTGCTTAGCATAAGTTGTTGGTGCACATAGGTGAACCTTAGTTGTTCTAGGTTGTGCTTAACAAAGTAAACACTAGTTTTATTCCGCCTTTGTTGAGCCACTCTAGGAAAAGTTTTAATCGCCTATTCACCCCCCTCTAGGCGACATCTGTATCCTTTCAATTGGTATCAGAGCCCGGTCTCTCATTTTAGGCTTCACCGCCTTGAGAGTAAAGATGTCGGTTAGAGGATTAGTGCACAATGACATGTTCATATTCGATGGCACAAATTATGATATATGGAAAACTCATATGCTTATTCATTTTCAGGACATGGACCCAAATTTGGAGCGTATTGTAGATATAGGTTTTTCTCCTCCTATGTATTTTAAAAATCTATCTTGTGAGGATGAGAAAAACATATATTTCGATGCTCAATCTTCTAATGTGCTTGTTAATGCTTTGAGCCACGTAGTTACATCTTCAATCATTTATTTTTGGAGCGCTCATGAGTTATGGACAAAACTTCAAGATAAATATGTTGTGTCCAACATTATTGAGGATGATTGTGTTGCTTCCACTTCCGGTCGAGATGAGTTCTCATCCTATACCACTTCACCAACATGTGATTTTTCACAAGGTAATGATATGGTGAGTGGTGATAGAAATTGCAATTTGGATAGTGTGCTTACCATGTGTGATCCTTCATATATATCTAGTTGCAATGATCTATTTTTGTACCTTAACACTTCTAGCACTCAAAACTCCTTACATGCTTGTGTTAATAGTCCTTGCATATCATGTAGAATTAACTTGGATAAATCTTGTGATGATATGCTTGGGTTGTCTTGTTGCCATGACAAAAATGCTTCTACTTCCTCTATTGCTTGTGTTGCTAACCATGTAGAGGAAAATGAAGATTTTATGGGACAAGACAAGTTTTTGAATAGAGCTACAAGAGCAATCTCATCATCACCTTCCCCCGGTTCTCACCTATGCCTTATGGCTAAAGGAACGAAGGTATCCTCTTTGGATCCCATTGTATCTCATAATGATGATGAGGTTGAGAATGGTAATGATGATGATCCACTAGTTGATTATGATATTGCCTATATTCTAGATATGGGAGAGATTGTATTTTCTGCACTTCATATAAATAAAATTGCTTCCTCCAAATTTGTTGAAATCTTGACTTGTGCTATTGAAGGCAAGAAACTTATTGAGGAACAAGAAAATATTATCTCTCAAAAGTTTGCACTTGAGCGTGAGTATGCTAATGAAATTGCACAACTAAAGGACTCCCTTGAAGAAGAACAAACCACCAAAGAATCTCTTGAGGAGACTTTTACTCTAGAATTATCTAGAGTAAAGGAATACCATGATAGAGAACTTGCGGTGGCAAACTCTTTCAAGATTAAAAATGGTGAACTTGACGTTGCTTATGCTAAACTTGTTGAGGATTTTAAGCACCTCGAAAATGGCTCTCGGGTCGTTAAGAGGGAGCTCATCAAACTCACCGAGTCACATGAGCAACTTAAAGATTCATATTCAAAAGAGCTTGCCAAGTTGCCCTCACCTCTTGCTAATAATAATGATGCTTGTGCTACTAACTCTATATCTTGTGAAGCATCTATTTTGGAGGAGAATGTTGAGTTAAAGGCTCAACTTGCTTTGCTAACTAGCAACTATGTGAAATTAGAAGAAAGTCATGTTAAGCTCTCAAGCTCGCATGAGAATCTTCTAGTCTCCCATGGTACGCTAAAGTTAGCTCATGAGGCCATCGTGTTAAAGGTAACATCTAGTGGGCCTCATGTGGACATTAGCACTATATCTACTCCAAATGTTATATTTACATGTGCTAGTCCTTGTAATTCATACTCTCACAACCATGCTATATCTTGTGATGAATTACATTTCGTGCCTTGTTGCTCTAACAATGTAGCATCTACTTCCTCTAGTGCTTTTGTTGAAACTAACCATGTAGAGGAAATAAAATAGCTCAAGGCTCAAGTCACTTCTTTGAAGAATGACTTGAAAAAGGGTCATCAAGGGAAGGCCACACTCAACAAAATCTTGAGTGTGCAAACATCCCCCAATGACAAGAGTGGACTTAGATTCAACTCCAATGTCAAGAACAAGTCCAATATCAAGTTGAAGCACAAGGACAACAAGAAGAATGGCCAAGATCAAGTCAAGTATCCGACCAACATTGTTTGCTTCAAGTGCAAGGAAGAAGGGCATCATGTCAAACATTGCCCATTAAAGAAGAAGTTCCTTGTAAAGAAGCAACAAGGGAAGCGGCCTCAAGCTCTATATCTTGTTAGAGATGGGCCTCCTCCCAAGAAGACTCAAGCTCTTCCTCAAGTTTTTGCTTCATCCAAAAATAAAGATGGCAAGAGAAGAACTTGCTACATATGCCGTGAGAAGGGGCACATTTCTTCCGCATGCACTATTGGTAACTCCTCATCCCATCCTATCTTGATTGATGATTCTTATTCTCTTTGTAAGTATGAGGTTG
Source organism: Avena atlantica (assembly GCA_910589765.1). NCBI lineage: Eukaryota > Viridiplantae > Streptophyta > Magnoliopsida > Poales > Poaceae > Avena > Avena atlantica. Next base: position 293,680,507 of record OU342738.1, on the reverse strand, counting down.
GCAATGTGTTTGCCAAATTTGTTGGTGCTCAATGTGGTGTCAAGAAAAGAACCATTTGGGTTGCCAAACCTATTGTGACTAACCTCTTAGGACCCAACTTGGTTGGGGACCAACAAGCCAAAACTTGATCAATAGGTGTGTTTTGGAGGGCATTGGAGACTTGGATACATCATGAAGAATTAAGGGATCTTCATTATTATATTGTCAAGCCAAGTCATGTGGTTTATATTGCTCCTATTATTATTATATTTCCAATGTTCCTCCTTGCAGTAACATATGCTTAACACATTTCATTGAAAGTTACTCGCCCCCTTGTGCATGTGTTGGTTTTGTATCTTCCATGCTTTTGTACAAGTTGTGCTTTCCACTTAATTATGTTGAGGTATCAATCATATGTGTGTATGATTAAGTGGCACAACATGTATGTGTGTTTCTTGTGTTTGAGCCTTTCTTGATTATATTTCGTATCTTATTTGGCTCTTTTTGAGAGATTAATGGATTATCCCATTTTGGGGGAGTGTTATGCTTGGGCATTCCACAATCCTAAAATTGTGTGTACATGAGGAATACCACCTAGTATTTATATTAGATTATTGTCTAGCCTCTATGTGGTACAATTCTCATGAGAAATTTAGAAGTTTTATAATGTCCATTAATTATCTCTATTTGTATCCTTTTGCCTCTTGTTGGTTTTATGGTAGTATCACATTATGGGGGAGTCATATGCTTAGTGCATATTACAAATCCTAGAAAATGTGGATATTCGAGGTTGTGTCACTTAGAATTGATATTGATAATTATCTAGCACCTATGTGACCATTTGCTCATACAATTTCCAATTTGCTTGAATGGCTTTATTGATCTTATTTTGGATCTTGTATATGAGAGTGGTTCTTGGTATGTGTTTCCTCATATTTAGATATATATATTCGCATGGAAACCATTTGCTTCAAGTTACTCTAATCACTAGTGATTGTGTGACTATTGGAAGCTACCAAGAATCTTGTTTGAAGTATCATGCTCAATTCTTATATTTAGTTATATGCTTCTTGTTGTGTGTATATGATCTTGGATATCCGTATGAACTACCTAGGGAAAATTATTCCCAATATTTCTTGTCCTTGGACAATGAGTACTCAATTTAAGGTAGAATTTATTGATCATATTCACTTTGGCCTTTGTTTAATTTTATCCTATCTTTGGCCAAGAAAATGTTTTATGTTGTCTCCCAAGCTTCCTTGCTTCTTTTGGATCTTCTTATTTTATTGATATCCTCTTGTGTTTTAGTTAATGTAGGTAGTAGTGATGATCCCATCTGTGTGCATTTTGCATTCTAAAGGAAAATCCTACATAATGCACCATCCATGGGGGAGCTCTCCTATATTATTTAGAACATTCATATTTATGCTTCTTTGTTTGATCCATATCGGGTTTTATGTGCTTGGAACCTCAATCTTTTCGTTTTGGTATTTTGTGCCATCATGTGAAGTTTGGGGAGTTTGGTTTCTTGTTGGAACCTTGCTCTTTTTGGGAGTTGGTTTTGTCTCATTCCTTGTTTCTTGATTTGACCATTTTTAGAATGAGATAAATCCTTGAGAATTTTTATTTCTATCTATTTTTGCTCTTTTGGCCTTAGCCTAGTTCATTTGTTGAACTTGTGATCTTTCATGTGTTGAATTGGGTCTTTGATACAATTTGGACACCGCTTGTCTTGTCACACTCTTGTGTGTGCCATCTTGGTTTACTTGGTGTTTTTGTTCAAATTGTATCTCATTTTTGATTCTTGAAAGCCTTGTGCATGCATATTTACTACATATCTATATTATGGCATGCTTGCTTTCTTTGATCCAATATATAGGGGAAACTCCACCAAATCCCATTGGCTAAGTTTTGCATAAAATTCAATTTCATATCAATATGCACATATTTATGTGGAGTCTCTCCTATGTATTGTAGTTGCACTAACTACATTGGACCCAATAAGTTTGGGGACCATTTTGTACTTAAATGTGTTTTAGGTACATTGGAGATAGATTGGATGCTTGTCTCTCAATCTTGAAGAAGTGGTGCGTTAATGACAATTGGAGGCAAGCTATAGGATGATCAATGAATTCATATCCTCTACATCCTACCAATTATATCTCGGTAACAAGTATCTCTTGATCATGCATATTTATATTGCATCTTGGCATGGTTTCTTTTATTTTGTACTTATTGTTGTATCTCTAGCCATGCTATTAAGAGGACTCTCTATTGTATATGTGTATAAGTTGAGATGAGTGCATATAATTGGGACTATACAAAATCATGCATATGATGCTCCACTCCCAAATATGTCAATCTAGCAATTTTATTGCCTATCATTTCCTCAACTTCTCTCATGTGCAATAGTGAGATTTTGCTAGTCCATTTTCTCT